>JBBGZY010001151.1:3200000-3757500 GCA_037952925.1 Lithobates clamitans
TAATATATATATATATATATATATATATATATATATATATATATATATATATATTTATATATATATATCATATTGTTAAAGCATATATACCTTCCAAATGATAACTCAAACAAGATAATGTCATTTCAAAAGCTATTTTTATATTTTGTAAATCTGCAGCTATATCTGCAAAATAATGTCCCCCCCCCCCCCCCCCCCCCAGTTCATGATGTGCAAGTTTAAGGAATCCTACACCCAGCAGTCAGTCGCTTGTCAAAATCATTGCTGCTGTCACTACTTCTGCCAGCCTTGTAACAGAAGGAAGGCGCCCTCATCCCTACAGTAAGCCATTGCACCCAGGGCAGCCACCGCTGCCGCCCACCCCTTGTCCCGCCACCTGCTGGTGGTCATCCATTGGCTGGCACTTGCTGATTGACTTGTGCTGTGACTAATAACAGCACAGGTAGCACCGGTGGCGGTAAGCGCCTCCCTACACGTAAGTGCTGGATCACGTACTAGGTATGTGATTCGGCACAGGAGAGCCGGTCTGCGGCCATACTCCGTACTGTGAGGCGGTTGGCAAGTGGTTAAGTTACAACTCCAAAGCACCTAAGGTTCCCTTCACACTAGCGTTGTATCCCCTCCTCACTGCCTGGTTTAACCCCTTGATCCCTGCAGTGGTGCAACACAACTTGAATTGTGATTAACAGGCGCTATGCCCACGAAAAGTGACAGGGGGTATATTTCCTGCCGCAGACCCTCAGAAAAGCATTGCAGCCACAGCATATGTACACCCCCGGGCGCTGCCTCGGCAGCTAAAGGGGGTAGTGGCTGTAGCAGTGAAAGTGCCGCTCAGTCATGAGGATTAATTGCTCCCCCCCATTGCTTGCGTGAGCGAGCCCTATAAGGCATATATTTTGACTGGTAAGCCCACCAATCGGTTTGTTTGGCATTGTGTAACTAATACAATTCTGTTGGGTAGGCATGCATGGGATTGGCAGTGCATGCCCACCAAGTGCATTTGGATTCGTGCAAAGACTTCTAAAATTTATGCCGTCCATATTTCAGGTTTCTGCAGGTATTACCTGCAATGTCATTCTTGCCTAATGCATCACCATAACACAAGTTATTATGCTTCATCCATGTCTCACTCATCTATGTCTTTATGGACCTTGCTTTGTGCACTGGTGCGCAGTCATGTTGGAACAGGAAGTCGCTTTCCCCAAACTGTTCCCACAAAGTTGGGAGCATGAAATTGTCCAAAATGTCTTGGTATACTGACACCTTAAGAGTTCCCTTCACTGGAACTAAGGGGTCAAGCTCAACCCCTGAAAAACAACCCCACACCATAATCTCCCCTCCACTAAATGATTTGGACCAGTGCACAGAGCAAGGTCAATAAAAACATGGATGAGAGAGTTTGGGGTGGAGGAACTTGACTGGCCTACACAGACTCCTGACCTCAACCCGATAGAACACCTTTGGGATGAATTAGAGTGGAGACTGCAAGCCAGGCCTTCTCAACCAACATCAGTGCCCGACCTCACAAATGTGCTTCTGGAAGAATGGTCACACATTCCCATAGACACACTCCTAAGCCTTGTGGACAGCCTTCCCAGAAGAGTTGAAGCTGTTATAGCTGCAAAGGATGGGCCAACTCAATATTGAACCCTACGGACTAAGACCGGGATGCCATTAAAGTTCATGTGCATTCTGGGAGGTACCACTGATGTTCCTCCTCCTTCCCCCACCCATCTCCATTATTCTCCTTGGGAATCGGTGGGTTCTGGAAGGGATATCCTTGGTTTAACCCTTTTTATGGTATAAATCTGTGACTATGACTTTTCCAATGGTGCCTTCTATTTTGTTTAATGTGTTCTGATTATTGTTTTTTTATTTGTGTTTATGAAAAATAAATTTGAATAACTAAAAGTTCACATGTGTGTAAAGACAGGCGTCCCAATACTTTTGGTAATATAGTGTAGATGAGGTTTAATGACAAAGGCAGTGCATTTGTAACAGGTGTGTGCTACTGGGGATATCCATTTATGTGCAAGTGCACAGGTAGTTTAACAGTGGAAAATAACCAGGACAAATTCTGCTGTGTGAAAGTGGACTTGGCTATAAAGAGACCCAGATCGTTCACTTTTACAACAATCTTCCCATAAGTTTATATGTGCATTTAATGTATTTTAAGCATTCCTGCCCCATGTTCCTGTAAAAGCCTCCATTGTGTAGTCACCAAAGGCCTATGACTGTTGCTGGGTGCCACCATCATGGATATGATGTCAGCAGCACCAGCAGACCCAGAGCTGTCACTCAACTGAGATTCTAAAGTATTGCACTTTGATCCTCCCCAGCTGCTACATAAAAGGGTATGTAGGGAGGTGAAGGAAGGAATGTAGTAGCTGGGCCAGCACAGACATCATTATTACACTCCCAGAGGCGGTGAGGGCTCTCTTCTCTCCCCTGCAGCACTTATTAGGGGTTCATAAGACAATCTACTGGATCTCAAGTGACCGATGAGATCTTTTATTGCATAGGCCGCTCTGAATCTGATTGGCGCACTTTCCACGTCAGCATTGCTCTTTGCACCGCACGGTTATCACACAGGGAGACAGCGGCATGCCCAGCCTGTGGTGAGGCCGGCGTGTAAACCTCCATTGATTAGCATTTGTTAGGGAAGAAAGTTAAACCAGTCACTCTTATTTCATGCAGGACGAGGAAAACCTTTTTTATTGATTTTATTGACGTTTTCTTAGCCTCTCTCGCCAAAACCACACAGTTACAAACCCCCGTGTGTTGCCTAGGTTTTCCTTCCTGCAACTAGTGTGACGAAATATCGCACAGGAGCAGTGTACTGGATTGCTGTTAAAGGCAAAGTCCACCTTTTGCAGAAATTGAATAAATGCAGCTACATTAATAATATAAAAATGGGTATTTTTTAACATTTTTTTTTTTTGCATTTAAGCCTGCAAGAGCATTGCAAACGGTGATCAGTACATTACAGCTGCTTTGTTTTATGGGGGCTGGAGGAAGTGAATTATTGTGAATAGAAGTGGATCTTCTATTATGGGGGCTGGAGGAAGTGAATTATTGTGAATAGAAGTGGATCTTCTATTATGGGGGCTGGAGGAAGTGAATTATTGTGAATAGAAGTGGATCTTCTATTATGGGGGCTGGAGGAAGTGAATTATTGTGAATAGAAGTGGATCTTCTATTATGGGGGCTGGAGGAAGTGAATTTTTGTGAATAGAAGTGGATCTTCTATTATGGGGGCTGGAGGAAGTGAATTATTGTGAATAGAAGTGGATCTTCTATTATGGGGGCTGGAGGAAGTGAATTATTGTGAATAGAAGTGGATCTTCTATTATGGGGGCTGGAGGAAGTGAATTATTGTGAATAGAAGTGGATCTTCTATTATGGGGGCTGGAGGAAGTGAATTATTGTGAATAGAAGTGGATCTTCTATTATGGGGGCTGGAGGAAGTGAATTATTGTGAATAGAAGTGGATCTTCTATTATGGGGGCTGGAGGAAGTGAATTATTGTGAATAGAAGTGGATCTTCTATTATGGGGGCTGGAGGAAGTGAATTATGTGAATAGAAGTGGATCTTCTATTATAGGGGCTGGATGAAGTAAATTATTGTGAATAGAAGTGAATCTTCTATTATGATCACCGGTACTTATTTATGATTAATAGTACTCATATGTGAAATAATGGTGCTCATTCAATGCCACTCGTGAATGTTCAACACAGATGATTTGAGAGTCCACTATAGACTATGGTGGGTGGCTGGATGTGTAGGAAGTGATCAGCTGCCCTCAGGATAAAGTGTCTCCGGAGCCCTAAACGGTGCTTCATAAAGATGTCCATTTGGCCTGGTCATCTGTTTACAGGGCCGGGATAAGGATGCAGCATTCTCATGTGGGAGGGAGAGTGGTTTGTCGCATGATCATCGCCTACCCACTACTACTGAAAACGTTTATGGAATGAGAAGCAGGGTAGAAGTTAAATCCCCCCTGCGCTCAGCAGCACCCTCCTTCCCTACAGAATCACACACATCACTAGTATTTTATGTGTAACAGAAGACCCCTTTTACTGTAAGCCGTGGGGGACAGAGGCGGCTCTAGGCTTTGTGAGGCCTTAGGCAAATCTGAGACATGAGGCCCCACTCACATCCATAATTGGAAAAATAATTCAAGCAATAAAAATTAGCTGTATAAATTGCATATATTAAGAGTTTTAAATTTTATGAACTATGAATTCACCGTCTATAGAATTCTCTCTAACCAATTCTTCTTTAATCAAATATATATATATACTACATATATATTATATATTACATGCATATTTCTCCATTTACATGAAGTTCAAGTTAATATAACCCAGCCAGCACAGAGTTACCTCATATATTAGAATGTCATAAACAATGTATTGACACCCACAGCGGTTCGCAGAAAGCAGTGTGAAATGGGAAAATTAGGCGGCCGCGAGGCCCCTGTGGGGGCGAGGCCTAAGGCGACCTAAGGCGACCGCCTAATTTGCCTAATTAGAGAGCCGCCTCTGGTGGGGGACTATAGCACTTGGAAGACAAGGCACGCCAGGAACCAGGAACAGAGCCCAGCACACCTCAGTACCAGCACCATCAATCCACCACCAAGCACACCCACTGGTGGTGGGCAGCAACATCAGCAAGAAACCAGGGGAATCCTCTTCCACTGTCAGCCCTGTCCCACCACACAGCCCAACCCTCTGTACTACCTCTCCGCCCCATCAGGGGGGGGGGTGCAGTTTGGGCATCTTCACCTTGGGCACTGGATAACTTTGTCCCAGCACTGCATATTTATGTCAATGGATAAGGAGAGGGAAGCTATGAGGGAACTATAATGATCTAAACAATTTTTGACCTGCTCACTCGATGACCGGTGGGCCATCGATATAATCAATTAGGTGATTCTCTAAGTAGGAATATTGAAGGTCCAACTGTAAATCTAGTAAGAACATGTATTTCAAGTCTCAGACTGGAACACTATCTAGGGATATCTACTCGCAATGTCTGATTGTTGACCTATAAGCAAAAAGTTTGAGAGACATGACCAGAGATCATTCAGAAAATGTATTGTTCTTTCTACGCTACCGTCACGTCTATAAGATCCTACAAGAGATCCCTTGTACCACTTTTGGTACATACCATAAAATGCTTAATCCCTTTTGTTAATAATAATAATGATGGCTAATTAGGGTTCATAGAACCATGGGAACAGGGGCATGGGTTCATAAATTGAAAGACAAAAGAAAGATATGAACATTTCTACACATTGGGGCCTCCACGCCATGCAGATGATGTTACCCATCCGAGGGTCAGGTGGACTACTTAAAGCGGGGTTCCACCCAAATTTTGATGTATTCTCTTCCTTGCCTAGATGCTGACATGGCGTTTAAAAAAATTTAAATCGCCGTAATTACCTTTTATTTTTCTATTCTTCTTTGCACTTCCTGGTTCTCCTCCCGTGGGAGTAGGCGTGTTTCTAGCCTCTCCCAGACTCCTGGGAGCTAGTCTCAGGCTTCCCAGGATGCCACTGAGCATGTGCGGGAACGAGCGGTGAATGCTGGGAGCACAGCATTCACCACATCCAGGAAATAAATGCTTGTGGGCTTCAAATGCCCACAATGAAGATGGAAACTGCCTGCAGTGAATAATATAAGTTATTCTTTCCGACGAAATCTGACACAGGCGGACATATTACACACAATATGTGAGTATGTAATGCTGAGAAGAAAAGTTTGTGAATGAACTAAAAAAAAACAAAACGATAGATAGGTGGACCCCCGCTTTAAGGCATTGTTGTTTCCTGTATAGATAGAAAGGTGCAGCTATCAGAGGAGTTGAATTTCTGTGTTTCTTTCTTTTTCCTTTCCTTCCCCATTGTGTTCTCTTCGTGATTCCATTTGCTTATTCCCTTTCCTTCGTCTGAATTTCCCCACATGGTGCTGATTGGATATCGACATTGTACTTAACCATTCTATTTTGATGCTGTTACAGCTGTAATTGCTATAATGTCCGTAAAGCATTGGTAACCTTTCTTAGCTAAATATATGGAACATTTAAAAAAAAGAAAAAGAAAATGCATCATAAATAAAAATCATATGACCATCAGAACAACACCTAACCAATTAATAAATTCATATTATACCCTTAAAGTGATTGTAAATGATCACCTGGAAAAACAACCCATTCGGTTTAAAATAGAAATGAGAGGCAAAACATTTTTGTATAGATATGAAAAACAATATATAAATACCTTTTTTCCCGTTTTTAGAAGTGATCACAGATCCTCTATTCTCAGCTGCATAAGAACTGGGGGAGGAGAAGCAGCAGCACACTGAGCTTCTCAGTGAATGGCTGTGCAGGGGGGTATGTCAGGACAAGTCTGATCAAGAGAGTCTGAAAAGAGCACACTGAGTTCCCAGCATAGCTAGAGAACTGACCATGCTGTGCTCTGTTGCTTAGTGTGGTCAGTTTTCTTTTATTAGGAAAGCAGAGGGACTGGCAGGAACACCAGGGATTTCACACAAAGGAAGCAATACAAAGAGAACAGGATGCTTTCCCATACAAGTACATGGTACAGCAGGAACATATCAGGAATATGAAGTTTTGGGGTAACAAACCCTTTAAGCACATTTGGCAGCTGGTTTATTCACTTACTGAGTATGCTGCTTATTTATGTTTTATTGTTTTATTCTTGCCTATGTTCCAGTTCAAACTTGTGTCATGATGCTGCCCCAGGTTTCCTGCTTTGTGGTGTCTCCTTTCTTTGTCAGCACCCTGTGAAGTCACCCTTCCATGCAGGGACTAGAGCTGGGTCTTCCTACACTGCACTGTGCATCAACATACCTCCCAACTGTCCCTGATTTGAAACAATGTCCCTCTGTCCCTCGTTCCTCCTTATTTGTCCCTCATTTTGATCTGATCTATATAGTTGTATATAAAATGCACTATTTATCTATCAAAAAGTGTTTTCCAGCGCTAAACCTTTCATCCAATTTCTAAATTGCTGCATTTGCAAATTCCAAAAAACAATATAAAGGAATAGTAGTGGTATAAAAAAAAACACTTGTGGGTTTAACTAATCTTATTTTTTTGTACAATTCTCCATTAAGGGGGTGTGGCAAGGGGTGTGTCCTATGCCTGCATACTTTCGCTAATAGGTGTCCCTCATTCCCATTTCATAAAGTTGGGAGGAATGCATCAATAGCAACACACAGCTTGTAGTCTAGGGTGGCAAGGCACTCCTCTTCCTTCTGTCTTCCCCCTTCTTTTCTCCAAGCTAACCTACTGTTTGGTGACGGCACTGTCCACTCTTTAATTATTCCCGTGAAAACTGGAAGTTCAGGGAAGCAGCACTGAAAGAGCAAGTGATGGGATAAGAACTGTAACAATTAGTTTATGGGGGAATGTTTTATTTTTTTTTTTTTGGGCTCAATGTGTTAAACTAAAAACACTGAGGATTTGACACTGTCCATACACATTAGGTCATTTAGAGGCATATTTTAGGCTCAGCGTTTTTTTGGGCAGAAAGAGAACCCTTCAGTTTTGCGCTTTTGAAAGTGGTTTTCTGGCAGAAAAATAAAAATGCTAAACTTTGCTAAACACTAGTACAAAAGTTGCGGGTTTTTTTCTGCCAAGAGCACTGGCGATATTTTTAAGCCAGTGTCCATGGACCCTTAAAGCGGATTTTCACCCTTTAGGCAAAATTCCCTCCTCTCCACTCTTCCTCCCCTCCTTAAAGTGTTACTAAACCCCGCACCCTGCATTCCCTATATCTGGTCTCCCACAGTACACAGAACATGGAAATACAAATGTTTTAGTAAATATGAACTGCTAAATATCTTTTCTCATCAGCAATGTATAGCAGTCTTTCTATCAGTGTCTGGTTAAAGCTTGTAGGAGGAGTTTTCATTCTCCCCCAGCTGTCCTATGAGGCTGCATGACCCCTGACCCTCTGTCTGGAGAGTGCTAATTGGCCCTGTACTGATCACATGCACTCTCCCAAGAAAAAAAAAAAAAAAAGAGCTCTCTAGCAATACACACCAAACTGAGCATGTGCAGCCTGACTCCAGTAATTCTGTCTTATCCGGACATGTTTGGGAGTCAGTGGAAGAAGAGGAGGATCTGTGCATACAGGATCAAACAGCCTATTTTACACAATGCAGACGATTAACCCCTTAGGTTCCTTAGTGAGTATAACAAGCATGCTTTACTGCATATACAGACTGATTTTACTGTTGTGGGTTTAGTAACACTTTCAATTGTGCTGGTTTTTAAAAAGAAAAAAAACGAGCTCAGGCCGTCCTCCTGTGCACATCATTGGCCTAAGAGAATGACGTGTAGTATGCACCCTTTGCCCCCTGGGATATGCATGTCACACTTCCCAGGAGGCATTGTCTCTCTGTCCAGTAAAGGGGAAGGTGGCGGACCTAGCAGCCCGCTGGCTGAACCCGGAAAAGCCGATGACTACTGATGACATCCAGTGGCGGCTGGTGGTTCCCCGGTGTCTCCTCCCTCCTCCTCCTCCTGGCAGCCAATTCCGGTCAGATCTCCTTTCGGCCAATCAGGTGACGGGTCTCATGACCCACTTCCTGATTGGCCGGGAGGAGAATTAATTCACTATTGTAACTAGGACTGGGAGATTTTCTAAAAAAAAAAAAATCAGCGATTTGCTAAAAAAAAAAACTCGATTCACGATTCGAATTGAGTTTTTTTTTTTTTGGACACCGCGCCGGTCCTGAGGAGCTGTGGGCAGGAGTTTTTAGGCGAGCGGCGTCTGGCCTCGCGGACTAGGCCGAAGCCGCGGACTCGCCTAAAAACTCCTGCCCGCAGCTCCTCAGGACCGGCGCAGTGAAAAAAAAAAATCTAAAAAAAAAATCGATTTGCTTAAATTTTAAATCGATTTGATCTCTCAACTCGATTCAAGATTTATATTGATTTTTTCCCCAGCCCTAATTGTAACACAACTGGGTGGGCTCGCAGCGCAGTGCTCTGCTCCCCGAGCCCAACCTTTTTTGAAGCCTATTAGAGCCTCTGGCTCTAATCACGTGCTTCAACCCCCCCCCCCCCCCCATTGGAATCCATGCGTCCATGCATGTAGATCAGGGGGTCAGATGCATGGATACGGGGGGCGGCGCCCGTGTGCCCCTAATTGACGGGCCGATACCGATGACGTCATAGAAAAACATGGCGGCGCGGGACTAATCGCTGGCAACACAGAAGAGGATCTCAGCGGGACAACGCTGGATCTTCTGGGTGGGTGAGTATCTGAATTGTGCAGGAGTCAACCTCCAGGGGCAGAGGTTAAAAAAAATCTAAATTTTAGGAGGGAGGGCTGAAGATCCTCTTTAATTCCACCTTGTGTTAAAATGTTGTCATATGATCACCTAAGGTAAAATTACAAAGATCTTTAGCAATACAAACGCATTAAAGAATATAAAAAAAAATGTTATTTCCCTAGAAACGATCATACATCTACATTTCGCTAATTATTATTCACAGTTCAGTAGTGACTTTTGATTCGTCAATATTTTCTTGAGTACCCCAAGGACGGGAATGGATGTTCAAACATAACTGTATCAGCGTCTGCAGTAAACAATAAGGACACGCAGCAGTACGAGGAGATAAAATGCAGCCAGACAATCGGCTTATTGTTCATTCATAGTGGATGGAACAGTTGTATCACATAAACCTGCATAAAGGTTAAGTATATATAGAATGGAGCGTTGTATCATCAGATGTGGGTGTGCAACAAGGCATCATTTCCAATGTAATCTATGACTCACCGCATTTTTTTTCCTATACTACTGAGTTCACTAAAGCAGAATTCCAAATGATACTTAAAGGCAGATATAAAAGACACAAATTATTGCAGCTCTCTATTTATTAATACAACATTAAATGTGTTTATTTTTTTTTTTTTTAGTTCTGTGGTGTAGTGAAACACACCCAAAAACTTAACACCCGGTGCAAAAAGCAAAACAGTGTGCACTCAAAAGTGAGAACACAAAAAAGTGCACAGGGTGTACACGTGGTCCTCCTCCGAAGTGAAAGGACCAAAGCCTTGACCCCTGGGGGCCCAAGGCTCCTGGCAGGGACAGGGTTACTCACTGACCCACCTAGCTGAAACCAGGCGGACCCCGTCCTCTGACCAACCAAAACAGACCAACCAAGTACTAGGTGGGGCTCCCCCCCCCCCGAAGGCAGACCCCATGGGAGGGGTAGAACCTGACCAGAAGACCACATGCCATTCCCCTCCCAAGACTTTCAGGGCAGGCCCGAGGACCTACACTCTACTACTAAGAGAACATTAAATGTATTTTATTAAATCCAATGGATTTTCCTTTATATCAGCCTCTTGCAGTCCACTGTACAGCAGAGCTCAGGCTAGATGAGAGAGAGACAGAACAAGAAGCCAATCAGTTGTGCTAGAGTGCTTATATGCAAACATTGGGACATGCCGATAGGAGGAGTGAGCAGAGTGATAGAGAAATTAGTTTAGGACAGGAATCTTCAAACTACGGCCCTCCAGCTGTTGCGGAACTACACATCCCATGAGGCATTGTAAAACTCTGACATTCACAGACATGACTAGGCATGATGGGATTTGTAGTTTCTGAACAACTGAAGGGCCGTAGTTTGAAGACCCCTGGTTTAGGACATGGCTGACTTGGACAGAACTATCTTGGGTGCAAAGGATTATGGGTAGAAAGATCTCAAGGGCTTTTTTGAGCAGTATTTTAAAATGTTAAAAAATAATTAATTTCAATGTTAAAAGCAGCTTATATAATTCAGTGATACGTCTCACCCCATTCATTGTTAGCAGTCAGATTGGATCTTTTGACAGATTGAAGCTTTCTACTGACTGGCTCTGGGGCAATAGCACATTTTTTTTAGAATTATAATAATAATAAAACGTTATTTTATGTAGCGCCTTTAAAGGTATCTATTTTGGTTGTGATCCTTTTGGGGGGGGGGGGGTCAGTTTGAGGACACTGCTGAATGGTCAGGGGTTCTCACTTATGCAAGTTGAGGGGTTTCAGGGTAGTCCTGTTGGAGAGGATCTCTGGATTGTTAAATCCTCATTACGGACCTGGAATTTCATAGGTTTGAAGAGTTTTGGCAGAGAAGAACCTTCAAACCCTGATTACAGGGTCCTGATTGGGGTTGAGCCACATGTTTGAATAGCAGCAGGAAGGAAGCAGTAGGTGTCTGTGAGGTAGAGTGGAGTGGTCCACAGCTGTGAACAAGGATGGACGCTCTGAAGACCAGAAGAGGATCTAGTTTTGCTGGCCTCCTGTGGCTTGTCTTATACCCTGAAATAAGTTGGACCCCTAAACCCTAGTGTGGGACTGAGAGACTGGTGGTGAGTCGTGTTGTATGATTTTCTGTGTACCGGGATTGTTTGCTTTGCTTTTGCTGAAGAAAGCTACTTGTGTTTTCCTGCTTTGAGAGACCAATAAATACTTTTTCATGCAGCTTGTGGGTGATCTTGGGCCCTCCTTACCACACTATATACAGGTTGGATCATACATTTGGCTATACTCTCTATATTTACACAGGTTGGCCCATAAATTGTTTGAATCTCTCTGCCTATATACAGGTTGGGTCCTACCGTGTTCTGCAATCTCTTTCTATATAATATAATAAAAAAATAGAAGTTTGCCAGCAGAAAAAAGACCAAGTGGTCCATCGAGTCTGTCCCAATTTTTTGTTGTTGTTGTTATTTTAGTAGATCTTTAAGTTCAGCTCATGATAAATAGGCGCAAACACAAAAGTATTACGTTTATAATTTTGCTCATTGTATGTACAGGTTGGGCCATACAGCCTGCTACACTCTACCTATATAAAGTTTGGGTCATACGGTGTTCTACATTCTCTATCTATTGACAGGTTGGGTCATACAGTCTTCTACACTTTCTAGCTATATACAGGTTGGGTCATACAATCTTCTACACTCTCTATCCATATACAGGTAGGGCTATATAGCATGCTACACTTTCTAGCGATATATAGATTGGGTCCTACAGTGTTCTACACTCTCTCTCTCTATATAAAGGTTGGGTCATACAGACTTCCACACTCTCTATCTATACACAGGTTGGGTCATATGGTCTTCTACACTCTCTATCTATATAGGGGTTGGGTTGTACAATCATCTACACTATCTATGTACAGGTTGGGTCATACGGTCTTCTGCACTCTCTTTAGCGTCAGTTGAGGGAAATGACAGTACGTCGCATATTTTACAACATCTCTTATCTCTTCATTAGCAGTTAAGTCATTAGGATTTTGCTACTATAGGAATATGATTCATTAGGAGAGGTTAGGAGTTTGTTTATCTTTACACAGAACAAAGGACAAAGTTCAGCTAAGTTGTGTTTGAAGTGTACACTTGGTTTTAGGAGGGTATAGGAGGGACATCCCTGCACTGTGTGTGTGTGTGGATGGGACATATTATGTCCTAGCAAGGATCATTCTACCTAAAACTCATATCATATATTAAATCACCCTCTGGCATATTATACACTTTTCTTATTGGAGTTCCCAACCCCTCCTCTTTCCTATCCCAGCAGGAAATCTCACGCTTCCTGCTGAATTATCCATAAAGCTAAACCGAACGGAGATAGTAAGGACTCGTTCACCTCTGTGTGTTAGAAATACGCATAATGCATTTGTAGCAATTTTTTAACGTGCTGCCTAAAATCATAGCGCAACTCAAGATGCATTTTATGTGGATTTTGCAGAAAATGCATTAAAAACTCACTGAGCGAGTTTTACTAACACTGGAGCACTCAAAATGCGGTGCAGCTGTGCAAAGTAGCCAATCAGCTTCTAACTTCAGCTTATTTAATTAAGCTTTGACAGTAAAACCTGGAAGCTGATTAGTTTCTATGCAGAACTAATAGGCATGTGCAGGGGGTGTTCCGGGTGTGTCAGGGCACACCCTAATCACCCTGTACACCCTGACCGATGATAAGGCACTACAGCCTACCCTCCTGTACTGGGGCCATGTCCTATTAGTTAAAAAAAATGAGGCCCAGGCACCTGCCAAGTAGGAGGACCGGCTGTACCGCCTTTTGCAAATATCGGTCCTCTTGTTCCTCCCATTGCAGCGATGCCGGCTTCTCCTCCTCTCCCTCCCTCCGGCTGCGCTGTATGGGGATCGGTTCTAGCATCTGCGCCTCCATCCTGTCCTCAGTCCCCTTTTCAGTCTTAAATGTAAGACATCAAGTGTCTGTTTAGAACCCTGCTATTTCACCGAAGCCCCCCAAAAGGGTAGTTAAAAAATGTAAACAATAAATAAATACAAATATAAAAAAAAAATGTTTTTCAATTTTTTTTTTTTAATAAAAGGACCCATTCACATGTGCTTTGCACTCACCACTGCCTAGCTACTTGCTCTGTTTCTCTGTGTTTGGGCTTTGGAGTGCACACCCTAATGCAATAGGCTACGCACATCTATGGCAGAACTGCACCAGATTTTGCACCCTCCATTTTTAACAAGTCAACCCCATAGCATCCTGGATGTTATTCAGAGAACTCAATGCTACAAGACAGAAGTGCTAACCACTATGCAGGTCCTGTCCACAAACAGGATCTGGCAGGGAGGTTACACTACAACTCACCCCGCACTATGTGCCGTTTCCAGCTAAAAAGTTTGCATCAATTATTTACATTAGCACATTGCTGAATCACTTTGGAGGGTGGGGGGGAGTGAGTGATTAGGCTTGTTAGTGAATGAGTGGCATTCATTACCAATCTGTGCAATTCACAGCGAGCTCCTCTCCTGCTGATATGCATGTCCTAATAACTCATCACACATTGCTGAGGAAATCGAGCTCTAGAGAGGGCTTGCTGCCTGGGAGGATTGCTGGCAAAGCATGCATGTGTCTGGGGAAATGACAAGATCTAGCTGAAAATAATGCCCAGAGCTGGGCCAGCAAAATGCGTCTGGACGTTCGCCAACAGCACCATCTATCGATAACCGCTGTAATGACAACTCATTTATTTCCACTTTAAAGTGTATTTCCCCTTTTGAAGCCAAATTGGGATAACTCCTACTTTGTATTTGCTTTAGGTTCACACTCACATAGCATAACCTTAACAAAAATATTTTTGAAAAAACTACTTAATTTTTACTTGCTTTTTTTAAAAAAAAACCCAACTCTGGGGACCTTGTACCTGCACTGCAAGGATTTATTGCTCATTTAGGTATAGGGGACATAGAAAAGAATATATACCCATCTGATTGTCTGCTCCATAATGCCGGTAGACCGCTCCCCTCAGCGGTTTCTCCCCCCATGCTCCAGTGGTCTAAGGTCCTGATGTCATCAACACTAGCCTATAGTCCTACACTGGACATGATGATGCCGAGAGATGGTTCACCACTGGATTGTGGGGGGGGGTGCCATCTGCAAGGATACCCGAAGGGGTAACTTTAAATGCTTTTATGCCTCGTACACACGAGCGGACTTTTCGACGGACTAGGTCCGACACTCTTTCCGACGGACTTTGCAGCGTAGGTCCGCCGGACTTTCAAACGAATGGACTTGGACACACACGATCACACCAAAGTCGGACAGATTCGTACGTGATGACGTACGGCCGGACTAAAATAAGGAAGTTCATAGCCAGCAGCCAATAGCTTCCCTAGCGTCGCTTTAAGTCCGTCGGACTAGCATACAGACGAGTGGATTTTTCGACCGGACTCAAGTCTGTTGGAAAGATTTGAAACATATTTTATTTTTAGGTCCGTCGGACTTTTGGGGAAAAAAAAGTCCGATGGAGCCCACACACGATCGAATTGTCCGACGGAGTCCGGTCCGCCGGACCAAGTCTGCATACAAGACTAGCATGCAGACGAGTGGATTTTTCGACCGGATTTGAGTCTGTTGGAAAGATTTGAAACATATTTTATTTCTAGGTCCGTTTGACTTTTGGGGAAAAAAAAGTCCGCTGGAGCCCACACACGATCGAATTGTCCGACGGAGTCCGGTCCGCCGGAACAAGTCTGCCGGAAAGTCCGCTCGTGTGTACGCGGCATTACTCTCCTTGGATTAAATGAGCAGTAGACATGTGCACAACAAAAAAAATTGTTTCTTTACGTTTCCATTGATTCGTAACGATTCGTAATTTTGTAAGACGCAAGGTTTCCTATTGGGACTTGTTTGTATTTTCGTAACAGTTATATCTTCTTTGATACGAAATGATTCGTAATTCCATTAGTCTAATTTTTTTTTTATTCAAAATTCGTAATTTTGTTAGATAATGATTTTCGTTTATTCGGTGCACTACTCGTAATTTAGTAATTGTTACTTTCGTGAGATTGCCTTTTCTGTTGAGTCGTACTTTCGTAGGAAATAAAGAATAATAATCCAATGCTTGCTTTTCTAATAAGTCCTGTATGTACTCCAGTCCACTCCCTCAGTCACCAGACCGGACTCCGTCTCCTCCTCAACTGAATCTAAAAAGATTCAGGAATGCAGTGTGACTCAGACACAAAAGGGATAAGCTGATTGGCTAAAGATATTAATGTGGTGTTCCGGCCGAAATTATACTTTTTAAATAAAAATACCCCTATAATACACAAGCTTAATGTATTCTAGTAAAGTTAGTCTGTAAACTAAGGTCTGTTTTGTTAGTTTATAGCAGTAGTTTGTTATTTTATAAACTTACAGCAGGCCGTGGCCATCTTAAGTGTGGGCATCTGAAGCCAGACTGTATTTCTTCCTGGATCTCATCCTTTCAGATCTCGCACATGCTCAGTGCAGCACAAGCAGTGTAATAGGTTTCAGGTCAGGTTTCCAGAGCAACGGCAGTGTCAGAGGAAGTTGCCACCCCTTCCCAGAAGGCATTGCAAACAGGAAATAATGCGATGGGCCACGGCCAGTGAGGAGGAAGTGAAGAATGAATACAGCAGATATACAGTAGGTGCTGAGAAAAAAAATATAAAAATATCCGATTTGTTTACAGTGCACAGTTTAGTGAGGGATGCTGAAGAGTTGTAAAAGTGGGTGGAACTCCACTTTAAGTAAGATACACCACTCACTAATGCACTGCTCATTCGAAAGAACGATTCGGGAACACAAAATTCCGAACATACGAAATTACGAACATACATATTAAGATACACTTACACTGTCCATTCAAAAGAATGATTCAAGAACACAAACAAACAAAATTACGAACAGACGAAGAAACAAAATTACGAACACACGAATGAGAATACGAACATACGAAATTATGAACAGACAAAGGATTGAAAATACTAAATGTAAATCATTCGTTATAGATGTCATTTTCTTTCTTTTACTGTTTCGGAGTTCCGTATTTTCGTAAGTTTGTCCATTCGTAAGTTCTTATTTTCGCTTGTTCGTTATTTTGCTTATTCGGAATTTCGTAATTTTCGCATTTTGGTTCTTTCAGCTATTCGGATGTTCGAGTTGATCCGAATGTACGAATACTAATAAATTCGTACGAAAATCCATTCGTTACGAAACGAATCGCACATGTCTAATGAGCAGGTAAACCTTGGAGTCTGGATGCAGCACCGCTGCAAGAGAGG
This sequence comes from Lithobates clamitans, assembly GCA_037952925.1. NCBI lineage: Eukaryota > Metazoa > Chordata > Amphibia > Anura > Ranidae > Lithobates > Lithobates clamitans. The sequence goes on from JBBGZY010001151.1 coordinate 3,216,599, forward strand.
ATTTTCAATTTTCCAAGAGTTGGGATTTAAAAATTCTGTTTAGCATTCTCCTTCTATGTAATGTTAACGCACACCTTCTCCAATTAATGTAACTTGCTCTCTTCTCCTTCTTCCCCCTCCCTCCTACACAATAGTTGATAGTTTTATGGAAGATAATGACTTTTTTGTATGTTTTAGTACTGTGGCCTTCCACTTCTTCACTCTTTGCCTAGACACGAATGATGTCTGGATTGCCCCCCCCCCCCACCTCCTGGGATGACTATGTCACACATCTGAGGAGGCAGGACTTGAGGGTGCGTACATGCACGAGCCTGTGCATGCCCAGACATGTTACAGGCCTCTACCTGGCGCATACATGTGAAAATAAGGAAGCCTTCCTGAAGAGGAGTTTGGTGGCGCAGAAGCAGAGTGACACAAGGTGATCTTAGCTTGCCAGAAAGACAGCGCTGGACTCCATGGACCAATAAGTATATTAATTTAAAAAATGATAATACAAGGCCAAATAAATTAGAGAGTGAATGTTGGTAGATGGGGGATGGTTGAAATCAGAGCAACCCCTATCCTCCCCTTCTTGGGTCCATCGTTGGACTCCTGGCTCCTCCCCCGTGCCAAGTGCCCCCATAGCAAGCCGCTTGCTATGGGGGCACTCATAGGGGCTCGCTCCTGAGTTATGTTCTGTGTGTACATAGACACACAGGGCGCAGCCTGGACCCGACCCCCCACTTCATCCTTTTTTTTTTCCATTTGGATAGAGCATGGGAGTGTTATAACCCCTGTCAGATTCTTTTTTAACATCATCTGTGTCCCATTGCGGAGATTTCTCTTCACTTCCTGTCCCATATCCAAACATGAAGTGAGAGGAAATTCCTGCAAAATAAGGGAATTCCTTGGGGAATCCAAGGTCACCAGAACTAGTGTCCCCATTGGAAGATTTCCCCTCTATTACTTTTCTGTGGACAATCCAAAATGTGGGATTTTCTTTTACTTTCAATTTCAATGCTTATCGTAAACAGGACAGATAGAGAGGACGAATCTCCCGAACGGGGGCTCAGACAGCAATAAAAACTGACAAGCGTTCTAATCCACCTCCACTGTATCCAAAACTAAAAACTAAAAGTTTTGCCTTTAGTTATACTTTAATGCAGAGCCCTGTCTGTTTTGTACTGACAGATCTCATTATCAGTTGTAAACTAGATGTGCACATTGTCTTTCCTAACAGAGGGTTAAAGATTTCAAGACTTTGGTGGTATATTATATGGTAGTGCGATTTACAAAAAAACTCCCTAACTCTGTCCCCTAGTTGGACATCACAATAGCATACCTCCTAACTTTTTGAGATGGGAATGAGGGACACCTATCAGCAAAAGTAGGCAGGCATAGGACACACCCCTTGCCACACCCCCTTAAAGGAGAATTGTACAAAAAAACAAGATTGTTTAAACCCACAAGTGCTTTTTTTTTACCACTACTATTCCTTTATATTGGCTTTTGAAATTTACAAATGCAGCAATTTAGAAATCAGATGAAAGGTTTAGCACTGGAAAACACTTTTTGATAGATAAAAAGTGCATTTTATATACATCTATATAGCTCAGACCAAAATGAGGGACAAATGAGGGGAGGAATGAGGGACAGAGAGACAGTCCCTCAAAATCAGGGACAGTTGGGGACTATGCAATAGAGTCCTATAGGGGCCTGTGTATAAACATGTTCCAAATAAACAGCTAGAAAGGTAAGACATATATACAGTATATGTTTATTTTTTATTAGGATATGCTGTGTGAATGGGAACACATAACAAACATATTTGTCTGCAAATGTGGAAATATACTTTAAAGTGAAACTTTATATTCTGTTTACTGCTTTTTAGATAATCAGTATGTGTCAATGCGGTCACCTTAATGTAGCCTATCTAATCAATAGGTGCTATTCACAAAGCAAACGTTTTGATATATAGCTTGTAATTTAAAGAGGATCCTGGATAATAATGATTCTGATGCAGGGACCACTTTAAAGACGTAGGTCATGTATGGTCATTGCATACGAAGGCCGTTTTCCACTGTAATTTACCCTTAAAGGCACCCCTACTATAATATAGTGGTGTGTCTTGAATGGTCAGATGACTTTGAGCAGAGGTAATCAAATTGGGAGAATTGACGATTCAGCACTTTGGGACTTTGCTTAGTATTGGCATGTAGGTCTGGCTTCTGTGCAGGCCAGTGTGCAATTTAGAAACCTAGGTCAGTGTGATTTATGAACTGTATGATTCTCTGCAGGCTGGGGAATTGCATATATTGAAAAACATACATATATTGGAAATTTAAAAATTCCGTTTACTAAATTTACTGAAAAATTTAGTTTACTGAATTTGATTTTTTTTTTTTTTTCTTAATTTGGACTGATTTGTTTATCACTAGCCTTGAGAGCTATAGCTTAGCCATTAAAAGGGTTATAAATGTTAGGAAGATCTCCCTAAACAAGCAGAGATATGGTGGTTCTCCAGGTTGATGGAAGTAACAATCTCGCCTTGTAAAATAAAGCAATGTTTGTGAAGAGGGAGAAGATGGCCAGGCTCCTGTGGAGAAAGTAAATAAGCTTCTTGCTTACATAATGACTGATTCACTGCAAGGCTTTGGGTCAGGTATGATTGATTTAAGTCTGTCAATCTGCGAGGCTAAATAAGCTTATCTCAGCAAGCTCTTAAAGAGATCTGGTGGCATTGACAAAAATTACTAATTAAAATTGATATGACAAAGCTGACAGACTAAGCTGTGAGTGCATGCCTTCAATTTTCTGATCTTAAGCGCTCCTTTATCTATGCTAACAGTGACTTTTACTATTTGTGTGGCCACAAGAACACTCTCCGCTCCCCACGTGGCAGTGTTTAGGGCTGATGGTTTTTGAGGTATTGGGCATACAACTTTGGGATGGGGGGGGGGTATACTTCTTCTCAGGGCTTTTTTTCTCAAACAATAGGTGCTGGAACTCAACCACAACCCCCCAAACCCCTCCCCCCCCACACACACCCTCCAAATCACATCAAATAGTGGGTATGGTCATATTTCACAAACAGTAGAAGGGTCTTAAAGTGGCATTAAATATCAGGATTGCATTACATACAGAGTGCAGAGTTAATGGGGGTTACACACAGAGTGCAGAGCTGTCACTTGTAAACACAGAAACCAGACTTTTGTGTTTACAAGTGATTGTGGTGAGCACCAAAGGGTCTGAGCCAGAGGTGGTGGAACTGAGTTCCACTAGTTCCCCCTGAAAAAAAGCCCTGCTTCTTCTTCACCACCATGGTAAATGGGCAAAGTGCAGCGGGATCGACCTGGCAGTCCTATTATAAGCCAAGTGAAGGCGAGCATTTGTGCATCGTGCATAGTCTGTTTGCTGCATATTTAAATCAATAATTTTTGCCACAAGTTCTGCTAAAAAGTAGACATTCATATATTTGCACATTCTTAACAAATTGGAAATACACTTTAAAATAGGCTCCCACTGTCCTCGGTAACCACAGGTATTGTGGAATAGTTAGTCTTCAAAAGTTTATAGCAGAAACCACTTTTACTTTTGTTTCAAGAGTTCAGCTCCACCTGTACCCTTTGCTACAGGCCTATCACCTGAAGTCCTGAGCCACAGTGCAAGATTTGAGACAGGAACCTGTCAGAACCAGAAATGGAACCAGAAATGGAACCCGAAATGGAGCCCTGGCTTAATTCTTGCACTGGGCCCAGGAATTTCACTGATAGGTCTGAGGCACTCATTGCCCCAGACCTATCAGTTAAATTCCTGGGCCCAGTGCAAGAATTGAGCCAGGGTCCTTGAGCTCCATTTCTGTATTCACTGTTCCAGACTTATCACCCAAACCCAACAACTAACTACTAAATGTGCTCACCTCATTACCTCCTGTTTCTTACATCCAAACATCCAAACCTTTCCTGTACACCTATCCCTACCTCCATCTACTATAACATCATCCAGCATGCATAGTATTGTTTTTTTTATCGCAGGAGAAGCAGCCTAGCTACATATTTTTGGAAAGAAAAGGCATCAGCAAACCAAGACATTTTGGACAATTTCGTGCTCCCAACTTTGTGGGAACAGTTTGGGGATGGGCCCTTCCTGTTCCAACATGACTGCACACCAGTGCACAAAGCAAAGTCCATAAAGACATAGATGAGCGAGTTTGGGGTGGAAGAACTTGACTGGCCTGCACAGATTCCTGACCCCAACCCGATAGAACACCTTTGGGATGAATCAGAGCGGAGACCGGGAGCCAAGCCTTTCTGTACAACATCAGTCAAACATTCCCATAGACACACTCCTAAACCTTATGGACAGCCTTCCCAGAAAAGTTGAAGCCGTTATAGCTGCAAAGGGTGGGAAAACTCCATATTGAACCCTACGGACTAATGCCCCGTACACACGGTCGGACTTTGCTCGGACATTCCGACAACAAAATCCTAGGATTTTTTCCGACGGATGTTGGCTCAAACTTGTCTTGCATACACACGGTCACACAAAGTTGTCGAAAAATCCGATCATTCTGAACGCGGTGACGTAAAACACGTACGTCGGGACTATAAACGGGGCAGTGGCCAATAGCTTTCATCTCTTTATTTATTCTGAGCATGCGTGGCACTTTGTCCGTCGGATTTGTGTACACACGATCGGAATTTTCGACAACGGATTTTGTTGTCGGAAAATTTTATATCCTGCTCTCAAACTTTGTGTGTCGGAAAATCCGATGGAAAATGTGTAATGGAGCCCACACACGGTCGGAATTTCCGACAACAAGGTCCTATCACACCAACAACAAGGTGTGTACAGGGCATTAGACTGGGATGCCATTAAAGTTCATGTGCGTGTAAAGGCAAGCGCCCCAATACTTTTGACAATATAGCATATATTGCATATCCATTGATGCCTCAGTGCAATGCAATCTGGTCATCCCAAAGCCCATATATAGAAAAAATCAAGTCCAGGTTTGCTGCACTTAAGGTTTATCAAAAATCCAAACAAAAGTTACAAAAGATTCCATATGATATTTTTTGTATGCATTTATATATATATATATACAGTATGGCTCCATGCACACTGGACGTTAAAATAATGTTATAAAAACGGCAGTAGCTTTGCAGTGAGCCTTTCAACTTTTTTTTAAACGTTTTTGCAATAGCGTCTATTAGCTTTTTTTTAGCGTTTTTCCGCATTAGCAGGTTTTTATTTTTATTTATTTATTTAAATTTTTTTTCAATGGATCAAAAAACGTTAAAAAACGCTGGCGAGCCACGTTTTTGAACGTTTATTGCCGTTTATCAGCGTTTGGTGTTTTTTGTGGTCAGAAAAACGCGATTTTATGGGGTTCAGAAAACAGCCCATAAACTCCACTGCTGATAAACATCCAAAAATGTCCCTGTGTACATGGGACACATAGGATAACATAGAGGGGAGTTTATGGGCTGTTAAAAAAAAAATGCCTAAACTCCCAAAAACGGCCGTTTATGAGCCCCAGTGTGCATGGAGCCTATAGATACACAAACATGTATGCTGTGATCATCTAAATAGCAGGACAAAAGCCTATAAAGTATTGTGTGCGTTCAGAACCTTGGACAGCAGAAGCCGCACATCCAGGGGCAGCCGTTCTGTTCTTTGTGTGCCTCCTTTATTGACAGATTTAATGGCGCAGACTTCTTGCTTAGTCCCTCTCTAGGGGATTTACAGACAAATCTGCTGGATTCCTGCTCCCTTCTACAACAAGCTGTTGAAAGATGCAATTAATTGAAATAGTCCAAGCAAGTGTTAATCAAATGATTCCCTGCTCGGCTTCTCTGGAGGTTTTTTTTTTTTTTTTGATAATCACCTCAATTTAAACATTATCCTTGAGAGTTAGTAAAATGCAATGCGATGCTCTCATTATATGCAGATCACGACCACTCAGCTGTCCCTAAAAAAAAAACCAAACCACTGCGCTCATTTCAGACATATTTTCCTTTGCAGCAGCTGAAGCTCTTGGACTATTTTAGGGTATTGATGCCTCTGATTGCATTATAATGTTCACCATGAAAACCTATACTATGGGAACAGTTTCGGACATCCTCTCTGTCTTAAAGTGGAACTAAACTCTCTCAACCTACAATAACTATTTTTACTCCTTATGCTGCCAGCCTTAGTAAATAGATAGAGGGTATAATATCTTTATCTTGCTTTAATCTATTTTTTACATTTCTTCAGCTGCTTTCTGGTTTCTGGCCTAGGTCAAACTAATGTCATACATCCCAGGAGTCACATAGTTACATACATAGTTACATAGTAGGTGAGGTTGAAAAAAGACACAAGTCCATCAAGTCCAACCTATAAAGTCTTCATGGGCATTCTTGTATCTGGAGGAGGGGCTTTCATAGCTAAGCACACAGCCTCCTGCCTGCATGGCTAAGCTAAGGGCAGATGGATTCCAGGAAGTAAATGCTACATTACTCATCTGCCCTTACTCTAGATGGCCCCAGGGCAGAAACGCTAGGAGGGCGTTTTCCAAAGTGATTCCTCAACAAACTAAAGCATGGAGACGTGAATGAATGGGGGAGTTGGGTTTGAATATTAAAAAATGAATTAAATAGCATTTTCAGTTTGTGGTGCTCAAATACAGTTTAGTTCTACGCAGTCCCGTCCATAGAGGGTGCATGGGAGCCACCCCCCCTATCCATGCATCTGGCCCCCTGATCTACATATCAGGGCGCCGGGCTATGGATTCTAATGGGGGGGGGAGAGTGTTTTTTTGAAGCACCTTATTAGAGCCAGAGGCTTTAATAGGCTTCAAAAAAGGGTGATCCCACCCTGTTGTGTGACCATAGTGAATTAATATTTGCTATTTTCACACTAAAGTTCCTCCCCGCCAATCAGGAGGCAGGTGAGACCTGTTTCCCGATTAGCCAAAGTGGCAGGCGATCCTATTGGATGCCTAGTGCTTAGGAGGAACAGTGAGGAGACACGCTGTGGAGGAAGCCGCAGGAGGAGTGGACTGCGGAGCCACTACCCACTACCCCAGGAGAGGAGGAGAGAACACCACAGCCCGCCAGCTCTAGATCTGGTAGGTGCTTGACTGCCGGCCTCCTGGGGGGGTGGGGTTGTCAGTGCCGCGCCACTGGCCTCCTGGAGGGGGGGTGTCAGTGCCACGCCACAGGTCGCCCGGTGCTTGTTTGCTGCCCCCCCAAACAAAAAACCCACCAGTCACCACTGGTTCTATGTTAAAGGAGTTGTAAAGGCAGAAGGTTTTTTTTTTCTTAATGCATTCTATACATTAAGATAAAACACCTTCTCTCTGCAGCAGCTGCCCCAGCCCCCCCCTAATACTTACCTGAGCCCCATATCTGTCCAGCGATGTCCACAAATGTCTCAGCCATTTAAGATTCTCCCTCCTGATTGGATGGGAAACAGCAGCGTCCCGATTGGCTCCTGCTGCTGTCAATTAAAGTCAGTCAGCCAATCAGGAGAGAGAGGGGTAGGGCCAGGCCGCAGCTCAATGTCTGAATGGACACAGGTAGCTGTGACTCAGCTCGAGTGCCCCCATGGTAAGCTGCTTGCTGTGGGGGCACTCAACAGGAGGGAGGGGCCAGGAGCACCAAAGAGGGACCCGAGAAGTGGAGGATCTGGGCTACTCTGTGCAAAACCAACTGCACAGAGGAGGTAAGAATAACATGTTTGTTATTTTTATTGAAAAAACTGACTCTACAATCACTTTAAGTCCACAGTTAAAGCATAGCAATACATAATCAATCATTTAGAAACAAAGCGGAAACGCATGATCCCAAAATTCCTTGTAACTATCAGGAACCATGAATCAGACCGAGACACAAGTATAGTTAAATCACACTTGTTTAATAATAATAATAATAATAATAATAATAATAATAAGGTAAACAGAGTAAGCGTAGTCAAAACAAGCCAGAGTTCGGTATCCGGATCGGGTAGTCAGCTAAGCAAATGTCAGAGAGCCAGAGATAAACGTAGTAGTACAGCAAGCAGGATCAGGAGCCAGAAGGAACGTCAGCCGAGCAAGTCTTCAACAGTAACGCAGGAGAAAGTCTCTGTGATGTTGACAAAGGCGAAGGCAGAGATCAAGTGAGCTGGACGGCTTTAAGTAGGCAGGACTGACAAGCAGCATTAGCAACAGCTGGGTAACTGTGGAGAGAGATGGGAGTTGGCAATTAGCCGACAGCTGAGCGACCAGCTGAGAGAAGGAAGGGCTGAGCACAGCCCTGACAGTATCTTAGCAAACAGATTACTTCTCCTTGCATAGTCTACCCTCTGCTTCCAATCTATTTGCAGAATATATTCTAATCCAGCAGAAGTACCTGAAGAAGAACAGAGAAAGTCCATGGCATCAAAAATGGTAAAAGGTCTGAGGGTTACATATCAGGAGAGACTTCAGAAACCTAATATGTGCAGTCTGGAGAAAAGAAGGAAAAGCGAGGACATGGTTGAAACCTTTGGATAATGGGTGCTCAACCTGCGGCCCTCCAGCTGTTGAGGAACTACAAGTCCTATAAGGCATTGCAAAGCTGACAGGTACAAGCCTGACTCCCAAAGGTAGAGGCATGGTGGGAAGTGTAGTTTCGCAACAGCTGGAGGGCCACAGGTTGAGCACCCATGCTTTAAATGAAGGGTGTGAATGAGGTTGAGGAGGGAAGTATTTACAATATGGCGCTTACATGCCCTCAAAATAGCAGGAAGAAAGTTAAGAACTAACCTTAGAAAGTATTATTTTACTGAACCAGTAGTTGATGCTTGGAGAAGACTTCCAGGAGAGGTAGGGAGTCACAGTTGGTGAATTTACACATACTTGGGATAAACATAGATCTATATTCAGATAAAAAGGTTCAAAAGGGAGGGGCGCAGACTAGATGGAGCACTTGGTCCTGTTTCTGCTGTCACTCCTCTAAAATACAATAATCATATAGACATATAGCTCTCAGCAGCTCACTGAGAGGCTGAGCAGGGTGCCAGTCCAGGCATCTAGGTGGATCCTGACCATATGGTCGTGATCTTTCCCCAGCATGGACCGGCTCTGCAACGTCAGCCAACAGCAAGCTTAAGCTCGCTGTCTGCTAAAAATGGGTCACAGGAGTGCAGAACAGACCACAGAAGTACAGCCAAACAAACTTTGGCTGTACTTCTCCTTTAGATGATCAGCCGCTACTGCTTTAGTAAAAGTAGAGTGTAACTGGAGTTTTATCTTGACTGGCTGCACACATTTATTGGGTCATTGATGAGAAACTAATGGATTGCCATGACTTTCAGTCAACTGGCAATTTTTGAATGTTTTCAGCAAGAAGACCAAAGGTATTTGTCTCTTGATAAGTTCCCTTGAAAGTCCACCGTAAATTTTTTTCAATGAATGCGGACAAAGTGAAAATCATGACTTTACCGTTCCACCCCTCCAAAAATGACAAGGTCTTCCATGAATAGCGGCAGTGAAGAGTGAGTGATCCCCTGTGGTCAGTATGCAGTGGGGTACCCTCTCACACAGAACCCAGAGGATCGCAGCTATCACAGTAGTAGCGCCAACTATTACAACGATTGTCCACTTAACCGGTGGCCCCTCAGGTATGATATATACAGACTTGCATTGTGCCAAGCTGGACCTCTGTAAGTATGCTATAGCGATCTTACCTGGAGTTCAGCTTTGAGTCTGCGATTTACCAAAACACCTATATCGTCCCTCTGTCATTGATTAAGTTTTACTCTCTCTAGATTTTGCAATGTTTTCATGTTTTTTATTTTTCCTGATCGAAGTTCTCTTTTTGTATCCAATTCCCTATTCGAAGCGTCCATTTCCAGCTCTTATGGGAACCACAAGTCCTAGCAAGCCTCATGCCTTCCTCAAGCACATCCACATGATCCAGATGTTAATGAATAATGCAAGAAATCTGCACAAGCCCTCTCAGAAGTGATGTTGCTGCCAGCCTGTAATACAATATCTTTTAGATGCTGGCACGATGGTCTGTGTGAAATAAATTATTCAAAGTAGCTGAGTCCCAGCCCCTCATTGTAGATGTATATTCGTCATTCTTCTTATCTCATCATTAATTTCCTTCAGAGGGAAATGGCTCTGTGTAGAGAATGAGGAGCACTAAGGGGTGACACAAGTCTCCCCTTTCAATTTCGGCTCATTTATGCAGCATATAGCAGGCAAATTAAGTGATTAACAGAACCAGCTTTCTGGATCCTTATTGAGCCCTAAAGGATTTTCTTTTTTTGCTCTTGCTATTTGTTCACAGAGGTATCAATTGTGATGGTGGAACTCCTGTTGAATAAATGTTCTTGCAATTTTGGCACTGAATCATATTGGAATAATGTTTTCAACAGTGCCAGGTATACACTTCCAACAGAATGAAGGACTTCTGGGTAACACCATGTTTTACTAGAGTGCCAGGTATCATCTTCCAACAGGAGAAAGGACTTCTGCCTAACACTATGTTTTATGAGAGTACTGGTTAGCCCCTCCCAATGGGAGACAGGAATTCTAAGTAGCACCGTGTTTTACTAGGGTACTGGGTAGCCCCTTCCAGTGGGTGGAGAGAATAATGGGTAACACCATAATTTACGAAGGCACCAGGTAGCCCTTTCCAACAGGATAAAAGACTTGTAGGTACCACCATCTTTTATTAGAGTCTTAGACCGCCTTATTTAACAGGAGGAAGGACTTTTGCTTAACATCATGTTTTAGAAGAGTGCCAAGTAACCCCTTCCAACAAAAAAGAAAGATTCTGGGCAATGCCATATCTTACAGGAGTGCCAGGAGGCCCTTTTAACACGAGGATATACATTTGGGCATTTTTTATGATGCTCTTATTATTTAATCTAATAAATGGAGAAGTGGGGGGGGGGGGGGTGTTCTTGCACAGGGGCCCTTTCCCAACTATGTCTTTTACTGATGCTGGTTCTTTGAAAGGTGTAGCAATCCTTTAAGGTTCATTCACATTACTGTGGTGTTTTAACGCGCACATCAAGGCAATGTGAGTTGCCTTAAAGCAGGTCATTAAGACACCAAAAATGCAACAAAAATAATGAATACACCACTACTGGCAGTGCATTCCTGTGCTCTGCAGTGCACCAGCAAGGTGTGTTGGGGTGCCATTCATAATGAATAGCATCCCATAGCACTTAAAGTTGGTAACGTGCATTGCCACTCACCTACAGCCCACTGTTTCCAAGCTTTAAACAAGCTCCTTGCACTGTGGTCACACTGGGTGCTAGAAAACAAAGACATTCTCCATTCCGTCCCCCCCACTCCTCCAGCAAGCTCATTTAGCAAAACAGTATATCCTAATTGCTGCCACCTCAAGAGTGCCCTCATTAACGCGTTTAACCCTCTCTGCTTTAATCGTAGAGGAGATAAATGTGGTCCAGGGGAAAGACATTTATATACATTCTAAATAAAAAGACAAAAAGTGGCACATATATATATATATATATATATATATATATATATATATATATATATATATATACACTATATTGTCAAAAGTATTGGGAGACCTGCCTTTACATGAACTTTAATGGCATCCAAGTTTTCGTCCATAGGGTTCAATATTGAGTTGGCCCACCCTTTGCAGCTATAACAACTTCAACTCTTCTGGGAAGGCTGTCCATAAGGGGTGACGTGTGTCTATGGGAATGTTTGACCATTCTTCCAGAAGGCCTGGCTTGCCGTCTCCGCTATAATTCATCCCAAAGGTGTTCTACCGGGTTGAGGTCAGGACTCTTTGCAGGCCAATCAATTTCCTCCACCCCAAATTCGCTTATCCATTTCTTTATGGACCTTGCTTTGTGCACTGGTCCAAATCATTTGGTGGAGAGGGGATTATGGTGTGGGGTTGTTTTTTTAAGGGGTTGGGCTTGGCCCCTTAGTGCCAGTGAAGGGAACTCTTAAGGTGGCAGCATACCAAGACATTTTGGACAAGTTCATGCTCCCAACTTTGTGGGAACAGTTTGGAGATGGCCCCTTCCTGTTCCAACATGACTGCACATACATGACTGGGCTACATTAAAGTGAACCTGTTACTTTCTCCATCAAGGACAACTTTTACTTGCTGTAGTCAAATGTGGGAATATTTGTATGTCTGTAGGCACTCCTTGAACAACTCTGAACAGGCCCTCACTGCATAAATTGTATACCATGGTTTCCTTTTGGGTCTTCGTATGAATGAAAACTCTGGGAAAACGATAAAATTCCTAAATAAATAGGACTTTGCATGAACAACCGTAGTTTAATGAGATGTTTAAAAGAAATACAGCTTTACTGAGGAGTGTGCCCGGTTTGGATAGTTGCATTATACGTTAGAAAGTTGCATCCTCCCTCTATCACCATGCACAATGGCTACTCAATTAAGTAATAGTTTGAATGCTTTATTTTACCTCCCAAGAATGGCTGAGCTCGATATCCTGATGGCTTTCATACTTTAAGATGCCCCTCAGTCCACTTCTTCCACCGCTAGCTGCATAAAGCTCTAATTGAGCAATCAGATTAGTTTAATTACTTCACACTTCTACACAATGGTCACCATCTAATTGTTATTCCTCTGCTGGAATCAATTCAATTAAAGCTATTTTTGTGTTGGAAGCAGATCTGTTTGCAGATACTCTGGACTTATTTCAGCTTTGCTCTAGCAAAATGTATTGATGGAATGGGAAAAGGGCTACTTTGGCAATAAAAAAAAGGCTGATCTAATCAAATGTAATTGTAGTTTATGTTTAATTAGAGCACTTTCTTTCATTAAACCTTTAGCTAAAATGTTGCTTTATGTGCAAAGGTGCTATGGATATAGGATGACCTTCTCCAACTCTGACTGGCTGTGGTTATTGTATAAGTGTAAAGCACTTCATGACCAAAATCCCCCTAATTGACCCCTTCAAGGTGGAAGAATTGGTTGGTCTGTTTATTTTTTCCTAACAACCTTCTAAGAAAATCCAGAGTTGTCTTTCAGCGATTTGCCCTTCATAAGCTGGATATACACAGCTGGATATACACAGAATTCGAGCAATGGGTGGTTACTGGCACCACCCAGCTCAACAGACTTTAACTGAAAAATTTAGGGTCCAATCAGATGCAACCACTGTCCAGGTGCTGTCCGGCAGTGCAGATATATTAGGAATCTATGCGCGTATGGCTAGTTTTAGGTATAAACATCCATGTTTGACTAATCTGAGCATCCTCCCCCCCTCCATTGCCACATTTGGCACTTTGAGTGTGTGTGGGGGGGGGGAGCGGGTACCTGGTTTTGACAGGTTTTGACAAAACCAGGAACCCACTCCCACTTCCCATTAGATCACCATGGCTATCTGTATGGAAGTTTGGCCCCCTCCTCCTTCCCCCCTGCAGCCTTCTGGGACACATCGCAGGTCCCAGAAGACTGAGGGACCATTCACAAAGGGCAATAAGAAACCGTCAGGATTCACTGGCGGTTTCCCGTACCTAAGATGCTGGTGCCAGCACCTGCAGCCAATTGAAAAATCGGCTTGGGTGAAGACATCGCTGGATTCCTGGACACTTAATTATCCTTATATAAAATGTCAGTAGTTACAGTAATTGCAGCTGCTGACTTTTAATTTTATTTGGGGGAGACTGGAGCTCCTCTTTAAAGGGGGGCTGACAGTTAAAGCTGAGCTTGACCCAAAAGGGGAAGCTCCGCTTGTCTGCCTCATCCCCCCTCCGCTGCCACATTTGGCACCTTTCGGGTACCTGTTTTTCACCATTAAGCCCCTCCCTCCTCCCCCCTGCAGCCGACCCATTCACCCCCCCCACACAGCCGACCCATTCACAAAGTGCAGCGCGTTTCACGCATACACAGTAGGAAGCCGGCTGTGCAGCCGCAAGGCTTCACTGACGGTTTCCCTTAGTCAAGATGGCGGAGCCAGCACCCGATAGCCGATTGGAAATCGGCTTGGTTGAGGACACCTTTGGATTCCTGGACAGGTAAGTGCCCAGACATTAAAAGTCAGCAGCTACAGTATTTGAAGCTGCTGACTTTTATTTTTTTGGGGGAGAGCCTGGGGCTTTGCTTTAAGAGACATGGAAGATGCCGTTGATGACTTTTTTTTTACATTCAGTGGCTGTCATACTTATCCCTACTTCACTGTTTAGTGAATTGGTGACCTGGAACCAATATGCATGCAATAAAGTGTTCAATTATTTAGTGTACACATGCTTGCTTCAGGTCAGTAACCTATGTAGTAGTAAAGGAGAGATTAAACATTTTTTTTTTTTTTTTTTGGTGGCAGCCCTGATTGACTTTCTCCTGTATATATATCTATATACATCTACATATACCAACCCTGCCATTGGACTATTTAGGATCTGTTATGTGAGGTATACCTGCTTTGCGCCTTTTTACTTGTTTTAAAGGAGAGATTAGGATGGCAGTCAATTCCCCTTCAAAGACAAGTCAGTAATAGCAGAGTCGATCTTTCTTTTCTGACGGTTTTCCTTTTAATGCCTGTAAAGGTTATGTAAAGCCAAATTTTGCATACTGCTGAGCAGATATTCCTTCACTTTTTGTCCCAAAGACACAACAGGAAATAAGAGAAATCTCCCCAAAGTGAAGGAAGTTTTCACATTAGTCTCCATGGAATGGTTTCCAATGGTAAAAGAACTTTTAAACCTTGTATACTCTGTAATGTGAACATGGGCATGGCAATATACAAACATTGTGGTTCACAGTTTTGAAATAGTCACACTAATTCAGGAGATCAAAGGCACCCATATCCCAAATTACAAATGCTTGGGGAAAACTGGAGAAGGGGATTTTAACGGTGCCACAAATATATACAATTCATTTTTTTTTTAATGTAAATATTTTATTAATATCAAATTTTAAAAAGGGTTAACATATGTAGACTCTCAAGAACAAATAAACACATGTAGAATTATCACAACATAATAGACAACAATATATTGACTATACAGCTAGATAAAGCTATATAAATGCCTTTTGGCTCAACATGTTTCCTTAATTGCTTCTTCAGGAGCTGTGAGGCATGTATTGGCTTGGCTTGGCATGTATGTAATAAACAAGTTAATTAGAATCCTGTTTGTTCAGGTAAGGAGAGCAGAAAGGGGAGCATCAAATCCAGCAATGGGGATCGCAGGGTGGGCACCAGGAAGAACAAAATCAATCCTTGAATCAAACTCTGGAAAATGCCCAAATGGGGTTGTAGCATTATACTAAAAATGTGTATGATGAAGAAATATAGTCACAGCGTTTAAGCTTCCAAATGGGAAAGAGGCATACAGCTCCTAACAGTGTAGCCAAGGGTAGACTCGGGCTGACAAGGAAATAGAGCCATATCAAAAGGCCCAACAAGGATACATCCACAGCGTTCCTCTGCTCCAAACTGGTGCTGTACCAAATTTCCTTTTATTGCCTGTAAAGGTTATGTAAAGCCAAATTTTGCATACTGCTGAGCAGATATTCCTTCACTTTCTGTCCCAAAGACACAACATGAAATAAGAGAAATCTCCCCAAATTGAAGGGAGTTACACATTAGTCTCCATGGAATGGTTTCCACTGTGAAAAAACTTTTAAACCCTGTATACTCTGTAACGTGAACATGGGCACGGCAATATATAAACATTGTGGTTCACAGCAAACTTTTGAATTAGCCAGCAAAAAAAAAAAAAAAAACTACTACTGACTTTTTTTGCTGCATAAATTTGTACATACATGGTGACTGCTGTCATTGGTACAAAAAGTGGGGTGAAATTGTGAAATTCAAAATGTTACTGTTGACACTGCAATAGAAGGTGAGAGGAAATCTTTCATTTGGTACCCCTTACATTTTTGTGGTTGGAGTTCAGCTTTATTATATGTCTTCTAATATCTATAGCATTTCTTGAAATGTATCCTTCTGCTGTGAAGAGGTTCTGGTAAAAGCACCTCTGCTGGTATGTGACAATGCTTGTGAGCTTACGATACAGTACAAGGGAGGCAGCTCAGGACACGGACAAGTGACTCTGTAGAATGATAAATTTCCTGTTGTTTCAAACTTGTTCCTGACATCCAAACCTCCTCTGGACCACTGTTACAACTTTCGGCACATTTAACTACACACCAATACCCCCCTTTGGGCCTCCATCTTGTCCGGATTGCATGTACTTTCTGGAATCCCACAATCCATTGTCCAATTTTTGTGCAAACAGGATCCCTGGAGCATCTTTCATTTCCTTTGCAGGAACAATTACTACAAATCTTGGTGTCATATACACACGTATAACCCATACCCTCTCCTTCCACATGACTAGGGTGGGCGTGGGGTATTATTCTATTTACAATTTCTGACTATTATGTGGTTTGAGCTACACGAGTCAAGAGGTGGCCATGGTGTTTAATTAGTATGCACGATTGTATAATGATTTTAATGTGTAATTTCTAAACCTACCTTTTTCCTAATAAATGTGTTGTTAATTCGGTATATACAGCAGGCTATGGCATTTTTTGTTCACCAAGAGGGATGGTTGAGCCTAATCAGGTCTTTTATTCTTGAGTTACTGGTATCACAAGTCATTTACATAGTGTTTAGTTTTGAAATCCATTGTAAGCAATGTCAGTGAAACTCACCTAGATAAAAATTCACCTTACACAGCGAACTGTGTTTTTCCATAGTTGACTTAAGTCATCAGTATAGATAGTTAGATGGCACTTCCACCTTCTGATTGGCCCATGTGCCCTCAGAAGGGGTGCGGCCTGTTAAAGATAAAGACGTGCATATATATTGATTTACCATTAATGATATGGCTTTATTACCTGTGGTAGTGATTACACCTGCAGACAGGCGCCAGCATTTATCTGGGTTATATAGGTCTACTGTTAGCATTAAAGATTTTATTAGTCAGTTGACGGCCAGACCTACCCAGAAGTGATTTGTTCTTGTTATCGGTGGACACCAGTGTGTTGGATAACCTTTCAGCTCCTTACATCTCTCAGAGAGATCTTACACCTGTAGTGAGTGCCTTGCCACCCTCACTATGACATAATAAAGTTGTTACCCTGGATTCCTTATTTATTGTATGCTATAGGGAGTCTATTAAGGAGGGGGGGGGGGTGACACTATTATTTGGCTCAGGTTTATTCACAGTAGTTGGACTGAACTGGTGATTTTGGTAAAAATCTTTTTAGTACTAACCAAAAACTACATAATATACATTTCTGTGTGGCGAAGCCTTAACCAGAGCCTTTGTATTTTCCTATGCAGATCTGGTACTTCTGGTATCTTGGGTGGTTCAAGATTATCTTTACACAAGCTGGGTAACTCAACCCAAAACAGCCTAAACCCCCTAGTGGTTTACCCATAGGAAACCAAAGGAACACATACAGATGCCTGCATGGCTTGAATGACTTGAAAATTGAAAGACACTAGAATGATTTCTAACTTTGAGGGATAGATTTGAGGTTGAGGATTTATCCAGAGGATAATTGTTAGATTTAGGGGTTATATTGATGTTAAACATAAGTAGCTGGAAAAAAGTTTTTCTGGTTTGCAATATATAAACCCTGAAATATCTCTTACAGTAAATCACCCTTATTAAAGCCCAATGGTATAATTTTTTTGTTAAAATGCCTCTTCACATACAACTAATCCAGTGCTCTGTGCTCGCAGAGCTGAGTAACAGCCACGCCCCTCTTTACAAATGTCTGCACACAGAGGAAGATAGGAGGCGCGTCTGACCAGTTCTGGGACATAACTGAGTGCAGATGACCAAGTTCACTAGGTCTAACTCTGGTGCTTATTGGACTGTGCAGTCATATTTAGACACCTTCTGCAATGGCTGTAACAGGGAAGTAGAGGTAAAAAATTAAAGTTATTAGTACAATAACTGACTGCATATCTAAATCTACAACTTCAGCTGTGGTTTAATAGCTAGATATGGGCTGGCTGGTCTGCCATTCATTCTTCTTAAACCTGTAGAGTCCAACTCCTTGCTAAAGTTGTATTTCTAAAAGCCATCCCTAGATGATCAAGCACATACTGTGAATGCAGGGCTTCATGGCACCTTCCCTTCAAGGGGCATCACTAAACTGCCCTTCATTCATAGTGTACTGGTCACTACCCAGTTTTGTTGATCGTATCACTGTACAAGATGCGTGTCAGGCCACGGAGCACACTCTGTGTGACTGCAACAGTTCAGATCCCCATTATGCTGTCAGCATAGGGCATCTTCATACAGTAGTCAAACATCAACATGTAAAAATTAATTTCTAAAAGCTCTTACATTCTTTACTTTTATAGCAGCCTAATGGGATCCCTCCCAAATAAAGTAATATAAATCAGTTCACAATATCAAAGATCTCTCACCCACAGACAGAAGGAAACAACTGACCTTCAAGCCCTAACAAAGAATGCAGGCAGCAATGCTATGAGTACTCGGCAAAGCAAATATTTAACTAAGGTTTCCAGTATACTAAGCCATTGGGTTCAGTATACCTTATGGGCCTGGGAGTGTGAGGAGTGCTTCATAGGTGTTAGGAACCAACTCTGACCACCTTCTTTTGAAGTCAGTCATTACTTAATAACAAAGTCAATTAAAACAACTTCTTACACATGGACCATTAAAGAAGTTAAATACATGTTACCATAGCCAGACACGACAATGTGTTTATTTGCATCCTCGGTCAAGTAGTTGCTTGTTACATAATGGGTTTGTGCACAGTGGAGTACTTAACCTGATTTGTATTGACTGAAATTGCTCTCAGTTGTGCATATTTAATTCAGAGAGGTAATCAAATTGATTTTAAGATTGAGTTTTAGAGATCATACCAACACACACGTCCATATAACTTCCACAACGACAACTTGCTGTTCACATTGGTGTTTCTTCTTTGCAGGGGAAAGAAGCTGGATTTTAGTAGAATTCCCCGAAAGTGAGATTAAAGCACACCCTAAATTTTACAGCAGTTTTCAGGCTGGCTCTGTCCAAAAGTGACATTTTAGGATAAATTGTACGCTATTTCTTTTCCCAGGAGGTATCTCAACAGGGATCCAATGAGGTTTCCCCATTCTGACCAAAATCCATGCCCATTATTAAACCAAATAGTGATGACATACTCCCATGTGGTGGTGGTAAGTGTCAAGTTTTGTTTAAAAAGGCCTAATTTGTCCACTAATTGACCAGCATGTGGACCAAATAATGAATGGACTTATTGATTAATTGATTTGTTGATCAATTGATGAGACGGTTTTTGAGGCCAAGAGCAAAACATCTCCAAGCATTGCCGTAGATGGGTGGTGATTAGCAGCTTAGATCACTCGGATGATATCAGTTGCCAGTATTAGGTAGTCATGTACATGGGTTTACCACTTCCCAGGTGAAACTTGATGGTTTCACATAACTATTACTTTTTCTATGAGGGACCACAGCTCGTGTATAAGTGAATTGGCCAATCCCAAATCCAGTCTAATCACTAGGCAATAGGGATGAGCAAATTCGGCAAAACTGATTCCAATGTCAGCAGAAATTTGCTCACTGAGCAGCTTAGGTGGATCAACTTTTCTTCTGTAGTTAGAAGGTATATTTTTATTTAAGGGTACATTATGAGTATTTAGTGCCCTCTATATCTGTGTTTTTTTCCTTTATAGTTTATTTGACCATTATTTGTGCACGGTCACTTTTCAATTTTTATTATACTTTTTTCATTGTTTTTCTGAAAAAAAGTAAAAATACTAATGAAGGGCTGTTTTTTTGGCACAAAATAGGACCAGGATAATTGAAAGGAGCTCCAATAATGCTCACTAGCTCCTTAACCCCAAATGAACCGTTAAAGGCCACCAGAAACCACTTTAATTATGATTTCTTTATATTGTAATCCAATAAAAAGTACCCCATGTCAGCCAGTTACGAAGTTTATTAAAACACTTTTATGTTTTTTGAAAAAGTACCTCAATCGGTGAAGTAGAGACTTTAGATTGTGAACTCCCTGAGGACAGGGACCAATGTAAATTGTTTGTGTTATATGAATACCTGTGATAAGTAAATTATTTTAAACCTTATAGAATAACAAACACAACCATTCTATTCCTCCCTGGCATGGTGGATATTTTATTGTCGTCTTTTCCTGTCTGTGTGTGTTTTGCCAGAGCATGCTGACTAAGCAATTTGCTTGTGGATCACATGGCCTCTTGTACACGTTAAGGACATGTTATCTTATCACTCAAATGAAGAGCGTAGAAGCTTCTTGTTCAGTCCTGGAATACACAAGATGCTCTGATTAATACCCATTACGGTAACTAAATTTAATGCGTCTTCCTCAGTTTTTTTCCATCATTCTAAGGTTTCAGTTGGAGAGAAAACTTTGGATTTTTTTTTTTAAACAATCTCAACATATCACAGCCATTTATTCATATTATAATGATAAGTAATGGCATTATAATATATAATGTTACTCACTATACATGTAACAGATCAGTGCCGCAATATAACTGTCAATCAGATATTCTCTCATTATAGCCAATAAATGTGATATCTTCGCACAGATTTGTCCATTACAGTCAAATGATCATAGTATTAGTAAGCATTCAAATAATGATACTAGATACACACCTGTTGGCATTGGTTTTGTTCTTTTGACACTTATTACATTTTGTAATTATATTATTTATTTATATTTTATTAATATTTTTAATTTACATTTTAATTACAATTTTTACATTTAAATATATTTAATTTTTAATTTTAAATATGTACAGTATATTTTTCTATATTGTTATTTTTTTTTATATATTTTTGTTAAAGTAGAACCCAAAATCAATCATCATTCAACAAATACATCCTCCTTTCATAACCTAGTCATTTACAATATCATTGTAAACTTCTCTTCCTATTCTAAGTTTTTCTTTCTGTTGATCCTGCCAGTGCTTGTGATAATCTCTTACCTCCAGTGGAGGATCACGGAAATGCAGAGCAGCTAAATTAGAAGTTCTGTTGTTGGCCCTCCATTGTGTCTCCACTTTCATGTAAGTGAATCACATCATCACGTCTGCACCCAGCACCCTAGAAGCGTTGTCAGCCACAGATATTGTGGGGCTGATTTACAAATAGACCCTTTTACTGCAAGGGAAGTTGCACTTTGCAAGGGAATTTTCCTCAGAGCATAGTGATTGTGCTACTGTATGGTTTCACGTTGCAAACAAAAAATACCCAAACATGTACAAGGGCAAAAAAATGTTGCATATGATTAGATAATGGAAGTCAGCAAAGGTTTGATTCATCCACTAAACTCTGGGGCACATTCCCTTGCAAAGTGAACAGTCTATTTGCCTTTAGTAAAGCCTGGTGCACACTCTTTTTTGTTCAACCCAGGGGGCTGAATGAAAAAAAACTGAAGAGCTCAGGAGGAGCCGCTGTACTAACTATGCCATGTTAGTATAGTGATCTCCCGCTCTTAGCTATTGTGTTCTGACAGGAGGACAGTCCCCCGCTAGAACACACCGATCAGTGCTCTCAGCCATTGGCTGAGAGTGCTGATTGGGTGCTGATCGGCAGACCTTTTTTCGGTCATACCCCTTCGACCGGAGCAGCTGCCGTACACATGGGCCGAATGTCGGCTGGTTTCCTTTGAATCTGCTGATGCTGCCCGATATAGTATTTGGCCCATGTATACGTCCCTTAAATCAACCCTAGTGCTTCCACTAGAGCATCATCTTCTTGCCTCCTGAATAGGCTCTGCCCAGTACTTGGAGTGAAAGATACCCAATCAAGGTATTGGAGTTCACATGAACACAGTAAAATATTTTTAATATTAAAACTGGAAAGCTTATTTAAAAAAAAAAAACATTGATGGAAATGGTTATTAGTTCCTGACCCAATGATTATCTTTATTTGCATATACTTGCCATCCACTCAATTCCACATGGCAACTTTTGTTAATCTGCACATATTAATTACAAGCCCTTGAATATGTCTTCATTATCCTTTTTTTTTGTCCTTTTACAATCTTCAAAAAATGTTGAATTGACAAGTTATTATTTTTTTTTGTGGTCTGGTCAACAGAAAAAAAAAAAAAAAACATACCTCTCTGCTACAAATTGCTAATGCCAGCGTTTTTGGCAATTTATTCACTATAGTTGTTGGTGACTTGTTACTAAGAATTGATTTGCCACTGCTACCCTGTTTCCCCGAAAATAAGACCTGGCGTGATTGTCGGTGATGGCTGCAATATAAGCCCTACCCCCCAAATAAGCCATAGTTAAAGTCCTTGTAGGTCTTATTTTCAGGGTAGAGCTTATTTTTGGGGAAACAGGGTAGGACTTATTTGGGGGGTAGGGCTTAAATTGCAGCCATCACCAACAATCACGCTAGGTCTTATTTTCGGGGAAACAGGGTACCAGTTAAACTAGTGCAACATTATTAGATTGGTGTGGCCAGCTACAAATTACTCTTCTTCGACAACTTGCAGCTAACCCATGAAGGTGAATGTGGAGCGATTCTCACTGGCTGTCTGGTCACTGACATGAAACGTTAACTGACAGCAAATCTGTAAAATTTGTAGCTCAGTCAATAAAAAAATCTTTAAAAAATTAGAAAGTTTTGCATAAATGGATCTATTCTTCCTCCCTTCCTTAATGTATTTGCTAATAGAAAAACTTTTGTATTTTCCATGGAGTGGGTGGAGACCTCTCTAGATAAAGAAATCCAGGTCCATTTTGAGATGTTTGGGGGTCATTTATCCAAACTTTATATATTGATACTCAATCATCAATAGCACAATGTTTCAGACATACCCAGTGGTATTTAACTAGTATAGTCTCAAATGACCCCCCCCTCCCCCCAATTGACATAGAATCTTTCTACTAATTTATAAATATTAACACCATTGACCGGGCTCTTCCCTCCCTTCATGTACAACTGACTGCCACCCATTCATTGTTCGACTGTTTGGCCGGCTAGCCGATCAGTCTGGTGTCTGGCCCCTCTAACACTTCCTGAACCTCATGTTACTAGCTGGACTCCACTATGATATTATGGTATCCTTCGTACATTAGCCCTTGTATGCAAATGTATGTGATTTAGGAACCTCAGACTGTAAGCTCCCGCAGGGCAGGAACTGTTGTGAATATGTAGTATGTAAAAGCCCTGTGTAAATACCTGTAATAAATATAATTAGTAAATGTAATTTTATAAATAATTAGCAAACATTTGACCTGTTATAAGCTGCAGCAGCATTCACTGTCAGCAGCACTATCAATAATCAGTATGAACTTGCTGACAGGTGGAGAGAGTAGAGTAATGACCTTATCAGTGTGCTGCTGCTCCTTCATTTTCCATGTACTGGGGGAAGCTTGGTAAACTAGGGCTTAAGCATGAGAGAATTTACCGCTGGCAAGCAAGCTCTCACATAGAATGCAACAGTGGTCTCCAAGCTGCGGCCTGAGGGCCGAATGCGCCCCTTTGCTTGCATTTATCCAGCCCTTGGGGCAATATTTAATCATCTGACACCAACAATGGGGCATAATTCCCCCCTGACACCAATAAAGGGGCATAGTTCCTCACAAAGACAGGGCATAATTCTTCCCAGTGACACCAACAATGGGGCATGATTCTTCCCACCCAATGCCACCAATGATAGGGCACAATTCCTCTCACTGACACCCTAAATAGGGGCATTGTTTACTTCCACTGATGGCAGGACATTTCCTACTTCCAATGGCCACAGTCCAGCCCCCATGAAGTCTGAAGGAAAATAAACTGGCCCTTTGTTTAGAAAGTTTGGAGACCCCTGGACTACAGTATGCAGAGGGATCTTGATATGATCGGAAAGGCCTTAGAGCAGCCTTTCCACAACCTTTATAACATGGAGGAACTCTTAAAATAACTTTCTGGATTAGAAGTCTATTCTAATAATTACTATATCTACAGTTCACAGTCCACTGGGTAACTGGGAAGAAAGCTCCTTATATTTGTGATCATTGGAAAGAATTTCCCCTCTACTGATAGCTAAAAAAAACAATGGTGTCATTGGGAACTTATCCGAGAGGCAGAAGTTGCTCATTGCTCAAGGAACCCTTGGCAACCTATGGAGAAACCGCAGAGTACCATGGAACCCTGGTTGAGAAAAGCTGTCTTAGACATATCAGCAAAATTCCTGTTTTCTATTTTAAACCTCAGAAATAATTTATAGATAGGTTCTTCAAGCTAGCGGGATTGAATGCACGGTAGTATCTGCATTCTTTATTTTCTATGAATTGCTTTATACATGTTTACCTTTTTTGTTTCTTAAAGTAGATTTGAACAGCTATCTTGTGGTAACTGATCAGGAAGATCCTACTCCAAGTATTATTAATAATTCTGAAACCTTCATAGGAGAACATAGTTTCATTTAGGCAGGCTTATAATCACGTAATGGAGTTGATGGAGCTTTTACAACGCAAACACCCCTAAGTGACAAAATCAATGAATCGGCAATCCTTTTACCATAGCGACCAGTGACCCAGAAAGCTCTCGCAATGGAATGCATTTCGTATATATATATATATGCGCCGCGTGTAGGAATGCTGATGTGGTCACTTTACATTTAGCCATGAAACGATTAAGCTTTCACAATATTTTAAACAGATGTAATAAAGAGACCCTTGCCGGCTTGAGAGCTTTTGCACCACAATATAGCATGAAGCCAGCCGAGTGATTTATTAATAGTAATTGCCATTTACTAACTAGCTCTTCCTGGAAGCAGTGTAGTTACAAATGACTTTCCATATATATCTGTGAGCAATCGTAGTGTAATATCCCACCTACACTCAGCCTCTTAGCCGGCCTCCTTAAGCCATATATTATTTGCTCCCACACTGATTGAGTATTTCTTGAATTCAGGTCAATTAACATGATAACCTAAAGCAGAACTCTGAACAAAACACAGGAAGAATTATTAAGAGGAAACATTGACCTTTCTGTATCGCATGGTTGGGACAAACTATACTCAAAAAAGATTTTAAAAAATATTATTATTATTATTATTATACAGGATTTATATAGCGCCAATAGTTTACAATGTAAAGAGGGACAGTACAATTACAACACAGAAGTAATAAGAGGGCCCTGCTCATGGAGCTTACAATCTAAATAAATAAAAAAATGTAAAAAGGGGCAGACTCGATGGTCCATTTGTTATTTTTTTCTGCTGTCACTCTTCTTCTTTTGTTTCAGTGTTTCTTTTTTTGCTTTTATTTTATTTTATTTTGTTATGTGTATCTAAAGCATAAACTTTATTTTTGTCCTGTATAAAGAAGGGAAGAGTCAGCAATGTTATTAAGTGTTTAGTAAAAAAAAAAAAAAATACTGACGGGTTTTACTCTTACCCTCTATCAAAAACTAAGAAAATAACTTTAAAGTGGTTGTAAAGGAAAAAAAAAAAAATAACAAACATGTCCATACTTACCTGCTCTGTGCAATAGATTTGCAGAAAGCGGTCCCGATCTTCATTTTCTCGGGTCCCTGTCGGCGATCCTGGCTCCTCCTCTCTTGCTGGTGCCCCCAATAGGAAGCCAATTCCCATGGGGGTACTCGTGCAGGCTCGCTCCCAAGACCCGCTGCTGCGTCTATTGACACAGACAGCAGGACTCGGCCCCGCCCCCTTGTCACTGGAGTTGATTGACAGAAGCGGGAGCCAATCGCTCACGCTGCTATTGATCTTCTCAGGAAGGAGGGACAAACCAGGAGAGATGCAGCGCTCATGCACAGCACTGGATCGTGATAGGGCTCAGGTAAGTATAAGGGGGGGGTGAGGGGGTGTCTGTGACACAAAACGTTTTTACCTTAAAACAGAAGTATGGGTTTTTTTGTTTTTTTTTTATATTCATACTTACCTAGGTGGATTCTGCATCTGTCCCCCCGGCGTCTCTGCACTGAGAACCGAGCCACCGGACACTGCCGATGGCTCGGTTCTCACTCTTCCCTGAGTGGAGAGCTGCTCATTGTCAGTCAGCAGCTCTCCTGCTCTGTTCCTCCACGCTCATTGGAGCGCTGAACTGTGGAGGGGCAGGGAGCGGCCGTCTCAGCGGCTCGCCATCGGTCAAAGCAACTGGCGGATTCAGATTTCCTAAATCAGGATGACGCGGTGCCTCGACTGATTGCAGTGACGTTAGCAGAGAGCAGACTTCAGCCCGCTCTCCGCTGAAAACGGGTCACAGGAGTGCAAAACGGATGGTACTCCTGTGACCCATGGGAGAAACCCAGCCTAAAAAGCTCAGGCTGGACTTCTCCTTTAATACATAAAATGCATTACGGTAAAAAAAAAACCTTGAGGCTTTAGAACCACCTTAAAGTCTAATTCCAAGAACAAAAATATTGTTTCCTTTATTTTCACCTGGTGATGTTGCCAGTAACATACTTCCCATCCTAGAGCAACAACACTCACTCGCTGTACTGTATTTATGGAGAAGCAGCGTTATCACCCAAGACAGGACTACAGAACATCTTCTCCTTCATAAAACAGAGGGAAAGCGTTCTGTAGTAACACTGCATACACATAACACTGCTAATAAATAATGGTGCAGCAGAGTGTATAGGAAAGGTACAAGCTCAATAGATTTTTGTCAGGAACAAAAATGCTTTTGGTGGTATATTTAACAGGTCATAAAGTAGCAAATAAGAGAAGTTATGGTTCACATACATTTTAAAACCCTGCCTGGGTCTGCATGGCTATTTGCTAAAGACACACAAAGAGAATGTATATAAACCCAGTACCCCATACTCAGGAGGAACTTAAATCAAATATATACTCAAAGTGTTTACCGCGTGTTGCCACCATAATATAAGGATTAAATCATAACCATAAATAGCATAGGTGAGCATACACTCTTAGGTAGTGCTACACCTAATTTCGCAAGCACTTGTCACCCAGTGCTAAATGCGGAACAATAGATGACACCACTGTGTAAAATAATATTAAAATTAAAGTTCATAAATAAAGTCGAAAAAATAAATAAAATGTGTTAATCTCAAAAAACCATTGTGTGTTCCACTCCACTAAAACCAAAATAGCTCATCAGACTATATCCACCACTGTGCTTCAAGTGACTTCCACTTCTCAGAAGGTACTTTATAGATAACAAAGGCTCTCACCAAAATCCTTAAATGGCTCCACTTCCAATGCTCCACACAAACAGGGGTGTACTATGGCTCAGAGACAAGACTAGCCTACATAGAGTAATCCCATTTTAAATGCTCATCAATGGGCTAATTGCCGTCAATAACGCCAGAACCATGCGGTCAGTGATCAGCGTGTTCTCACCATACTTTCTTCCCACGTCACTTCCGGCTCGCGTTACATCTGGTTCAGCGTGTTGACGTCAATTACGGTTGCTTTTGTTGTCAATTAAGTCGTTGAATGCTATAGCTTATGGGTATCGGAAATCACTTGGAGCACAGTGGTGGATATAGTCTGATGAGCTATTTTGTTGAGATTGTTTGAGATTAACACATGGACTTTATTTATGAACTTTTATTATAATATTATTTGTGGTGTCATTTATTGTTACTCATTTAGCACTGGGTGATAAGTGCTTGCAAAATTAAATGTAGCTCTACCTAAAAGTGTATGCTCATCTACTCTATGGTTATAAAAGAGAGTTTATCATCTACAGTATATCCTGTTATGATAGTCACAGATGATTTGAGCAGTTGGTGAGAGTTTTGCCCATTTCAGAAAGTTTGCAACCAGTTGGATCAATAAAAAAAAAATATCTCCTCAATTCACACAACATACATTTTGGCATATGGCACACATGTATGGTGGCATCTATTTGTATTTTAATGGGAAAAGAACAATCACTTTACAGTCACATGCTGGAAAATCTGTCTGTGTGATGAGAGCTTCCGATATCCGTAAGTTCTCATTGTCACACCTCCACTTGCTGACTGTGAAGGTTCTCACAGGTCGTGATATATATCTAGTACCATGGTATTTCCAGGTCAGGGTATATCTAGGTCATGGTATATCCGGGTCATGGTATATCTAGTAGTAGGTAATCACATTCAACTGGACTTGTTCTGTAAAGTTGAAGACATTTTGTAGCTTCTTCGAGCCACTTCTTCAGTTCTAAAGAGTGATAGGAAGACACCACAACATTTATATCCACACAAGTTGCACAGACACCTTTTTTCAATAATGATGGAATGCGTTAAGGCATGTTGATTGTCCAAAAACAGGATAGAAAGTGTGAAAGTTGTTCTAATCACTTAATCCCACACTTGATGTCAGGAAGACTACATAAATGCTGAGGTATCTTCCTGGAATCCATTGGAGTTGAAGAAGAGGCTAGGAGAAGCTACAAAACGGGGTGCTGATGTCATCAGGTGAGCATGCTGCGTTCTGCATCATCAAGGACTGTCCACTGCTGGGGGAATACTGAAGAGGACCCTGTGTGTCACATAACTGTCCTGAACACATCTGAAATAAAGGTAAGTATATACAAAAAAAAAGCATAAAATAATGCTGGAGGAGGAAGCTAAAAGGTGGGAAGGGGCCCAATGAGTGGGGCTTAACCCAGATAGCAAGCAATTGAGCTGCAACTTTGAAAATGACTTGCAAAGCTATTGCTAGACTTGCCAGATTTCAAAAGTTTGTTGCACAATTCCAGCAAGTCCGCATTGCATGAGTCCAGATCAACTTTCTTTGCAAACACTCTGCAAGTCTGCTGAAAGTTCTGTTTCAGTTATGCAATAGTCTTCCCACCACAGGGGGTCACTGTGGCTGAATTTTCATACTGTAGACTTGCAGAGCTCCTGCTGTAGACTCACCAATGCAACTTTGCTCTTGCTAGAGACTTACCACGCAAATTTGCTACAAATTGGAAAAGTGTCAACTAGAACTTGTGCTTCAAGTGCTCTGCAAGTGTACAACTTGCCAGTGAAAATGTGCAGCAAGTTAACTGACTTACAATTCAACACTGCTGCAAATTTGTGGCAAGTTGTCCTTGCTATCTGGAAAGGTTTATGGTACCATTTAGGTTTAAAGTAGTTCTAAAGTGTAACTTTTTTTTTACGTTAATGCATTCTCTGCATTAAGGTAAATGACTCCTCACTACTTGTTTCCCGTCAATTCCTAAACACTTACCTGCTTCCTGTGAGTGCTCCAGCGCTGTCTCAGCTACAAAATCGCTCCTCTCACTTCCTCGTCTCACAGGAGACACTGTGAGCAGGTGGAGTCATGGGCTCCTGCTGGTGTCAGTCAAACTCCTGTGAGGAGGGAGCAGGGGGCGTGGCTTACTGGCGCTGTGTGTGTTTTTGGATGCACACATCCCAGCTCAGGAGCACATGCACACAGGTGCCTCCTTAGCACATGGCTTGCTGAGCAGGCACCCAGATGAGGTAGGAGCAGACAGCACCAACAGGGGACTGCCAAAGAAGAGGTAAGGGACTGCTCTGCGCAATATCGTTGTATAATTATAATTAAAAAAAAAATAGCCTTTAATATCACTTTTATGTATCATGCAGTGGACACTTTTTTACCCTTTATTTTCAGTGCCAAAATCTTCACAGTGAGAAATACCTGGCACCAGGTTGCTTGCATTAACAGACAAAATTACCAAACTGGTGCAAAGCCATAGTCCTAGCCTCTGACCTGACCACTGCTATAAAAAAATAAAGTATGTTTTTTTTTTATATATAGAATACTTTTTTATGAATATTTTATATGGATGTTATGTTGTTGTTTCAGCATTTCTTTCCATTGTTTTGTGTGCTCTATAATATAATATAAGTGGATATATTTATATAGATAGAGAAATAAGCTGTCCACGAAGTGTAATGTAATATATTTAGTGCAAAATAGCAATACAAGTTTTAATGATATTTTTTTCCTTTTTTATATATACACTTGATGTTACCACGCAGCACCTGAAATCTCCGATATCTTTCAGCCCTGTAAGTGCTCGTTCTTATCATTTTAGGCTTTGTCATTTGGGGGGAGGGGGGGTATGTTTGGTTTTTTTGTTTGTTTTTACTGATAAGCCCTGGTCCAATTTAAAATGAGTGTTTGAATTTATTGAAGCCCAACTCCAGGCAAAACATTTTCTGGGTTTCCTTTGAGTAGGCAAGGGTTTTATGGTTATTTTTGCTGGGGAGATAATTCACTTCCTGTCCTGGTGACCAAACAGGAAGTGAGGTGATCTGCCCAATTGAGACAGAGATTGCAGTAAAATCCAGAAAGGGGTTCTTACCTTTCCCCACTCTACTTTACCACTGTATTTCATTCTATGTAAAGAAAATTGGAAGTCTGCGTTACTTTTCTCTAATTGAAAAATGGATAAAATGTAGACATTTAAAAGTTATTTTAATTTAAGATCAGCAAAATTCTTATAGACGATCTCCAGCCAAAGCCCCTTTTTTTTTCGTTTCGGAGAAATAAAAATCTCTTTTAGTTTTGTATTAATGCCTGGGTCCCCGCAGCAAAGGTTTAACATCAATTTGATCATCAATTTCAACAATGTTTTTTTAATGTGATTACTTTTTCTTAAAATGTATTTACATTAACATGTTAGAGCTTAAAAACCTTATTTTAGTGAGTGGGTTTTGATCAAATTATGCAGGTTTTAATTAAAAAAAATGTAATGTAAGGATTTTTTTTTAATCCATAGCAGGTATAACCAGGCATTAATTTATTACAAGCTATAGATTTAAAAAAGGCAACTTAAAGCTTATATGAGATTTTTGTGATTGAGTTTAGTGCAAATTATGCAGATTTATTTTAAATTTGAATATTTTTCTTTTAATGTAAGGGAAGAATTTCTATAGCTGGATCAAAGACATTATTCTAATACAAGCTGCAGATTTAAAAAAGGATAACTTTTAAAATGAAATTAAAGCTTATAGGAGGGTTTATCAAAATATGCAGTTTTTGTTTAAATATTAGATTTTTTTCTTCTATGGTAAGGATTTTTTTTTGTTTTATCCATAGCAGTATCACCACTGCAGATTTAAAAAAGATCACTTTTTCAAATGACATTGTGTTGAAGCTTATATGAGATTTTACTGATTGTGTTTATATCAAATTGCACGGGCGTATTTAAATCTTTTAATGCAAGGATTTTTTAAATTCGTCTTTCATATATTAAAAAACTGTCTAAAACATTTTACAGACAAACATATATTTCATGAAAATATTAACTACAAAGCAAACCACATTCATAAAACTAAAAGCGAAGCTACCAAACTAAACTCAACACTACCCTTATAGAATACATTCAGTATAAAATACACACATATATATGAAATGACACTTTGCTACAATGTAAAGTAGTGAGTGTACAGCTTGTATAACGGTGAAAACTTGCTGTCCCCTCAAAATAACTCAACACACAGCCATTAATGTCTAAACCGCTGGCAACAAAAGTGAGTACACCCCTAAGTGAAAATGTCCAAATGGGGCTAAAGTGTCAATATTTTGTGTGGCCACCATTATTTTCCAGCACTGCCTTAACCCTCTTGGGCATGGAGCTCACCAGAGCTTCACAGGTTGCCACTGGAGTCCTCTTCCACTCCTCCATGACGACATCACAGAGCTGGTGAATGTTGGAGACCTTGCGCTCCTCCACCTTCCGTTTGAGGATGCCCCACAGATGCTCAATAGGGTTTATGTTTGGAGACATGCTTGGCCAATCCATCACCTTTACCCTCAGCTTCTTTAGCAAGGCAGTGGTCATCTTGGAGATGTATTTGGGGTCATTATTATGTTGAAATACTGCCCTGCGGCCCATTCTCCGAAGGGAGGGGATCATGCTCTGCTTCAGTATGTCACAGTACATGTTGTCCTTCGTGGTTCCCTCAATGAACTGTAGCTCCCCAGTGCTGGCAGCACTCATGCAGCCCCAGACCATGACACTCCCACCACCATGCTTGACTGTAGGCAAGACACACTTGTCTCTGTACCCCTCACCTGGTTGCTGCCACACACAACTTGACACCATCTGAACCAAATAAGTTATCTTGGTCTCATCAGACCACAGGACATGGTTCCAGTAATCCATGTCCTTAGTCTGCTTGTCTTCAGCAAACTGTTTGCGGTCTTTCTTGTGCATCATCTTTAGAAGAGGCTTCCTTCTGGGAAGACAGCCATGCAGATCAATTTGATGAGGTGTGCGGCGTATGGTCTGAGCACTGACAGGCTGACCCCCCACCCCTTTAACCTCTGCAGAAATGCTGGCAGCACTGATACATCTATTTCCCAAAGCTGTATGGGCTTGGCCACCGTGCTGCAGCTCAGTTTCAGGGTTTTGGCAATCTTCTTATAGCCTAGGCCATCTTTATGTAGAGCAACAATTCTTTTTTTTCAGATCCTCAGAGAGTTCTTTGAGGTGCCATGTTGAACTTCCAGTGACCAGTATGAGAGAGTGAGAGCGATAACACCAAATTTAACACACCTACTCCCCATTCACACCTGAGACCTTGTAACACTAACGAATCACATGACACCGGGGAGGGAAAATGGCTAATTGGGCCCAATTTGGACATTTTCACTTAGGGGTGTACTCACTTTTGTTGCCAGTGGTTTAGACATTAATGGCTGTGTGTTGAGTTATTTTAAGGGGACAGCAAATTTACACTGTTATACAAGCTGTACACTCACTACTTTACATCGTAGCAAAGTGTAATTTCTTCAGTGTTGTCACATGAAAAGATAGAATAAAATATTTACAAAAATGTGAGGGGTGTACTCACTTTTGTGAAATACTGTGTATATATATATATATATATATATATATATATATATATATATATATATATTTTAACCAGGGAATTTACTTTGGTCCTTGGTTAAGGAATTTCGCCCGGCTGAAGTAGAAGTGCCCGGTCTGTGTCTTTGGCAGCAGTACCAGTTACCGCTTCGTCTCATTTTACTACAAGTGTGGCTTCTATGGACATAAAAAGAGTCCATTAGTTATTGGATAGTGTTGGTCTATATATATATACATATCTACATGCTTTTTATAACATATTTCTAGGACAAGAGTTCCGCTAAAAGCTGTAAAGAGCATTTGTAAGCAAGTGCAAAAACAATTGCCTGAAAGCTCTGCTTCCCCCGTAATACAGCTGATGCCAGATATAAATACTCTTCTATCAGGGCTTGTAGGCTCAGCACAGCATTCAAATCTTTTTTTTTTTTCTTCAAGGCAATTTTTGTATTAATATGTGTATTCATGGCAGGCTGTTATCATAAGACCCAGACAATTTCTGTGTCCTACAGAGAGGTGAAACCTTTCAAGCTTTGTTCCTTTAATAAAAGAAAAATATATTTGTTGGGGGTTTCTAGATTACACCCGGGATGCATCCTGTATTCTGATTTTTTCATAATGTAGATACAAAAAAGAATGCAAACTTCTATAAATGGGCTCCATCACTGTCATTTTGTTTCTGATTTTATGCTGTTAATGTAAACGATGATACCTGTCACACACCATACAGGCTGTGTCTGCAGAGAGAACACCTATAATGTACCTACCAGCACAGGTCAGATAAATATGAGAATATCTCTGATGTAGAGGCCAGCACAGGTCAGATAAATATGAGAATATCCCTAATGTAGCGGCCAGCATAGGTCAGATACATATGAGAATATCCCTAATGTAGCAGTCAGCATAGGTCAGATAATTATGAGAATATTCCTAATGTAGCGGCCAGCACAGGACAGATAAAAATGAGAATATCCCTAATGTAGCGGCCAGCACAGGTCAGATAAATATGAGAATATCCCTAATGTAGAGGCCAGCACAGGTCAGATAAATATGAGAATATCCCTAATGTAGCGGCCAGCACAGGTCACATAAATATGAGAATATCCCTAATGTAGAGGCCAGCACAGGTCACATAAATATGAGAATATCCCTAATGTAGAGGCCAGCACAGGTCAGATAAATTTGGGAATATCCCTAATGTAGCAGCCAGCGCAGGTCAGATAATTATGAGAATATCCCTAATGTAGAGGCCAGCACAGGTCAGATAAATATGAGAATATCCCTAATGTAGCGGCCAGCACAGGTCAGATAAATATGAGAATATCCCTAATGTAGAGGCCAGCACAGGTCAGATAAATATGAGAATATCCCTAATGTAGCGGCCAGCACAGGTCAGATAAATATGAGAATATCCCTAATGTAGCGGCCAGCACAGGTCGGATAATTATGAGAATATCCCTAATGTAGCGGCCAGCGCAGGTCAGATAATTATGAGAATATCCCTAATGTAGAGGCCAGCACAGGTCAGATGACTGTGACAAACATTTGCAATGTATCAGCCAGCACTGGTCAGCTGCCATTGAGCACACCTGTAATGTACCTACTAACTCAGGCCTAATACAGGTCAGATTGCAATGAGAACACCTGCAATGTATCTGCAAGCACAGGTCAAATCAAACAAATATTTAGGGAGCACATGAAACATTATTGTTGAAATTATCAATATTCTAGAAAGTGGATCCAATCCTCAGAGCTCTGTATCCCTGTTGAGGCTGCTCCTGAGACAAGGTACCCCTATCTGGGGTCCCAGAACAAGGGTCTAAAAAAATAAAACAATTTTATGAGCACCAGACCAACTGCATACGAGTCTGGTGGTGTGTAGGCAGTGTGCAGTGAAAAAAGTAGGCAGGTTGTACCCTTTTTCAAAGCAGCGCAGTACAAGGCCATTCACTGCCTCCCACAGGAGGGGCCGCCCATACAAATTCATGAAATTTCACTGCGTGACATTTCATAAAGTATCAGAGTATCAGAGCTCTGTGAATCTTAGCAAAGTATCAAATCTCAGGGAATCTCAGTAGAGAAAGAAATCAGTGTGAATGTCTGTATTATATCAAATCTCAGGGAATATTTATATAATGTGAAATCTCTGTGAATCTCTATACGACATACTATGAACAAAAAAAAAAATAATAATAATACTGCAAGGTATGTACACCATAGACATGTGCACTGCTGAAAAATGTGTTCGTTTTTGTTTAATTTGTTTGGTTTTTTTTTTTTGGGGGGGGGGGGGGTTGGGCCATTCGTTATGATTGCAATTCGTAAATTCGAAAATTCATAAATTTGAAAATTCAAAACTCCCAAAATTCCAGAATACGAAAATAAGAAAGAAAATCTGAAAATTCGAAAAAGAACGAAAATTCTAAATAATAACTAACTAACTAGTAATAACTATTAAATTATAGGTATTGGAATTTCCTTTCAAATTTGGCTGCTAGTGAATGTATTGAATACGAATGTATCCAAAGTTACGAATTATCCGAAATAACGAATGCCACGTCTAAACAAATGGAACGAATCAAATTAATACTAAATAATAATAATAAAAACGTTTTTCTTATTATTAATATTGTTATTTATTATTATTGATTTGTTACGTTCCATTCGTTTAGACACGGCATTCGTTATTTTGGATACTTCGTGACTTCGGATAAATTCGTATTCCTTCCATTCACTAACAGCCAAATTTGAAAGGAAATTCCAATACCTATAATTTAATAGTTAGTTATTATGTCAGATTTTCACATTTTTGTGTTTTCGGATTTATGAATTCGCCAAGTTACGAATTTTCAACTTTATGAATTCACAAATTTTTGAATATTCTAATTTACGAACATTTGGAAAAATTCAATAAAGGGGTTTTCGTAAATTCGGATGTTTCTGAATTAACGAATTTGTCCAAATTTGTTAAAAAATGAATTCGGAACTAAACAAATTGCACATGTCTAGTACACAGGACACAGGATAAAACACCTTCATGTCATTCACTGCAGTATCCCTAATGAACCTTTGTTACTTGTGTTCTTTCAAGCCATGCCCCGATCCAGAATCAAGCGCAACGTAATAGTTTTTGTTGCAGCTATATATATACTAGCGCGGTATAACTATTAAATTATAGGTATTGGAATTTCCTTTCAAATTTGGCTGTTAG
Organism: Lithobates clamitans; assembly: GCA_037952925.1. Lineage (NCBI taxonomy): Eukaryota > Metazoa > Chordata > Amphibia > Anura > Ranidae > Lithobates > Lithobates clamitans. The sequence continues at coordinate 3,252,531 of JBBGZY010001151.1, forward strand.
TGAACGTAACGAATACGAATTTATCCAAAGCCATGGAAGAAATTATAGTGCAAAGTACACGTGAATGAGTTATTTATTTTTTTAAATGTTATTTTTTTTTCCATTTTTATTTTTTTATTTGTTTTTGTTTTATTTTTTTAAACTGCCCTTTTGGGGGACTTTGGTGAAATATCAGGGTTCTAAAAAGACCTTACATTCAAGACTGAGAAAGGGACTGAGGAAAGGATGGAGGAGGAAATGCTAGATCTGATCCCCCAAGAGGATCAGTATCTGCAATAAGGTAATACAGCCGGTCCTCCTGCTCGGCAGGTGCCCGGGGGCCCCCCTTTTAAATTAATAGGACACGTGCCCAGTACGTGAGGGCTGTACAGCCTTATCATCCATCCTGGTGCACAGGGTAATTTGGGTGTGCCCAGGCACACCCAGCAAACCCCCTGCGCATGCCTATGTATGGCATCCAAGTAAAAAAGATGCAGAGCAATTAGACCATTTAGTCCATCAATGGGCATGGTAGGAGTAACAATGGCCCAGTTCTGACCACCATCCAAAAAACAATGTTTTTTTTTTCCTTTCTCATACATTATCATCTGACAGCATTATCAGCTAGAAGAGATAATCACTGTTAAGTACTTATGTGTTATACTGTTTACATATGTCCCTAAGAAGGGGATAAATGTCCATTGTCTTATCAGGGGGTTAATTTACTAATGGATGTTCGCTTTGCAAGGGAATTTTCCCTTAGCTTAGTGAAGTTCTATATAATATAGAAGTGTTCAGCAAAGAAGATTGTTGGTCACAATGGGAAACACAATAAAAATGAACCATTATTAAAATGTGATTTTTTTTTTTTTATATGGTCTGTTGACCATGGGTAACATAATCTGTGTTAAAGCTGATGTTTAGGCAAACCGCTAAATACACACCCGGTTTATTGTACTATATTTTTCATTTTCTCCATCCATGTTTTTGATTTACACACTAGTGTTCCACAGCCAAGCCAGGAAGGTTACACCAGAGTTTCTGGCCAGAGCTTTAATCTTTCCATGCCACGGGTCGGGCCTTTTGGTGGTGACTTGTTGGAATACATATGGAAATTATTGGTTGAATGTGAAAATATAATTCTCTGTAAATAGACCTCTATGTCTGATTTCTGCCTGACCCAGCGCAGTTAGGGGAAGACTGTTTTGGCTTTTCTTGCTGCTTTGCTCTTCTGACGCAGAATGTACCTTCTGGAACTAGAGGGAACGTCTACCAAAGCCTCCACTCTCCTCTGCATCGAACTGACCATTTGTTGCAACTGAGAAAGAGTGCTATCTACTTTATATACTTTAGTTTACATCCTTGTAAAGTTACTACAGAACCAAGGACCTGTTTGCTATGCAGTCATCATGCTGTAATGCTAAAATGTTAATCAGGCCTTTTTTTTAGCGGGAACGCAGCTCTGCCACCTTCAGCACTGAATGTATGTATTGGCAAGGGGTGCTGGAGTGTGCTGAAGTGTCTACTGTTGCTGGCTGCTGGGGGATCAATTGTAGCTGGAGGGGATCTATTTTTCCCCGGGGGGGGGGGGGGTTTGGGTTCTATTGTTGCTGGGCAAGTCTTACTGTTGGGGGAATCTATTGTTGTCAGGGGTGGGTCTAATGTTGCTGGGGGGGGGGGCAGTTGTTGCTGGGAGAGCTCTACTGTTGAGGGAGGTGTCTATTATTGCTGGCTGCTGGTGGGTCAAATTGAAGCTGGCTGTGGGGAGATCTGTTGCTAGGGAGTCTATTGTTGCGCTGGAGGTATTTTTCGTGGGTGGTCTGTTATTGTTGGGGGATCTATTGTTGTTGTGGGTCTATTGTTGTAGCTGTCTGCATGGGGTCTATTTTACTACTTTTTTTTGTTATTATTAACCAATTCCATGCAAATTGCCTGGCACCAACAAATTATACTTGGTTCTGTACCCTCTATAAAGGGAATTACTGGGAGTTGGGCAGGGGGTGGAACCAAGGAACAGTGCTCGGAGGTGGGTAGGGGCGGAGAAAAGAGATGACTCAGAAGGGGAGAGCTCCTGCACCTATTCTTTGAGAAAAAATGCCCTAATGTCAATGTTAAAAAATTTGTGTATAGGTACTTATGCACTGCTATGTGAACAAAATCCAAAAAAATTAGAGTGAATAGAAAGTCCTTATTGAACAGCTGCAACCATAAATGAACTCACACTTCAAACCAGATAACAATTATGAATACATGGTGTGCTTATTCAAAATCCTTGTGATAAAAAGGTATCCGATATCTTATGATGAGTATTGAAAAAACATTTGATAAATCAAAAAAAAAAAACTCCAGACTTATAACTAAATATTATCCAGTATATAATATTAACACATAAAGCAAACATCAAAAAACCAAGCTTCAAAAAAATGTCCAAAAAGTGAATATAAAATTTCTAGTGATAATCCACAAAATTGTGCACGTGATAACTCCACAGGGGATTCACCCCTGTTGGTGAACATGCCCAGATCTTAAATTCATAAATAGATACCCCCACCAGCCTCTATTACGTGAAATGGTGGCTGGTGGAGCCACCCAAAGACCACATTATATGCACTGGCTCCATTTGACCGTTCTGGTCAATTTTGAAGGTGAGCATAATGGTGGCTGGTGGAGGTACCTATTCACAAATTTAAGATCTGGGCATGTTCATCAACACTTTTTGGACTTTTTTTGAAGCTTGTTTTTTTTTGATGTTTGCGTTATGTGTTAATATTATATACTGGATATGGATAATTTTTAGTATGTCTGGTGTTTTCTTTGATTTATCAAATATTTTTTCAATATTAATCATAAGGTATAGGATACCTTTTTACCACAAGGATTTTGAATAAGCACACCATGTATTCATAAATGTTAAAAAAATCTATTGCACCACTCAATTAAAGTGTATGTATAATTTTTTTAGTTTTTGGATAGAGTGTGGTACAAACTACTCTGTGTGTCAAAGTTTCATGTTGAGAAAGAAAAGAATATTATTTTTTTAATAACTAACATTTTTCCTGTTTTTTTTTCTTCATTAGCCTGCAAACGCAAAGAACAAGAACCGAGCAAAGATCGAAACAACTCTCAGAAGAAATCCCGGCTGGTTTTCACAGACCTCCAACGCAGAACACTGTTTGCCATCTTCAAGGAAAACAAGCGCCCATCCAAAGAAATGCAGATCACTATTTCTCAGCAGTTGGGTTTGGAACTCAATACAGTCAGTAACTTCTTCATGAATGCCAGGAGGCGGAGCTTAGAAAAATGGCAGGACGATTTAAGTACAGGGGGAAGCTCGTCAAACTCCAGCACTTGTACCAAAGCATGAGGGGAAAAATGGCTTCTGAATGGGGCACAACTCAACTGTAAGCAAAAAAAAAAAAAAAAAAAGAGAAGAAAGGATATATATAAATATATATTTTTTGTTGTGGTTGGCGGGGCCATTCACTGGTGACAATCAGTATCCATGTGTAAATTCTACAGGACTGGATGGTGAACGTATTCACACCAGATAGCTGTACTGGCTTTGGCACATCTGATGCTACTTCATGCCATGGTGTCAATAAACACAGCACATCAGTACAGGAAAACCATCCAGCCCATTCAAAGTTCACTCAACGTCTTAAAGTTCTCAGAAACTCCACCAAAGCACTAAACTCATTCCAGGTCTTCAATGCATATTACTTGTCATACCATGGCATCAGCTGTGACATGTAAACCAGCAAACTTCACTAATATTTTCAACTTTGTCCATAGCACAAGAGAAGATTACAACCACTACATCCAATTGTCATACCTGAGCACAAAGTCTTTAGGCCGCGCAAAGAAGTGTTATAAAACACTTCCCCTCATTTCACCTTAATTTAGTTTCTTATGTTTATTTAGCATGAATGTTCACAAATCACAAAAATACAGTTCTAAGAAATACAGTATTAAGCACAACAGGACATTAGTAATGCTTTTTTTAATTGTTTTTCCATTTTATTCTTTTTTTTTTTTTACAAAAAGTGGTACACACTCAGGAGTCCATTCTATACCATATGGAGTATTTCGGTTGCCAATGCTTTTACCAAAGATAGATCTGTAGATTTTATTTTGCGTTATTACACATACACTATCATGACAGGTCTGGAAACAGGACTTTTTTTTCTTACGGAATAATTCAGCACAGCTTGGAGTAAAAACAGTTCAAACCAAAGAAAAGTAAAACGTAATGTTTTACAGTCTATTCATACTGTGAATACCTCCGACAGTAAGAAGTAAGTTTACAATAGAACCTTCGTAACAATGTTTTCTTTTTCTTTTTTTCTACAAAATTCGTTTTCGAAATATAAGTTTCCACACATCCTGGAGAATTGTCAGAACACGATACCTTCTGTATGAAACCAATTGTCACTATTTTGTCATGATTTTGTTGGAGCTTTACCAGTGGATGGCCCCATGCTCGAACACTCGAGTCCGTGTTCCAAAGAAAAGGCCAAAGGCTACAATAATGCTTTAAATACACTTGAGACTGTTTTTTTATGTACTACTTAATCGAAACCAAAGAAACGTTTTTTTCTGCACCTACTTCTTCTGCAACAAACTGTTCCATTGAGTAAAAGGAAGCACGTCAGGAAAATTATTAACACACTGTGTTTGGACAGACATCGTACACATCTTAGGAAGCAGACCACTGAGATAGGGTTGAGAAGGGTTGAAACCAATCAAGGCCGAAATTCTACAGTATGTACTCGCTGCTTCATTTGACAACCTATTTAAGTCCTCTTAAAGTTGAAGATTGTCTTTTATTTGTGCCTATGCAGTTTTTTCAATGAACAAGGAATTGACCGTCCTGAACCTCAACAGCTGCAATACCAAAGATGAGGAGTTCTCACAACTTTGCTTTATTTTTTTTTTTTTACTTGTTTTCAGCTTTATTATTTTCTTCTTGCACGGCTAAATCGCTTACAGTGCCACCATTACCATGTATATTAACAGCACATCTGTCTGGCTGAACAGAGTGTAAATTGGTCCAGTTCACGGTTTACAGATCATACTTCCACTTGCAGTACTTCATGATAGGGTACTATGGACCACTGGCCTAAGTTGTTGGGATACAATAGGTCGTGGTGTGTGCCCATGTTTAAGGAGATCTGTTGTTTTAACAAATTGGTGGCAGACAAGTCAACTTTCGAAACTATTGGCTTATTTTAACAAATTGGTAAAATTAACAAGTTTAACAAATTGGTGGCAAACAATTCAACTTTTGCAACTATCGGCCTATTTGGTAAAAAGTTCTAATCCAAAGTGCAGTAGCCCATTAGAATTCACCTTGTGTGGATTCTCACTGGTTGATATGGGTTACTGGGGTTTAAAGTTAACACCTAAATTATATACTAAATAAGGCTACTAATGAGCCAGCAAGTTGCAATATACTAGTCACCCCCTTGAATTTTGTATTTTAAAATGTCAGTTTTGAGTACCTAATTGCTGTGCTGTCTTAACATTCAAAAAATCTGCCCAAAGTATATTTAAGCAACAAATCCACTCTAAGGTTGTCCAGCCTCACAACTTCCACTATCAAACATTTTGTACAACCACAAAATTGCTTATTTGTAAAATAATTTTGTCTAACCCCTTGGAGGCAGCGCCCTTTAAGGGGTTTAGAATGCAGGGACGGGGCTTGCGGTCACATGATCAGAAAACTCCCAATCGCCGCTCACCGTTAGCCATCGGTAACTATGCTGGTGTACTGTCAAATTAGCCAACTCGTCAGAAACTCCAACTACGTTACTTCCGGTTTCTTTAAACCATTAGTAATTGGAGATTTTGATGAATTGGTGTTTGGACACAACACTGGCAACCAAATACAGTCCGGTACAGGAAGATTTAGCTGTTTTGGTAGCACAGCGGCTAACGAGGCCAAAGTTGTCGCCACCTCGGAGGCGGCCATTTTGTTGGCTAGTATCGGAGTGGAGTAACAATCTTCGCTCATAATATCATGCACTGGACTCTATTCGGTTGCCGATGTCATGTCCAAACAGCAATTTATCAAAATCTCCAATTACTGATGGTTTAAAGAAACCGGAAGTTAAGTAGTTGGAGTTGGCTACTTTGACAGAACACCAGAAGCGCACAGGGTGCGTGCTCTCGGCACAACTCTATTTGCACTAATGCACGCAATAATGCGGCCACTCGGTGCCAAGACCCATACGCCAAGAGGCCGCATATTTGGGTACGCTCGACACCAAGAGGTAAAAGTAGAACTAAAAGCAAAACATTTTTTCATTTTGAATAGCGTTAGGCTGGGTTCATATATGCTGCTGCCGTGGCTCACAGCAGGGGGTCCAGTGTGTCCCTGTTCAGCGATTCAGGTGCAAATCAGGTACAAATTTTTGCCTGAATTCCCACCTGAATCGGAACCAAAGATGCACAGGACCCTTTATAAATGCGGACCGTGACCGCCCTGGGACAGTGTGAACCGGCTCCATTGAGAGTCAGTCACACTCTCCTTTCATGCAAAATGGATGCGGGGAAATCTGCATCCATTTCGCATATGTACGAACCCAGCCTAAGGGAGGGTTACAACCCTATCTTAGTATGGTTTCCCTTCACTTCCTGTCCCTTAGCCAAAACAGGAAGTGAAAGGAAATCCTTTCCCATCGAGGGAATCCCTGGTTGTCATTAGGGTCACCAAAATTAGTATTGCCATTGGAGTTTCCCTCTATTCCTGCTTTGGATACAACCCAAAATTTAGGATTTTCTTTTACTCTCTGTGATGACCATAAATTGTACAAATAGAGAGGGTGAGTCTCCCTATGGGGACACAGACACCAATAACAACCTGACAGATGTTCTAAGCCCCCTTTACTCTATGCAAAACAAAAAAAACGTTTTGCCTTTAGTTATGCATTCAAACTTAAAGGCATCTCTAACATTATTTGTATGTTTTAGGTCATAGTAGGCCACTACAAATATTGTTAGATGCCAATCTCCTTGTAAAATTCTCAAAGACATTTTTTGTAAAAGTTAGCAATGTGCCCTTTATGGTTACCGATGTTTTTGTTCAATGAATGAGTTATTTTTGTTGTGTTAAGAGGATTTTATTATTCACACATTAATTCCTCAAACTTTGAATATATATATATATATATATATATATATATATATATATATATATATATATATAAGCAATATGGCTACAGAGTGTATTAAAGATTGACATCTAGAGATTCAAAAGTGGCATTTCATACTCTATAATATCCCAACACCTTATGCCAAGCCTTTTGGTCTATATCATGGGCACAGCCAAGATGAATTCAACTTTCAAGAACCCTTGGATATTGCTTAGTCATCCACAAAAGAACAAAGTAATATGTTTATTCACTATGGTTGAATAGCTTTATTTAAATCTCTCTTAATGAAAGCTGAATCCAAAGACCTGACAATGACTAAACCAGCAGAAAAAAAAAAGCTTAAACCTGCTTATGCTATAGAATCTACTTTTTACCAAAGCTTTCTGAAGAACCTCTGCAATGGAAAAAAAAAAGTAATATGTTATTTGCTTGTCACAGGAATTTTTTTAGTTTGTGAAAATATTTTGGTTACATTGGCTATTTATTTATTAGTTCAAATAATATAAATTTTAATTATTTATCATATAAAATAATTAACTAGAAACTTTTTAAACAAATCCTCCCTTACCCCTCACCCTTTTGTGGGTTTAAATCCAGACAACCTCCTTTAATTTATTACAATCCGTTTTATAAAAATGTACTTCTGTTCTTATGTATTAATTTAATTTAATTTAATTTCTTGTTACTCTGCTTATTTATCTAGGATAAAAAAAATACAGCATCAGCAATGTTTTTTTTTTCTCCAATTTATTTTAGTTTGCTTTACAAAGCATTTAAATTCTGTTACATACAGGGGTTGATGCAGGTTACAAAAGCATAAAAAAGTTTTTCCTTTTCCAAAAAAAATTGTATTTAATTTTGCAATGTCTTTTTTTATGATCTGTAATTAAATTATTTAAGTTATCCTCCCTATTGTTAGAAACTGGGAGAAAATATTTTGGCATATTATGTCTTAGGCAACTTATTTATTTAATTTATTCAGCATCCATGAAAAAGATGCACATGTATAGTGTATATTTTTTTTAAACAACTTAAGCACTAAATTATTTGCTGATTAGAACAACAGAGTGACATTTGTGGACAAGCATTGATCGTGACTTGAAAGCTGTATATTTCAAATACAATAGAATGAAACTGCTGTATTTGTTCACCAAAGATTTTTTTTTTCAGAAACTATATTTTTTCCAACTTCTTCTGTAAATGTGAGGAAAAAAACTACAAAAATGACATTCCAAAATAAAAAGAGAGAGAAAAAAAAACCCTTAAACTAGCTGCTTCCAAGAATGAACTGTGTGTGTAATAATAAAAAAAAAAATAAAAAACAAAAAAATTTCTATTCCTAGTGAGAACCAAAAATAGGCTACCTCACTGACTATTTTCCTTTTGTAATTTTAATCGTGTTGATGATACCAAAGATACCAAAGATTTGTTTCACTTGTGCGGTCTGCTTCTAGCATCTGCTGTTTTTTTTTCAATGCTCTAATCTCCTTTGGTTGAAGATGAGCTTATGTGGCATGACAGAGTATTGCATTGGAGCTCATTCTTCCACCAAATAAATTATATTCTCTGAAATATATACAGCTGTAGCTTGGATACCCCAAAGAAATGCCAGTGTGAAATCTGCTCACTGAATAGAATAAAAAAAGATTTTCTGTTTGTATGTTGCCACGGTGTTTGCAAAAGGTGCTTTTTTATTGTCTTGCACATCACACTGACTCTGATGTACATGCAGCCAATATTTTAATTACAAAATTGTCCAATGTTTTGCTTCAGAGGCACACATTGAAATGTTGTCATTTTTTTTATTTGATTTTTGAAATCTAAAAAAGTAATTTACCCATTTTTTTGCTTTATTTACAGCCTTTCTACCAGATTAATTTTTTTTTTTAATTTTATTTTAAATGGCAATCAAATTAGTAGAACCAAAAATGTATACATGTATTTTTAAAATAATGTTACTTTGCAAATTATGACCCGGTTTTTAATAAGAATAATAAAAAAAAAATCTATATTTTGAAACACCAAAATGAAACAACTCCATATATTTCTGGTGTTATTTTAAGAATAATAAACGTACAAAATACATTGGACTATACATATGTGAAAACAATGAATTTTTAAATCTGTTGGCCTAAAAAGGTTCAGGAAATGGCCTCTCATTACATGGTTGTTATTTCCTATAGTGATTTATTTTTGTGTGGAATGAGCTGAACTCCAGACAGATATAAAATACAATTAATGCAGTTATATTTTAATTAAAAAAAAATAATAATTACAAGTACCTTTTTTCTAACTAGTATAGGAACCTAAATTTGACATTGCATCAGCCTCTTGTTATATGTTTTCATGACAGTCATCAAGTGTTCTTTTCAGTATCACTCTAAATAAAGTGGCAAACAAACAAAAAATCATACGACAATTTTGAAACTGCAACTTAGAAACATATTCGGATTGATTTTCTGTTGTGCTTTTTGATTGCCGATAGGCAGCAACCATCTATTTCTGAAATATTTTGGCAGTTGCCTGGCTGAATAAGCAGGGACTTATTGACCAACTGAAAAAAGAAAATTGCCCCGGATGTGTTTCAGATTCTGCATGTGTCATGTAAAAGTGGGACGAGTGCCTTGCTTGAACCAAATGAATTTAGTCACCCTAGACTTTTTTTTTTTTCAAATTTCACCATTTTAGGTGAACAAATTGTATTTTCTTAAATTCTGCCTTCCTATCAAGGAAGACATGTAAAACATACCAAAGCTTCCCAGATTTTGTTTCCTTTAACTTCCATTACAATGTAAATATTTTTTCTACTTTTTTTTTTTTTTTTTACGGTTTCAAAGCTTTAAACTGAAAACAGGCAGCAATGCATAGCAGGTGGCCGCACAAATTCCTTATTGAATTTTCTCAGATATACCTCATAGATAATAGTGTTTAGAGTAATGTTATTATAGCGTATGTAATAAATGGTTCACTGTTTCTTTTACTAAATGTGATTTAATGAAAAAAAAAAAAGCTTTATACGTTCTAGGTTGTGCTTTTGTAATAGTCAAGAAGGTGCGCTTAATGATGAAACAATGTATGTCGTCCATTTTTTTTTTTTTTCATTATTTTAATTTATTTTACATTGAAAAAAGTTGCAGATGGAGGCCCAAACGTTTACACTTTCCATATTTTGCTGAAGACACAATCTGTGGTAGCTCCTTCCATAAGACAGTAGAGTGAGATGGTACTTTTCACCCACTATGACTTATGAACGGGCTGCAAAAAAACTTCAAATTAACATTTTCCACGCATATGGATTAGGATTATGTATTGCTCTTTAAAAAAAAAAATAGTTTTAGCAAACAGCAGTCAGTGCTACATATTTAAAAGAATCTATTACCTATCACCCCTGGAGGCAGCCATTTTGAACTAAAATTCATGAAAATGTTCCCATTCTGTGACTTAATTAATGCGGAAGCACTAAGTGCTCAGATGGTGATTCTTGCAAACCCATTATCGAGAGAATGGCTTCTTCTTCTGTGTTAGGGAGTAGATGAAACTTTAATGCATGACAGGTTGTAAGTAATATTATAATGTGTTGCGTGATTCCAAATCACATAGTTTCAAAAAGAAGTCAAGTTTAGTTGTTTCTTTTTTTTTTCTAAAGATTTAGAGTTATATTTTTACATCTATCTTAAGTTTGAATGCCTACACACCACCCCCTGAAAACCAAAATGTTAAATTTCCCACTCTGAATAAGTTTGCTGGGAAAAAAAGCACTGATATAAAAAAGTTGCATGGGAATCGAACCAATCGAACTGTCAATTTAATTACCTTGTTAAATAATTCTTCATCCCTCACATTGTTCTCCTCCATCTGAGCCAAGTCTCCGTTTTTTTTATAGAACTTAACTAGTGCAACATTACAACTATGCACACAGCTGCAGTAATAATCATGAACTAATAAAATTGTTTAATACATTAGGAACATTGTACCAAGCAATCATATTTTTACTCTGAAATAAACGTTTTAGTTTAACTTTAACTTAAGTAGCTGTAAGTATTTATTATTACGGATCATGTAAGTTCTGCTTTCATGATCTTCCCATGTGTCTCGTGAAAGTCCATGTTTAGGTGACTTTAGAGGCTTGTGGCCCATGTCTCCATCGACACTATGTTACCAAATGTATTGGGACACCTGCCTTTACATTCACATGAAACTTAATGGCATTCCAGTCTTAGTCCGTAGGGTTCAATATTGAGTTGGCCCACCCTTTGCAGCTGCAATAGCTTCAACTCTTTTGGAAAGGCTGTACACAAGGATTAGGAGTGTGTCTATGGGACAGTTTAACCATTCTTCCAGAAGCGCATTTGTGAGATCAGGTACTGATGTTGGCTCACAGTCTCCGCTCTAATTCACCTCAAATGTGTTCTATCTGGTTGAGGTGCAGGCCAGTCAAGTTCCTCCACCCAAACTCGCTCATCCATGTCTTTATGGACTTTGTTAGTGGACTGGTCCAAATCATTTGGTGGAGGGGGGATTATGGTGTGGGGTTGTTTTTCAGGGGTTGGGCTTGGCCCCTTAGATCCAGTGAAGGCAACTCTTAAGGCGTCAGCATACCAAGACATTTTGGACAATTTCATGGTCCCAACTTTGTGGGAGCAGTTTGGGGGTGGCCCTTCCTGTTTTAACATGACTGCACACCAGTGCACAAAGCAAGGTCTATAAAGACATGGATGAGCATGTGTGGGGTGGAAGAACTTGACAGGCCTGCTCAGAGTCCTGACCTCAACCCGATAAAGCACCTTAGGCTTTCTTGTCAACATCAGTACCTGATCTCACAAATGCGCTTTTGGAAGAATGGTCAAACATTCCCATAGGCACACTCCTAAACCTTGTGGACAGCCTTCCCAGAAGAGATGAAGCTGTTATAGCTGCAAAGGGTGGGCCAACTCAATATTGAACCCTACGGAGTAGGACTGGGATGCCACTAAAGTTCATGTGTGTGTAAAGGCAGGCGTCCCAATACCTTTGGTAATATAGTGTATGTGGGTGTCCCTATAGACATCTGTAGGGTAGGGACTCAAAGGTGAGAGCAAATTCACAAATAACGCACTACACTTTTTCTTTCCGCTGATCTTTGCTCACTTGATTTTTGTGGTATTTTCCATTTAGTAAACTACTGTAATTATAAAGTGCACTAATATCAGAATTGTACTGTTCCAGGCTTTACAGAAGTTTAAGGGCATTTTTGTGAGCTGACAGTATACTTTAGGTAACAAAGAACCCAACTTATCTAATAATTTATAGTTACTTGTTTTTGGAACTGCCAAATAATATAATTTTTGCATCTCTCTAATTTTCACTCTTGCATGTCATTTTAAGCTAAAAATATTCACCATCCATGTCCTTTTCTGTACAGAAACCTATTTTAACCTCTTGTTCAGTGCTGCAATATGACTGGCGCAGTCAAGCTAACAGCTAAAAATACCAAAAATTCATGTGCTTTCCGTATTACGATAAAGTTCCTATTTTGTGTTATGTTAGTATTAGTGTATGTTTTAATGTATGTGACACTTTGCCAAAGAAATAAACTTAAACAAAGATATTTGCTGTAAAACATTTAGCAGTGTTCCAGGTTTCTCCAAAAAATAAAAAATAAAAAAATCACTTTTCCTTCCATAATGAGTTTTATCGTTTTCCAAATTGCGAATTCATGTGATATTTAAACAGTGCATACAAGTATGCCATCTAAGTTTGCCAAACAATGTTCTCGTACAACTCCTTCATTCTTGCTTGTGCTTTAAACCTGTAAAATAATTTGTTTGTTGTTTTCAGTATTCAAAAAGTAAACAAATTGGGTGTTTTAAAATATATTCAATAATTTGCCAAAGAAATTCATTTTTTTGCCAAAAATGTTTAATAAAACTTGAAGAAAACAAACTAGGGCAATGTTAAAATGTGTAAAAAAAAAAAAAAAAGAAAAAAGATACGATTTAAAAATAATAATTGTTAAACAAGGAATTCCTAAGTTAGGAAGTTTTCCATCACAATTCTTTTTCTTTTTATTATTATTATTATTGTAATATGTGTTTTTTAATGCAATTATTTTCCATTTTTATTTTTGCCAAAATGTAAATTATATTTTTTTTAAATTAATTTCTTATTTTTATTTGCCTTGTCTTGATTATTTTCATGTATTTTTCGTGCCGCTGCCAATTTTTTTTTTTTTTTTAAATCAAATATATTTTGTGCCTAGTATGTTGAATACTTGTTTTCCTTTTTTTAATTTATTATCATGAGTTCACTGAAGCAATTAATTGAAACTGACCAAAGGAAATGTCTCATGATAAACCTAGGAATAAATGTTTTCTATAATCCCTGATATTTTTCTAGCATTCAGCTTATATTTAACATCCTAAAGTCATACGTGAACAGCACTATGCTAAGTAGTCTTTAGAACTGGAATACTGCTCTGCTACCCCAAAATTCATTTACAGTTGTAGATCCAGTGGAAACGCAGATGTCTTGCTGACCTAATGGTCATCTCATTCGTTTCTGTCTTGTATTCTAGAAAGCACTGTTTATTATCATTACAGTTTCTGTAAAAAAAAATAATTCATAAAGCAAACTAAAGCAGTATGTGTATGCTTGCATTTATTTGTTCTTCACTAGTTAACTGTGTATACATTATGATGATTATATTTCATTTTTTTAAAATGCATAATAAGTTCTAAAGAAAGTTCTTGATTTTTTTTTTTCAAAAGAGTTATGCAACCTTGTTGAAAAATATATCTGAACACATTACAGAAACCATTAAAATTTAGTCTAGTTTCTTTGATATAAAAGAGCTTTGTTGGTATTCACAAATATTAATTCACAGCCACTTTTAATATTAAAATACACTTTAAATAAATACGGTAAATTGTTTTACCAATTGGTATTTATAAATACAATTTTTATCCTTATTTTCGAATAACTTTACTATTCCCATAATGAGTCCTTGATTCAAAGATAATTCTGGGTTATGCTCTGGGGTATCCTACTGATTTCAGCTTATGATGCCAAACCGTTAGGACAGCTTAGCTTCTGCAGCTTTCCTGGTCTATTGGCCATGAGATTTCAATAACCTCAATCCTCCCTAGCCTCAAATATTTGTCTGTCTGAAGTGTCACAGGATTTCAAAGGCAATGAGGGCTATTTTAAAGAGGGAATTAGGCCTTTTGTATTAGCAAATGAGGTAGGTCCATATGCAATTTACACACCAAGCCCTGGTTCACACTATAACTTGCATGTGAATCGCACCACGTTTCTGCGCAATTCACATGCAGTTCAGTGCGCTGCGATTTGAGCCTATCCATTTTCCACGCAGGGTCGTTTTATACCATCTGATATGGTGTGGGCAAATCACACTGCCTTTGCAATCCTTTTGGGGTGTCGTTAACTCTGGGTTCTGAAACCGGCAGCAGATCGCAAACACAGATCAATAGCAATGCGGTATGGGAATCACGCACCGCATATGTGTGAAACCTATACTAAACGAAGATCATGCCACAAAGTTCCAACAGTTAAGAAATAATTATTAAAGGGCTTCTAAAACCTTAAGGTTTTTCATCTTAATGCAAGGTGAAAAACCTTCTGTGCTGCAGTGCCCCCAGCCCCCCCCTTTTTTTCTTACCTGAGCCCAACCCAGTGAAGTGCATGAGCGCAGCAGCTCCCACCATTGTCTCTCTCCTCATTAGGCAGATTGAAAGCAGAGGGAGTGGGAGGGCATCAATGGACGCAGCAGTGGGGCTCAGAAATTAACACGCATGGGTGCTCCCATGGAAAGCGGCTTTCTTCAAGGGGGGGACCCACCAAAGAGGAGGGGCCTGGAGCGTCAGCAGGGGACCCCAGAAGAAGAGGAACAGTGCAATGCTTTTGCACAGAGCAGGAAAGCATAGGCATGTTTGTTATTTTAATTTAAAAAACATGAAGTTTTAATATCACTTTAAAAGCAAAAGTACATATGGGGACGTCAACATGTTTTAGGGGTTTACAGGTGCCCTCTTTACCAGGGTATATCTCTCTAACTGGAGGGAAGCTACAGTAGATGCAAGAAGAGATCCTTAAGGATTTCAGGTAGCAAGAACTTCCACCATGCTTGAGGCAATTGTAACTGTATTAGCGCACTTGCAACAAGAACAATTAAGTACTGTCCATGATACTTTTTTTAATGTTCAGGCAGTGGCGGCATGGGTGCTGCTCCCCCTATCCATGCCATGGATTCCAATAGGGTTTTTTTTTTGAAGCACGTGATTAGAGCCAAAGGCTTCAAAAAAGGGTAGGCTCGGGGCGCAGAGCACTGTGCTCCAAGCCCACCCAGTTGTGTGACAAAAGCAAATGAATATTCAATATTGTAACACTGATTCTGTCTCCCAGCCAATCAGGAACCGGGTCCTGAGACCCGTTTCCCTATTGACCGAAAGGAGAAGCTACTCTATTGGCCGAGGGAGGAGGAGGGAGGAGATGCATGGCGAGGACACCGCCATGATGCCAAGGAGGAGACGCACGGCGAGGACAGCGCTGTGATGCGGAGAAGGAAACACAGGGGAAGCCGGCGGCCCTTCGCCCAGAGGGAAGTGCTGCCCGAGGTAAGTGTGGCGAGTGACCAACCGACCACATCCCGACCGGGGGGGGGTCGATGTCTGTTCACTGTTTGTCGCCCCCCAAGATAATATATCACCAGCCGCCACTGCCGTCCATGACACTTTTTATTTTATTTTCAGGACAAGCTTTCGGGGTGTGCCCCCTTCTTCAAGGTCCAAGCTGTACTGGAAACAGTACCTAGGAAATGTGTTGGCCTCACCATAAAATGTACTTATAAAAGATTTCTAAACCATTGGAACCTTGTTGCACTCTCTTTTCTTTAGCATGAAGACTTTAATATATGGACCTGGTATGTGGCCATGGCTTAGTAGAGGGCTGCCTTTTTTTTTTTAGAATGGAACCCTTTGTCCATTTGGTATACCAACCTAGCATGGAGACTAACAGCCCACTAACATGTTTCTTCACTACGTGGAAGAAAAGAGTGGCACCAGCAATCATGGTATAATGTTCTATTTAGATGATACTCAATTATGTTTAGAGAATTTTTAAACATATGAGTATATTGTAACGTTCTGTTTAATTATTATTACATAAGCCATAAAAAAAGCCCATAGAGGGGGATAATTCCCACTACAAATTAGAGTTATATTTTTTTTAAGTTTTAGAGAGAATGGGGAATTTACCATCTAAATCATGTATATGTTCCCACTGGAGATTTCCCCTGGCACCATCATCTTTACACTTATTGAGGGGAAATCCGCCTAATGGAGATACAAGAAAAAAATGTTCTAACCTTTCCTTGGCCTACTAGAACACATGTTTTCATTCTTGTTTATTTCCCAATAGAGGGGATTACCTCCCCACTTCCCGTTCTACCTATGAAGTAGACAGGAAGGTGATTACCATTCCTCACACTATTACAGTAAAACGTTTTGGTTGGAGTTGGGTTTGAAGAATTTGGACATCTTAGACATTAAAAAACAACATTGTCTTCAAAGACCCATCTAAAATGAAATGTAAATATTTCTTCACATTGGATCTTTGAATTAATGTTAGCTGGTAAAAGTATAACAGTAATTAACCACTTCCGGACCACCCTATAGCATATTTACTCCTATAGGGTGGTGTTGAGGTGGTTAATTACTGTTATACCTTTACTGTTCTATTGCTATAATTTTTGGGCGGCTGTTCTATGCAGAATTACGTATATATATATATATATATATATATATATATATATATATATATATATGCACTTCCGGGCACCGCCGGAGCGCCTCTTCTACTGTGATTAGTCCCTGCTTTGGGAAAGAAAATCCATCACATCCCCTAGTGAAAGCAGCACACAGTGAAAATACAAACACTAGTAAGGCACACATTCAACCCTTTGATCGCCCTAGATGTTTAACCCCTTCCAGCCATTTTTGTTAGTACTGTGACAGTGCATATTTTTAGCACTGATCACTTGTATTAGTGTCACTGGTTCCCGCAAAAGTGTCAGTTAGTGTCAGACTGTTGGCCGCAATATCGCAATCCCGCTATAAGTCACTGACCGCCACCATTACTAGTATAAAAAATGAAGAAAATAAAAATTCCAGTATATATGCCATAGTTTGTAGACTCTATAACTTTTGCGCATACTAATCAATATACGCTTATTGGGATTTAAAAAAAAATAAAAATATGTAGCAGAATACATATTGGCCTAAATTTTTGAAGAAATTCGATTTTTATATTATTTTATTAGATATGTCTTATAGCAGAAAGTAAAAAATATTGTTAATATAAGTTAAAATTGTCGGTCTTTTGTTGTTTATAGCGCAAAAAGTAAAAAAACCCAGAGGTGATCAAATACCAAAAGAAAGCTCTTTTTGTGGGAAAAAAAATGTCCTTTATGTACAGTGTTGCATGACTGCACAACTGTCAGTTAAAATAACACGGTGCCATATTGCAAAAAATGGCCCAGTCATGAAGGGGGGTAAATCTTATGGAGATCAAGTGGTTAAAAAAGATTTAAGAAGAATTTAGTGCATTAACATAAAGGTTTCTTCAGAACAGACAAGCAACAAAGCAAAAAAAAAACCAAAAAACACTTTTTATGCAAGCAAAGCATTTTTTAAATTTAATCTTCTGTAAGACCAAATTCATATATATTTGTGAATATTATACAACAACCTCTGTTATATGAGAGAAATGTGTATTTAGATATTGCATCTATAGTGAGGTTTCTATAAAACATAGAAAAGTACGAAAAACGATTTAACAACGTTGTGAATAACCACTACCAGAGGTTGATGTGGTCTACATTGAAGTTTTACTAGTTGACAAAACTGTTTTCACAATTCTTTTTAGATTTATTATTGTGCCCTTTCTGTCATGCCTTTATTTTATAACATTGCCTTTTATTTATGCTTAGGAATTGGTGTTATATTTGAATTGATTGTAACTGGGCCTATGATACTGCATGGTCTTTCTGCTACTGCACTGACTGAAGATGGGTATTTTGGTAGCCAATGATACAATGGGGCACTTTAAATTCTTTGTCCTATTCCCAAATCCCAAATCCTCCTAGCAATTCAAGAGAAAAAACAAAAGAAAGTGTTGGAAAAAAAACTATTTTGTATTTTGTTTTGTATTTATTTTATTGCCATGATGCTTTCATTCTTACACATGAATGTTTCGTCTGTGAGGTTGCTTCAATAGATTTCTTTATTATTTTATTCCTATCATTAAATGGTAGTGCTGTAAATTCTGCAATTAATGTTAAATAAACAGCTTTAATTCACTTGTATTGCTTGCATTCTTTATTTTTTCTTAGAAAGCAATGTTATTTATTTACTTAATATGGGGCTAAAATAAAAATGTAGTAACTTGAATGTAAATCCAACAAAAACACGTTGGTCAGGAAAAATGTGAAGGATTTCATTTTTTAAAATTGAAAACTGCAAATTCCTCACTGCAAGAATTTCCTATTACAGTATCTCACAAAAGTGAGTACACCCCTGGTAAATATTTTATTATATCTTTTCATGTGACAACACTGAAGAAATGACACTTTGCTGCAATGTAAAGTAGTGAGTGTACAGCTTGTATAACAGTGTAAATTTGCTGCCTCCTCAAAATAACTCAACACACAGCCATTAATGACTAAACCGCTGGCAACAATAGTGAGTACACCCCTAAGTAAAAATGTCCAAATTGGGCCCAAAGTGTCAAAATTTTGTGTGGCCACCATTATTTTCCAGCACTGCCTTAACCCTCTTGTGCATGGAGTTCACCAGAGCTTCACAGGTTGCCACCGGAGTCCTCTTCCACTCCTCCATGACGACATCACAGAGCTGGTGGATGTTAGAGACCTTGTGTTCCTCCACCTTCCATTTGAGGATGCCCCACAGATGCTACATAGGGTTTAGGTCTGGAGACATGCTTGGCCAGTCCATCACCTTTACCCTCACCTTCTTTAGCAAGGCAGTGATCGTCTTGGAGGTGTGTTTGGGGTCGTTATCATGTTGGAATACTGCCCTGTGGCCCAGTCTCCCAAGGGAAGGGATCATGCTCTGCTTCAGTATGTCACAGTACATGTTGGCATTCATCATTCCCTCAATGAACTGTAGCTCCCCAGTGCTGGCAGCACTTATGCAGCCCCAGACCATGACAGTCCCACCCCCATGCTTGACTGTAGGCAAGACACACTTGTCTTTGTACTCCTCACCTGATTTCCGCCACACACGCTTGACACCTTCTGAACCAAATAAGTTTATCTTGGTCTCATCAGACCACAGGACATAGTTCCAAGTAATCCATGTCCTTAGTCTACTTGTCTTCAGCAAGCTGTTTGCGGGCTTTCTTGTGCATCATCTTTAGAAGAGGCTTCCTTCTGGGATGACAGCCATGCAGACCAATTTGATGCAGTGTGCGGCGTATGGTCTGAGCACTGACAGGCTGACCCCCCACCCCTTCAACCTCTGCAGTAATGCTGGCAGCACTCATACATCTATTTCCCAAAGACAACCTCTGGAAATGACAGCAAATTTACACTGTTATACAAGCTGTACACTCACTACTTGACATTGTAGGAAAGTGTAATTTCTTCAGTGTTGTCACATGAAAAGATAGAATAAAATATTTACAAAATTGTGAGGGGTGTACTCACTTTTGTGAGATACTGTATAGCCACATTGGGATGGTAAAGCAAAAATTGGCTCAACTGGCACATTTTTGCACTATTCATGTAGAAAAAAACTAACCATAAGCATTAAAGGATAACTCGACTTTTGTGAAAAAATACTTCAAATGAAAAATAATATAGCATAGTGTTACACAAGCCATGTTCTAAATTAATGTTATTAAAAATTACCTTTGTTTTTCAAACTGCAGATCCATAATTTTCTATAAAATTCAATACAATACGGCAACCTGAAGGCGTTCTGTACACTGTTGGTGTGAAGAACGTCCCAAGAAATGTCATTGCTTGCTTGTTTTATGGGCTCACTGATTTTTCTAGAAGCTTGCACTCAAATTTTAGGCACCCAATGCAATAGGAATTTCAGTCTTGGTGAGATACTTCCCAAGTATTACATATTCCTTTTCAATCTTAGTTTATTTCAAAAGTAAGAACACAAAGAATATAACAGAAAAATACAGTTCTTTATCGTATAACATCACAGATAGTATACATAGATTAGTGAGGTGTACTTTACCCATGTATATACAGGAGTGATCATTTTAATATACATCTTTAGGTGAACTACTGGTATATCATATTGTATATTGAAATCTTTAATATAAGAGAAGAATAATATGCGGGTGGGAGCCAACATATAATGAGCCTTGTAGTTTTGCGGGTTGGGGTTATCTGAGGGTTCCCTCTCAGCGAATTAGAATGCTGTAGGGATCTTTTATTCACCTATTATAGATAATCAAATCATTTAACTATTCCGAGGATATGATCTTTAACTATATGTGTGAGTGATTGGTTCAGTACTTAACAAAGGGGAAACAGAACAAGTCAGAAATAAGATCGTGAGTAGAAGTAAGGGATGGTACCTGAGGCACTAGGCACTCCAGCATGGCTAATCGGCGGGTAAGGGTGGGATATCTCTGACCCATAGGGAAAATTCATCAGAATAGCGAAACGTTGACCACGAGGCCCAGGTGGCGGAAAACTGCTCCTCCTTCCCTGCTTCCTCCGCCAATAGGCGCTCCAGATCTCTTATCTGGTCCACTTCAACCGCCCATTCTCCCAAGGAAGGCACATCCGTCATTTTCCAATGTCGGGGGATCACTGTCCTAACTGCTGCCAGAAAGTGGCGCAGTACATCTTTTTTAATCGACTTGAGGGGGCCTGGGAGTATAGATAATAGGGCTATCTCTGGTGTGGGCTTGATTGATGTCGCCATCAGCCTACTGTAGAGATCAAAGACCTTTTGCCATAGTTTCCAAATTGGAGGGCTAGCCCACCAGATGTGAAGCATTGTCCTGCTAGAGGACAGGCATCTCCAACACACGTCTGTCAAAGAGGGGTTAAACCTTTTAATATCCACTGGGCATCTGTACCACCTCGTTAATAATTTAAACCCTTTTTCTTGGTTCTTAGTTGCCAGGGAAATCCTATGCGTTAGGATAAAGCTTTTTTGCCAATCAGTGGGGGAGATGGAGTGTTGCAGCTCCGCTTCCCATTTCTGTGTATATGTTGGAAGGTCAGGGGTGTATTCGTTCAGTAGTAGGGAATACAACAGTGATACTACATGTATTGGTGGGTCCGGTTGTAAAAGCAGCTCGTCAAAGTCTGATGGGTCGACCAGTATCTCTGAGATGGAGGAGAAAGTACGTATGTATGACATTATTTGACCCCTTTGTAACCACATTGTTGAGGGTCCTAATTCCGTCCGAGAGGGTATGTCCGTTCTCAAAGATGGGTCAGCGCGTAAGACCTGTGCTAAACATCTATGGCTATCCCTACTCCAGGGTCCAAATCTCAACTTATTCGCTGCTGGGGAGAAAGCCGGAGTCCCAAAGAGAGGGGTCATTGGGCCCTGGATTTTAGACAATTTACTCGCTGAGATCATGCGGTCCCAAATCTGGAGAGTTTGACGAGTAAGAGCAGTGGAGAATAAGCCGTCCCCACGCCGAGCCGTAGGGATCCACGGCAGGGCGCAAAGATCAACCTCATTAAGATATTTCTCTAGTTGAACCCAAAGTTTGGAGGAAGAGTGGTGGAACCAATCCACTATACGTACGAGAACCGCTGCCTTATGGTATATAGAGGCATCTGGGACCCCCGCACCCCCCCTGACCTTCGGGAGAATCATTGTGTCATGTTTTATCCTGGGGCGACGTCCCTGCCATATAAATTTAGAAAAGATCTGACGGAGCCTTTTAAAGAACGAGGTGGGGATATAGATAGGAATGGTCTGAAAAAGGTATAGGAATCGAGGGAGAACATCCATCTTCAAGACATTCACCCTACCCAGCCAGGAGAGCTGTTTAGAGGCATATGTGGTCAGATCCGCTTGAGTTCTAGTAAGTAAAGGGGTGAAGTTGCTGGAGAATAGTTGGGATGCGACTGTTGGAATATGGATTCCTAGATAACGGATCGATGTGGAGCTTGTCTTAAAAGGGAAGGAAGTCGTGAGCTGTTGTAGAGCCGCTGTTGAGAGTGAAATGTTGAGGATTTCTGACTTATTTAGATTAACTTTAAAATTACTAACCTCTCCATACCTCTGAAACTCCTGCATAATGGAGGGTAGAGAAACTTGTGGTTGGGTTACAAATATGAGTAGATCATCAGCAAATAGGGCAATTTTAGTGTGTAGTGGGCCTATTCTAACACCATGTATGGCCGGATTGTTTCTAAGGGCAATGGCTAGGTGTTCCATGACAATCACATAAAGAATGGGGGACAAGGGGCATCCCTGCCGCGTTCCATTGTGTATAGTAAATTTAGGAGATAGGGAGCTGTTTAGTCTAATCCTAGCGGAAGGAGATGTGTAGAGGGACATTAATCTGGAGATCATGTTTTGGCCTAGACCTAGTTGTTGTAATGATAAGCGGAGAAATTGCCAGTCGACACGGTCAAAGGATTTTTCCGCATCGACTGTGAGAAGGCACAATGGGATATTGTGGGCCCGAGCATAATCCGCAATGAGGAGTGTTTTTAGGGTGTTGTCACGAGCCTCCCTTCCACTCACAAAGCCAACCTGATCTAGGTGTATTAAGCGGGGTAACAATGGTTGCAACCTATTAGCTAATATTTTCGCGTACACCTTTAGATCTACTCCTATTAGCGAAATAGGTCCGTAATTAGCGCAAACATTCAGGTCTTTGTCTGGTTTGGGGATGAGGGTAATATGTGCCTCTAAGGTTTGTGGTGGGAACACTGATCGTTCAGAGATGGAGTTAAATACTTTTGTCAAGAAGGGAGTAAGAAGGGTAGCAAATTGTTTGTAGAATTTTGGAGTAAAGCCATCAGGACCCAGGCTTTTACCAGATGGGGTAGAAGCAATGGCGCGGGCAACCTCGTCTTCCGAAATCGGGGCCTCAAGGTCCTCTATCGTTTCGCTATCTAGAGTGGGTAATGCAATTTGCTTGATGTATAAGGCTTGTGTTTCCGCTGTAGTGAAGGGAGGTTTAATGGAGCTCGCTGCAGGTATATTATATAGGGATTGATAAAAGTCCCGGAACACCTGTCCCATCTCGGAAGGTGATGAGACAGTTTTCCCAGAGCTGTCCCGTATATGAGGTATAAAGGTGTTAGGTTGTTTGGTGTGAAGGGTGCGAGCCAGGGATCTACCACATTTATCTTGAAATTTGTATTGATGAAAGGCTAGTTTGTTCGCAAACGTGCGGGCTGATGCCTCATATAACTCTCTAAGCTGAGTGCGAGCGGAAGAAACCTCCGTAAGCATTTCCACCGTCGGGGAACGTTTATGAGTAGTTTCTAGTGTCCTAAGCTTGTGTACTGCCGTAGCTATCGCAGCTGAGCGTTCTTTTTTCATGCGAACACCCATCTGAATAAACCTACCCCGTAATACCGCCTTCAATGCTTCCCATTTAATGGGTGGTGAGGTGTCATCAGATGTGTGGTCTGTGAAAAAGTTTGATATCGTCTCCGCTAGTATTACATATTTCTAAAGGGATGCAGACCCTGCAGCTTTTCTCATCAGAAGACTGAGAGTGCACCAGGTGATTATAACGAACCAAACCCTCCCATTCAGAATCAGTTTGCAAAGGACATGATCAATGTTGATCAGGTTGAAAAAGCTGGTCAAACAAACTATTTCTTCGGAGGAACAAATAGTCGAACTCTGCTAACAAGTTTGTTAAAATTGCTGCAATGTAGATTGATCGCTCAGATTTATTTTTTCAACAGAAGTGGAGTTACTCTTTAAGGACTAGTTCACAGCACCAGTTCACAAACAGCCTTGTTTTCTATAGTGTCAGTTCAGTTAATTTACAGTTAGAAACAATGACAGGTAGCATTGTATCTCACCACATTGCCCGTCTAGGCACAAGAAAAGAAAAATTGAATTGGGTTGCAAGACTCTTTAAAGCTTGAAGTAGGTCAAATAAAAATTATAGTATATCAAGCAGTCCATCATTAGCATTGAAGAGTAACTTCACTGAGAAAAAAATCCCTCTGGGTGATCTATGTACATTGCAAGGAGTTTAACAAACTTTGATGCAGATTCCTACCTTTTGTTATTCTGAAGAAATTGCCGTTTATTTGTCTGTGTCCATGTACAAAGCAAATCTATATGGGATTTCTAAATATCAATCAGCTTCTGCATTTGCTGGATTCTAATGAAGAAAGTGGCAGGGTGAGCATCCCTTTAGACATGATTCCCCTTTCAGCATCTCACCAAAATTACATTATATTTGCAGGGGATGCCCAAAATCTGATTTGCATCTTAGACGTCTGGGAATATCACTAAGCCAATTAGTTTAATTTTTGTAGTATTTTTTAATAATTATCAATTACAATATGACCTTTTTTTTAATTTTTTTTTTTTTTTGCATTTTTTCCCACAAAAGTGGAATTACACTTTATTACAGCAGTTTTTTTTTTCTGAGTCCCTATAACATTATTTTTTTTTACCTATTGATCCTACCAGTAGATCTGTTATTTTTTTACTTTCTGTAAAAGTGACAACACTGTTCTGAAGTGAAATTGCACAGCAGCTTTTTTTTCATGAAAAAGGTAGTCTTGGTCTTAGACATGTAGTTTTAAGTACATATATGGTAAATAATAAAAACCCTGTAACTGACATATTTGCCAGACAGCTTGTGTGAAGCAAAAATAAAAGTATGTGAAATAATAAAGGAATTCATATACTGAATATATGATCATTACAGATATTAAAGTGTTACTAAACCCAGGAACCTGCATTCACTATATCTGGTCTCCCATAATACACAGAACACTGAAATGCAAATGTTTTAGTAAATATAAACTGCAAAATACCTTTTCTCATCAGCAGTATATAGCAGTCTTGTGACTTCTATCAGTGTCTGGTTAAAGCTTGTAAGAGGAGTTTTTATTCTACTCTGACTGTCCTATGAGGCTGCAGGACCCCTGACCCTCTGTCTGGACAACGCTGATTGGCCCGGTGCTGATCACATGCACTCTCCCAAGAAAAAAAAACTCTCTAGCAATACACATCAAACTGAGCATGTGCAGAGTGACTCCGAAGGCTCTGTCTTATCAGGAGATAGATTGAGGACTGTGGAAGAAGAGGAGGATCAGATAAGACAGGATCAAACAGCCTTTTTATGCAATGCAGAGGCTTAACCCCTTAGGTACCGCAGTGAGTATAACAAGCATGCTTTATTGCATATACAGATTGATTTTACTGTTGTGGGTTTAGTAACACTTTAACTACGTTCAGTTAGGCTTTGTGTACACGGGACGTTGTTTAACTTCTCCTGAACGATTCACCTTGACAGCTAGAAACCGACGTCTAAAAACATCAGTTTAGCTGCATTTAAATGCCGCGTTTAGCCACATTTGCATCTAGAAAAATGCCCAACTGCTCCTATACGTCCTTTTACCAGCAGCGGTGTACATGAGGCCTTATCGGAATACAATATGTTTACCTATGTGGTCCTTTAGATAGCCTGTACCGATTTCTCATTTGAAAAACTGGATTGGTGGAATGTACATCTCAGTGATAGCGTTGTACAAAATGACGAGAGCCACTAATAGCTACAACTGTTTTTTAGTCTGCCGATAGTATTCACTAACAATGTTAACCATTTAAGGACCGAGCCTGCTTTTCAGACTCTGTGTTTACAAGTTAAAAACAAGTTTTTTTGCTATAAAAATAACTTGGAACCCCCAAAAATTATACATTTTTTTTCTAACACCCTAGAGAATAAAATGGCGGTCATTGCAATACTTTTTGCCACACTGTATTTGCACAGCGGTCTTACAAGCGCACATTTTTTGGAAAAAAATCACTTTTTTGAATTAAAAAATGAGACAACAGTAAAGTTAGCCCAATTTTTTTTTTATAATGTGAAAGATAATGTTAAACCGAGTAAATTGATAACCAACATGTCACGTTTCAAAATTGCGCCCGCTCGTGGAATGGCTCCAAACTTTTACCCTTAAAAATCTCCATAGGCGACGTTTAAAAAATTCTACAGTATTGAAAATGTACATTTTGTCTGGAATTCTTGAAAAATAGTAGAGCATGTCCTAAGATGTAGGGGTGTCAAGGCTTTTCTGTACCTGCGGA
The DNA here is from genome assembly GCA_037952925.1 of Lithobates clamitans. Taxonomy (NCBI): domain Eukaryota; kingdom Metazoa; phylum Chordata; class Amphibia; order Anura; family Ranidae; genus Lithobates; species Lithobates clamitans. Next base: position 3,278,971 of record JBBGZY010001151.1, read on the forward strand.
TTCATAGCTGGATATCTGCAGTGTGAGGTCTAAGGCTCTGCTGCCTTTGATTGCTATTCCCAGGAGATTTGGATTGAGATTTGGTGATGTCACTACTGGGCTGCTTGGTGATCTCCATGCTGAAGTCGCTGACAAGAGGTAGAAAAGCCCTGCCTCTACCAAGGAGGCTGTCTCCATTCAGAGACCACAGTGCAGAACTAAGCACAGTAAGTCAGTAATGGGCAAAACATCAGCTGTAGGAAGACTACAGTCAACACTAGTGAGCAATCCATTCCCTCTGCCTGACTTTTTTTAACCTAGCTTCCAGAGTTCAGTTCCTCTTTAAAAAGAAAACTTCTAAAGGAGCCAGCCAACCTATAAATAATATATAAAACTTATATTTTGTTAAAGCTGGAGAATTAACAATTCCTTATATCTCTCGCTGTGGCTCCCGCTCTCCCTGCTGGATGTTAATTCATTTGGAACACACAAAGGTGGACTGGAACACCCACGCCTACCTGGTTGACAGGAAGAGTTGGGGATTATGGCAAGGAGATCTTTCTGCTGGAGTATCCAGGACATATAGGAGACCAAGAGCTGACTCAGTCCACACGGCTCCACCTATATGTAAAATATTAAGTATTGGTGGATGAGTCCTTTAAATTCTGTTGTTCCCTGCTGTTGCTGAGAAACACTGATCATACTGTATGTTTTTCCAAAGATTTGACAAGGAAGAACACACAAAAGAAAAACCTGTATACCGTGCATGATTATCTATTTTTATTTAATCCTTCCTCATCATTTGCCCAGTCTGAGACAATAAGGTCTTGAAAACCTTAATTTAGTAAATTAAGTCAGGAATCACTTCAATTATCAGATCATGGGAAAAGTAAATTCCTTTTTATTTATGTCACACCACGTGATAGGGTTTTTCTAAGGGCTAATTTACACTTGCGGTCATGGTAAGGTGCTAAAAATAGCTGGCTGAGCTGCATTTTTAGCACCCCCAAATTCCCCCCTTAAGCTGAAAAGCCAGTCAGACAGCGGTGTCGGCCAGTACAATTGCCAAACCCAACCCATTCAAGTGAATGGGGCAGTTATGCAGCCTAGTGTAATGCACGCAGTTACAACCCGGTGGAGCTAAAATAGTTCATAGTGAGGAGGCATCAAATCACCTCCACACTGCCTGTCATACGCCTCTGCCAATCACTTTTCAGAGGCAAGGCAATCTTAGTTGCATGTCTAAATCTAGCCTAAGTGAACACAGCTGCAAATTATTGAGTAAAGATTTGGTGAACTCCTTTAGTAAGGCTGGATTTACACTTTTTCGCTCAAGTGGGTTGTGTTACCACATGCGTGTTAACGCGCGATATGTTGCACATTGCCGTGTGTTATATCAATGTTATTATGCGTGACATTATTGTAGCCCAGTCAAAGGAATGTGCTGCCACCACACTGTAGCAGACAACAAATAATGTTACTATGCATTGCAGAGTGCTGCCACACAGGTGTATTGGTAGGATAAAAACAAATGGCCACTGCCCTCACCAATAACTGGCATTTGGAGCAAGGAGCACATGGAAGAGCTTCGCATGCAAAACAAAACCAAAGAAATTCCTGGCTCAACTTACTGAACAGCCTGATAACCAACCAAATGATCCCATCTAACAGTAAGCATTAAAAACAGGGGTTTAGTTTGCACACATTTGGTAGGGTGCATTGGAGTGCCATTCAGAAGGAAAGGCAACACAGCAGACCAACATGCATAATGGTAATGTTATACACATGTTACAGAAATGCACAGGACTGAATCCAGCCTTAACCAACCTCAATAATGTTGACATTGTTCAAGATTTATGCCCATTCCACTAAATGAGGGAGCTTTGCTGTATTCCAAATACGCAAGATTGCAACCCAACCACTATTAGCAGTGTCTCAGGATGCCCTTTTTGGTTTTTGAGAAAGAGCTGGGTATCATGAACAGGAGAGCCACCTGGTTGGGCCTAACATATGAGATACACATAGTTTTGTAGATGTGAAAACAGTTTTCCAAAAGTCTGAGATTAGAAGACATCCCCACCAAATGTGTAAATGGGTACCCAGCTCACTGCAGCATCTCTAGCACTGACTGGGGGTCATAGGATAGAAATTATTTAACTTGACGAGGTCCGGTACCAGACAGAGATAATCTTGTAACTCTTTTCCTGTGAATAGAAAGACATAGATAGTTTGTGTGTGAGATAAAATAATTTCTCCAATCATCCTCAGAGAAGGCCTGTTTAAGGTAGCACTCCCATTTGGAAGAGAAGGACGTCTACCTCCAGAAGTCTCCTCTCTCAACACTTGATAAACCTGTGAAACCATGTGGGAGGGTGATGAGGAGTCAGAAAGCAGGGACTCAAGTGGGGTGGTTTAGAGAGAAGGTGGTAAGTTTGTAAATTAAACTATGAAGTGATAAACCAGTCTGAGGGTTGTGGGTTTACTGTCATAGTAAGGGGTCTTGTCTGGGTCATGGATAGAGTAAGTATCACATGGGGAAGTTGAGGCCATGATGCTTTTGTGAAGTCTAATACTGCAGGAGCCTCAAGTCCTGGGCCAAAAGCTGGGTTAGTAAATAAGAAAGTGACAGGGCCAGGTCGATGGGATAGTTTAATGGGTAGAATTAACTGGTCCTATATCAACAAGGGGGTGAGATCAGGAAAAGGTGGGTATCCTGGTAAGGGCATTAAAAGGGGCTTGGCCATGGGAAAGTTCGCAGACCAGCAATGAAACCAGTCAATGGCTCTACTTTGTGATAGAGATTTTGATGTCTGTGTATGCCATTCCACCTTCCTGCTAAAAACCTAGGCTTTTTTGTTCCCCAGGTAAATTAGAATGAGTTGAGAACACAGGTGAGAAATTTGGGTGGGGGGATTATGGCATGGGTTTAAAGATATAAAAGGGACCTGGTAGGATATCCATTTCAAGGTGTTTGCTCTACTAAACCAGGATACATTTTTCGTTTTCCACTTAGAGAGGACTTGAGAGAATTCAGTTAGTAATTTGTCATAGTTAAGGGTATATAGGGTGTTCAGTTTAGGGGTGATATGTGGGCCTAGATAGGTAATGGAGTCTATATTCTATTCAGAGGGGAATGTGTTCTGTAGGTGCAGCTGCATGATTTTGGGAAGGGTGATATGTAAGATTTCAAATTTAGCAGCGTTTACTTTAAAGTTGCTGAGATCCCCGAAAAGTTTGAATACTCGCAAGACACCAACTAATGATTGAGTAAGGAACAATAGTAAATTGTTGATGAAAATAATTATTTTATGACTTTGCTTACCAACCAACCTGAAGATCTTTAATAGATTAGTTGGCTCTCAGCACTACAGCCAGATGCTTCATCACCAGAGCAAAAAGCAGTGGACAGCCCTAACAAGTGGCGTTGTGACAGTGGAATGGGTCAGAGAGGGTCCAGTTTGTTTTACTTCATGCAGATGGTTTGTCATATAACGGTCAAGATCTTGTGGAGGAGAAAAGACAAAGAGAGGCTTCTAGGAAAAGTCAACTATCTTGGTTGAGTGCCTTCTCGGTGTCTGTAAGAGAGGAATCGACTTTGATTGAGCGTGGACGATGAGGCTGAGTACTTGAGCGGTGTTGTCCCTAGTTTCTTGTGTTTAAATAAAACCTAGATGATTGTTGTGGATTACTCTAGGAAGATGGGGTGGAAGTCGAGTGGCAATCATCTTGGAGTTTTGTGTCAATGTTGGAGAGGGATTTATTGCTGCCATACTTGGACAAACCCTTTCCTGGTTTATAAGTGTTATATGTGCTTCCAATAATTGGGAGAAAAGGAGTTAAATGGTAAAACAGCACTGGCTTTGAGGAACATAGGAGTTAGTGCCTCTTTAAATAATTTGTAGAATCTGGCTGATAGGCTATCTTGGCCTGAGGTTTGTAAGGAGGTTAGAAATGACAAGAGAGAATTCCTTAGGGGTAAATGGACAGTTTGGTTTGGCACTGGCTGTTGGAGATAGGGTGGGAGGATCTGTGTCATGAATATAGCCAATTACCTGCATAAGAAGTTTGGGGAGAGATCAGAGTTTTGTTTTTGATACTATAGAGATTTGGAATAGGATGCGTGTTTTACTTTGTGTCTTTTAAGGTTACTTTGCAGAAAGGAAGTATTAAAAACCTCTGTAGTGTATTAATGTGCTTTAGTAAACAGAAATCCTGTACATACAATTGTAGGAAAAAAACAATTCAAGACAAAGTATTACAGATATACAGTACATAAAAATTGCATACAATATAGAAAAGCACAAGCTATGTTTCCTTCCCAGCAAATGAGCATGGACAATGCATGTGATGGGTATACACTAAACTAAGTTATTTAACTTTTTTCCACCAAGTTTTTCCTAGTGATGGAGTCTTTTTCCTTTTATCCAGGATCTTTCCAGACTGGTCCTTGCTTCTCGTAGGCCTTCAGAACTACTTCCTTTGTGTCCAGCACATGGTTGTGTTCAAGTCCTTTTTTCACTCCCCCCACTCCCTGCCAAGAACTGACGTGTTTGGAAAGTGAGGGTTTACAGTCTACTTCAGGGATGCTCACATGGTAGGTATAGAGGTATTCTATAATACAAGAGCAACAGTGAATAACCAAAACATTCAACATGATATATAGAGGTGTAGTGCTCACATTGTATAAGTACTAACCAGGTCATATATACTGCCTTCACATGGACAAGCCAGGAGTAACAATAACAAGTGGTGACGCCTCCCTATATGCTCGGGCTAAGATAGAAGGTGCTGTAGTTCAGCTTGAAGGACCACAAGGGGCATGAATGAATGAATGAATGAATGAAGGATTTGTAGAGCGCTGCAAATGCGAACTAAATCGCCTCAAGGCGCTAGAATGCGTTCTCTGTTGCCAGCTTTTTAGAAAAGGAAGGTCTTTAGTTTTTTCCTGAAGGCCTGATGGTTTTCTTCCATGCGGATGTGGGTCGGAAGAGCGTTCCATAGTCGAGGTCCTTGGACTGCAAATCTTCGTTCTCGGCATCAAAGTACAGTGTCTTGAAAAAGTGTTCATACCCCTTGAAATTTTCCACATTTTGTCATGTTACAACCAAAAACGTAAATGTGTTTTATTGGGATTTTATGTGATAGACCAACACAAAGTGGAACATAATTGTGAAGTGGAAGGAAAATGATAAATGGAAGAAATACACGAAGCACACCAAGATTCCAGTATTCCAGTATATGCATACCTCTTGTATTTAAACAATATTTTTTAGCCTGGACTTTAGCCTTAACTGCTTGCCCACCAGACACCGTTTAAAATTATAGGGTGGCATGTTGGCTCTCCGTAGCTGTATGTCAGCTCGCATAGGCGCAGTTGCAGGCGGGCGCGCGTGAGCCTGCAACTGCGCCTGCGCGAGCCGCTGTACAGCTACGGCGATTCTTCCATTTATCATTTTCTTTCCACTTCACAATTATGTGCCCACGGGTCGAGCGGACTCGATGTCTGCCAGCGACCCGCGATCGCCTAGTACAGAGGCAGAATGGGGATCTGCCTTTGTAAACAAGGCGAATCCCTGCTCTGACAGGGGACGTGTCAGAGACCTACTGTTCCCAGTGATCGGGAACAGTGATCTCTGTTATGTTCCTGGCAGCCCATCCCCCTATAGTTAGAATACACCTAGGGAACACAGTTAACCCCTTGATCGCCCCCTAGTGTTAACACCTTCCCTGCCAGGGTCATTTTTACATTGATCAGTGGATTTTTATAGCACTGATCATCGTAATAATGTCACTGGTCCCCAAAAACTGTCATTTGGGATCAGATTTATGCACCGCAATGTTGCAGTCCCGCTAAAAATCACAGAGCGCCGCCATTACTAGTAAAAACAATAAGAAATAATAAAAGTCCCTAAATCTATCCCATAGTTTGTAGACACGATAACCTTTGCGCAAACCAATCAACATACGCCTATTGGGATTTTTTTGTAGCAAAAATATGTAGAAGAAAATATATTGGCCTAAACTGATGAATAAATTAGTTTTTTTTATATATTTTTTTTTGGATATATAGTATAGTAAAAAGTAAAAAAAAATGTTTTCGTTTCAAAATTGACGCTCTTTATTTCTATATAGCACAAAAAAATAAAAAACGCAGAAGTGATCAAATACCACCAAAAGGAAGCTCTATTTGTGGGGAAAAAAAGGTCGTCAATTTTGTTTGGGTACAACGTCACACAAATGCGCAATTGTCAGTTAAAGCGACGCAGTGCCATATTGCAAAAAATGGCCTGGTCATTAGGGGGTAAATCCTTCCGGGGCTGAAGTGGTTAACCCTGTAAAAACCCATAGTGAGAAAACATGCAAATATGAGATTGCGAGGATGAACAATCAATGGAGCGAAGTTCAATTATCTCCAGTAACTATTTTGCACACATTAAAGGTTAATATTAATCTGTAATTAAATATTAAAGCTAAACGCATCACAAGCCTCAAGACAAGTATTGACTAATTAATTTCAGCTTTGAAGCTGATCTAAAATAAATATTTCCATCAATAATCTTCGATTAATACTTCAAGGCTTATACATGGGGTAGATATTACTGTGGTTATGTTTGGATTCTCATTTTACAAACTCAAATAAGACTTGGTTTTATCTTATAGGATAAGATTTGCTCTTGATCCTATGGCGTACATGATGCAGAATGTAATATAGGTATATATTTTCTGTTTAAAGATTTAATTTTTGACACTGGCATTGCTAATGAGTTTATTATAAATTTTTCTTTTCTCGTTATGGAGTACAGATCTGTGTCTCTCTCTATAGGGCCTCATGCACATGAACGCTTTTTGCCATCCAATGTAAAATCCTTGCCCTGGAAACACAGCTTCTGCATACAGTGCAAAGCGTAGACCTGCGTATGGTCAGCATATAGCCTTTTATTATTATAGGTGGCTGTATGCTTCAGCTGTGTCTCCTGGGTGTAGAAATATGCCCACAATTTACACTGGTTGCCCCAAAGTATCCATGTGCATTAGACCTTAGGAGGACAGAGCAGGGGGTGAATATATGTAAACCCAAGAACAAAAATTTAATATGTTGCAGCTTATCAGTCCTTAGATGTGGTGGTTGCATTCGTTTAATTTGTTTTTAAATTTTTTGTTACTTCATTTTCAATATTGACAAGTGAGGGAACTGTTATATAGTCCTAAAACATTGGTATATAGTCCAAATGCCAACCTAGAGTTATGCTTTCCTGGAGTGACAACGCTCCTTAGTATGGTTGTTACCTTAGGACAGGAAGTGAGTTAGTGATTCAGATAATTTTAGTTGATCCTATTTTTATTTATGACCATGCCTGTTAGGGGTCTTTCCTTCGTTTTTTCCTTCCTGTTTCCTACCTCATACTCCCCCCCCCCCCCATCTCTTTTATCCTCTTTTCTCTTCTTTTTTCATCTATATTCTATTTTATTTTTTTATTTTTTTCATTATAGTTATTTTTTTCCTTTTTATTTTTCTCTTTTTCTACATTTATGTTCTTTTTTAATTACATTTTATATAGTTTTCTTCATAGGTTTAGGTTTATAGGTTATAAGGTTTTTCTTTTTTGGGAGTCTGCATTTATTTAATCTATGATGAGTGTAGGTTTTTTGGTGTGCATCACTCCCTGTCGAAAGTATTGTTTTGTGGGTATATTCATTATATACATAGCTCTGAAATGCTACATAAGGGTGTGTTGAATCCAGGTCACATGATAGTTTACTTTTTTGGGGTTGTATTCGATATGTGTAAACAGAGATCACACAAATACTTATAAGTATAACATTTATTAAAAGTCTTGACAAATACAGATAAAGAAAATATGACAAGAATACTTTAAAGAGGCTGTTTCACCATGGAGTCCCCCCCGCTTTTCATATGGCATGGTCAGATAATCAGACAGATGCATGCCTAATGGAAGTTCTGTTATGAGACTAAAGTCTTACCAGTTTTGGCTGTGGTAAGTATAGATTTTGAATGTAAGGAAATGGTCACCCCGCCCTCAGAGCAGTATGACCTTCAAAGGAAAATGGCACATTCCTGAAAGGATTGGGCTGGCTTGTCCATATAGTCAGCTTACAGTCACATTCTTATCACATGAGTTATCCAAGTAATCAGGAAAAACAGGATATTAGAGGCTTTCTTATGTCTTGTATGGCCCATTAGCCAAGTTTAGAATTCATTATTAGATCGTGTGAGCCATAAAAAATATAGAGTTCCCCCCTCAGGGTGCGTTCACACTGTTTTGCTGGAAAAAATGCATATGTGTTTTTGATGCGTTTCGTAATGTGTTTCAAATTTGCTACCTTGTTACTAGTATACCATATGAAAAGTCTCCGGAAATAGCTTTACTTTCAATTTATCCGGGCTCCAAGGGGGGCGATTAAAAAGGGACCTCTTCGTTTTCTCCTTTCCGCAGCATGAATACTTATACCTAGACACTGGAATACCCAGGCTGCTCCTACTATTAAAGAGTGGGTAGTTGAACTGAACCATCTAAGGAAAATGGAAGAATTAACAGCGAGTATACAGGAATGTTATTCTAAGTACTGTATTTGGTCATGTGGTCTCCTTGAATAGAGTACTTAAGTCCGTACACCCTGAGACCGTTCTTTTAAAAAGCTTCTATTTTGGAGCTGGCCCTGACTTAAAATGGCAGTTTGGCTGGAATTTCTTTGGTCGGGAAAGAGCTCCCCAGAAAGACAGACAGATAGATAAGCATGTGGAATTCTCCCTTTTTTCTTTTCTTTCCTCTTCTTCTTTATTATTTTTTCTTTTTTTGATTTTTTTTTTTTACTTTCTTGGGCAGATTTCTTGCCCATGGGAAATACTGCTTACCACAGTATAGATTTTCTTCATGAAAAGGTGGTAATGCATATTCCTACTGATCTTATTTTTATCTCCTGAGAAGTATTATGAAGGACTGCCATATTCCTGTTCTACTAATGTTATTATATATGGGATCATGTTGTCCCAATGTGCTTTCTAAATGTAACTTTGCTTAAATTCTTTTTATTCATTCAACTAAAAAGTAACAGCGACAATACAACACAATTGAAAACCAAGACACCATATAAAAAATAATAATAATTAAAAAAAAACAAAACAATAACAAAGCAAATGGGTTTCATAGACAACACAATAAAAATATAATTACAAACATATAAGAAAAGGTGTACCCTCTGGAATCTTATCTCTACAACCATATAAATCATATTTCAAACTCAATCTTTCTAAAACCGAACTCATCATTTTTCCTCCAGCCTGTGCCCCCCCCCCCCCCCCCCAACTTCTCCATCAAGATCAATAATACAACCATCAGTCCATCCCCTCATGCTGGGGTACTAGGTGTAATCCTAGACTCTGACCTGTCCTATCAGCCCCAAATCCAATCACTATCCAAATCGTGCAAACTTCACCTCCAAAACAACTCCAAAATACGCTCCTTTCTAACCGTTGACACCACTAGGCAACTTATTCACTCTCTTTTTATCTCTCGCCTTGACTATTGTAACTCCCTCCTCATTGGTCTACCTCTCTGCAAACTATCCCCTCTTCAGTCTATCACGAATGCCACTGCCAGATTCACCCACCTTACCAACCGTTCAGTGTCTGCCACTCCTCAATGCCAATCCCTCCACTGACTTCCCATTGCCCAACGAATAAAATTCAAAACACTAAGAATAACATACAAAGCCATTTACAATTCTGCCCCAAACGACATTATCAATCTTATCTCCAAATATCACCCAAACCGTCCTCTCTGCTCCTCCTATGACCTCCTGCTCTCTAGCTCCCTTGTCTCCTCCTCCCATGCTCGTCTCCAGGACTTCTACAGAGCCTCTCCCATCCTTTAGAACTCACTACCCCAATCTGTCCGGTTATCTCCTACTCTGTCCACTTTTAGGCGATCCCTGAAAACTGGTATTTGTACTACAAAATTTCGTTAATAAATTTAGATTATTATTTACAAAAAATTAAAGGGAAAGAAAAGTTTGAAAAAAGAAAACTATTACAGCCATCACATCTAAAGCTCTGTAAGCTGCAATACTAATAATATTTGTTCTTGGGTTGAGATACGCTTTAATGTCATTCATTTAGTATTTATATATAACGCATACAATGGCTGTCTGTGAAAGTGACAGGTTCGCTTTTATACCAACCTATTGATCAGCCTGTGTAAGACATTATCTAAACTTCTCCCAATTATACTCTCTCTTGGTAAAGCAATAATAAGAACAGTATAAATTAATACGGCCGATTGAAACAAACAAGAGGCTGTAAGATGATTGAATTACATAACACGTTTCCCCCAAGCCTGGAAACAAAAGGCACGTAAGGAAGTAAAAAGCTGATGGCAGGGCCTAATGGTCTAATCAGCTTGCAGTAAAAGTGCTTAGGGGAGTGCAGTGCTACCAGCTCAGCACAGCTCAGGATACTGAGCTCTCCGCAGGGTATATCTCCTGAGTATTGCAGCTTAAGTGCTCGATTAAGACTTCCTCCAAAAATGCACCATGCTCACCAGAGGAACACAATAAAGATTCTGCAATGGGTGATATTCACACGTTGTGCATCATACTTAAAATGACAGCAGAAGGAGAAGTGTGTGTGCAGAGGGGGGGAGTAATGTACATCTCAGCAGAGTGCACTTCCAAATATATCAGAGAAGGAAGGAAAATTCATTAGCAAGAAGAACGGCACGCTTTACCATGCAAGTCATCATTTCTTAAAGAAGACTCCTAAGATGCAGCTGTAGACATCTTTAGGCTAATAAATGGCATCTTTCGCACTACAAGAGAACCGAGCAGAAGAGAAGGCAGCTGGGTTTTTGGATATAATTTCCTCATTGTACCTTTTTTTGTTGCAGTGGAACTCTAGGCAGATGTAAAAAAAAACACCCTTTAGTCCAGCTACTTATTTACTCAAGCGTAAATCAGCATCAGGAACCCAGTAAAAAAGTTTACGGTCACTCTATAACAGTGGTGGTCAACTTTCTTGATATGGTAGGCCTCAAGTATGGCCCCAACATCACCAAAGAGCCCAACTTAACCAAAATTCTTTGAATATTCAGTGTATGAGACAGCAGGATAATGGGCATGATACAAGGACTTAAAGCATTTGTTGCCCCAACACTTCACTTTCCTGATATGTGCCTACTGTACCATGTAAATGTAGAGCACCCCCTAAAGAGCTGCAAGTAGAAAGGGATCCCCCACCCTGCACAGCCAGGCACACCGCATTTTCACAGCACACTTTGAGGCAAGGAACAGTCCAGTGCTTTGTTTTTATATTTTATTAGCGGTTTTAACTTGGATATGGAGAAGTTTATTATGGGATGCCCACTTGACTTTAGTAGAACTTTCAGGGACAAACTTTTCTGTACAGCTATTTACACTCCACAGCTTCCATCAGCACAACACTTGCTTGAAGCACTACAACTCCCAGGACCAGCTGGCACTGTTGGATATGTAGCAAATGCCCTTTATAGGCAAGGCCCGTGGGCCCCTTTGGTAGTGTAGCAAAGTCCTAGTGCCCAGCTGTCCTTCTGTGGCTACTGATCCCAGCACCACCTCTTCAGGCACTGCCAGCCCACCTGGCTGCAGCTGCCCCTTTCTCCAGCCCTCTTGGCTAATCTTCCACACTCCTCCTAGACTGACTCTGCACTCATCTCATACTGCTCTCACCCAGTCCTCTCAGACTGCCTCTCATTCCTCCCCAACTGTAACACTCACCAGACCACCTGGCTGTCTTCTTCCCTGGAGATTTTCCTGACAGTGTTCTCCTCCTGCTGTCCTTCGCCTGCTCCCGTGCCTCTGGTCTGGACACCTCTGTGTGACGTGATGAGGATCCTTCTGCACCGGAGCTCCCAGGTCGCCCCCCCTCCAGGCTAGGGGTTACCCTCAAGGATCTCCAACAGCCTCCTAACGCTTCATCTCCAGCTTCCCCCCAAACTCCATTGCCAGCTTCCACCCAAACGCCACTGCCCCAGCTGGGCTGACACAGAGTATTTAAGGGGGCCTGCCCCCTGCCAACCCATCTGTTGGCCCTTGGTCAGGGCCCTCAAGAATACTCTAAGCAGCTCCTCCTCACCTCCACTTTCATTCTTCTGGAAATTTATCACAAGTTCCAGAAGTAGGGGGGAGTCTCAGAAGTGCTGCCTGTAAATCAATCAGCCCTCTCTGAGTCAGTCACCCGACCCAGATAAAAAAACACAGGCTTGGATGCCAGCCAAGCTTGAACAATTTTCCTACACTAACAAAAAAAAAACTATTCTAGTGGGTGCTACATACTTTGTATTGCTTCCTTTGTGTGAAATCCCTGGTGTTCCTGCTAATCCCCTTGCTTTCCTATTAAATATTGACCACACTAAGCAAGAGAGCACACTGTGGTCAGTTCCCTAGCTATTCTGGGGACTCAGCCTGCTCTCCTCCAATGATTAGGCTTGTTCTGACACTCCCCCACTGCACAGCCATTCACTGGGAAGTTCAGTGTGCTGCTGCTTCTCCTCCCCCAGCTCTTATGCAGCTGAGAACAGAGGGAATGTGATCATTTATAAATAAAAAAAGAAAAAAGGTATTTATAATGTTTTTTCCTTATATCTATACAAACATATTTTGCATTTAATTTCTATTTTAAACTAACTAGGTTGTTTTACAAGGCGACTGTTTACAATCACTTTAAATACTGTGGGCATAATTCAAGAGCTGGTCAGAGACTGTGGACCTAATACACGAGCTGGTCAGAGACCGTGGACCTGATACACGAGCTGGTCAGAGACTGTGGACTTAATACACGAGCTGGTCAGAGACTGTGGACCTAATACAATAGCTGGTCAGAGACTGTGGACCTAATACAAGAGCTGGTCAGAGACTGTGGACATAATACAAAAGATGGTCTGAGAGTGCAGACACAGCACAGGAGATGGTCAGAGAGTAAAGACACGATACAAAAGATAGTCTTAGCCATGCTTATATACAACAGAATGATGTAGCGCAACTTACAAAAAATAACCACAATATAATGAACGTGTAAACAATTGTGCAAAAATTGTGTACAAAAAATGTGTACAAAAAAATATATGTAATCCAATGTAAATCCAAAAAATATCAAAGGAAAAAACAATAAAAGTGCAAACAATTGTGCAAAAAATATATGTGAGTACAAAAAAATAGTCCAATATATATCCAAAAATATCAAAGGAAAAGAAATCGATATCCAATTTGAATCAACTCCAATCACCAATGTGAAATGTAATGCAAAGTGTGAATTCTCCACCCTTGTAGATTAGCCTCTTACCTAACTGCCGTGACCCCGGCATTACCAGTAGGTCTCACCACATGTTTTTCCATCTCTGGGGATGAAGCCAAACTGCTGCCGCTTCAAATGCCTCTTACTCGGATGGATGGATGGATGGATTAATAGATTTCCAATCCCCACAGCATACAAGCAGGAAGAAAAAGCACACAGATCTAATGCTCGTTTAAAACTTCATATAAGTATTGCACTTACAAAAATGGCATTATAGGCAGTGCGAACCATGAATCGCGTGTCTGTCATATACAATCACAGGATCCTTAGATGCAGAGATGATTGCGGGATGATGCCATATACGTGAAGCCTCGTCCTATACATGCGTCACATCCAAACTTTGGGACTTCCACTACCAAAGTTTTTTGTACACTTTTTTTGTACACAATTTTTGCACAATTGTTTACACTTTCATTATATTGTGGTTATTTTTTGTAAGTTGCGCTACATCATTCTGTTGTATATATTAGTTCAATAAGGTCTGAATCACTTATGGGTGTTGGCTAGCAACTTTTCTAATTCATTTCACTGACATATTATTGGATTGCACAGATTGATTATTTACACAATGCTTCATAAGACTGTCAGAAACTGTGAACATGCTATCAGAGTTGTTGGAGACAGAGGACATGCGTTACATGAGACTACTGGAAATCATTCAGAAGTAAACTGATATGATAATTTACATGAATGAATCATTTCTGAGCCAGCGCCTCAATCCAGGATGCTGACTCCGGATGATGCCTGAACAAAGTTGGCACTGTCGTTCTAGAGTGAAAGAGCAGATAAATGTATTGCCAGGGGTAGTACTTTGATCTCTGTTAAATGTAATGGAAGGGGTAAAGGAGAAAATGCAGTCTGCCTTCAGCAGACTGATGAGATCACATTAACTTATCTACAGTAACCAGACTGGAGCTTGAAGATTATTTTCTGTTTCAATAGTTTTTATAGAAAAAGGTTTTAGACAAAACACAGAAGCATGTGTAAGATTATCAGCTTGGCAGTGCAGTAGCAAGAAGCACAATAAAGGTAGCAGAAACCGAAATCAGGGTAAATGGTTGACAATGTGCACATGAGAATACAAGAATAGCAAGATACAGTAAAACCTTGGTTTGAGAGTAACTTGGTTTGAGAACGCTTTGCAAGACAAGCAAAATTTTTTGATAAATTTTGACTTGGTATACAAGCGATATCTTGATATAAGAGTAGCGTCATGTCACAACTATATATATGGTTACATTTAATAAAGGTACAACATTTAGCAACTTACATGGTTGATGATTAAAACAGGCACATCTACGTAGGCAGGCATCTGGGGTAAAGCTGTCCACATAGACCATCCTCCGTACCGCCATCGACGTCATCCCTTCCATGAGCGATTCAAGCCTCGTTTTCAGATCGTTCTATTGCAGGGTAGTTCCCAGTGTCAGGGCTGGGTTTGGCCCTTCCTTCTCAAAGCTGGCCGCTCAGCTGTCGGCTAATTGCCAGCTCCTATCTCTCCACAGTGACTCACTTGTTGATGATATCCTGCTTGTCAGTCCTGCCTACTTAAGCCGTCCAGTGCAGATGATCTCTGCCTTCCCCTTGGTCACATCTCTAGAGACGCTCTCCTGTGTTCCTGTTAAAGACTTGCTTGGCTGACTTTCCTTCTGGCTCCAGATCCTGCTTGCTGTTCTACTACGCTCCTCTCCTGGCTCCCTGACGTTTTTGGCTTGTCTGACTATTCGTTCCGGTTCCTGAACTCTGTTTTGACTACGTTTACTATGTCAACCTTTTTTTTATTATTATTAAACAAGTGTGATTTAAATGTATTTCTGTCTCAGTCTGATTCATGGTTTCTGACACCCGGTCACAATTGCAGACTGACAGCGGTGAGAGACGGCAGTGTGCATACTTAGATGTGCCTGTTTTAATCATAAACCATGTGAGTTGCTAAACACCTGGGTAGCAGTGACCATAACATGATTTCATTTGATGTTAGCTGTAAACAAGAAATACATAAGGGAAAGATAAAAACACTTAACTTCAAGAGAGCAAATTTTCCAAGGATGAGGGCTGCTCTCGAGGACTTAGACTGGGAGGGAATATTGGCAGCGATAAACACAGAACAGAAATGGGAATTCTTCAAAAAGACTGTTTGGGACCTAACTGCAAAGTATATTCCCATGGGCAATAAGTTTAAAAGGCTAAAAAGAAAACCTATGTGGCTCACGGTCAAAGTTAGAAAAGCTATAAACAATAAGAAAAGAGCTTTTAAAAAATATAAAAATGAAGGAACACTAGTGTCATTTAAATGCTACAAAGAATTTAACAGAATATGTAAAAAGGAAATCAAGGGTGCAAAAATTCAAAATGAACGACAGATCGCAAAAAATAGTAGGACAAACCCCAAAAAATTCTTCAAATATATTAATAGTAAAAAGGTCAGGTCTGAGCATGTAGGCCCTTTACAAAATAATCTAGAGTGGGTGACTGGGGACAAGGAGAAGGCTAATTTATTAAATACTTTCTTCAGCTCTGTGTATACAAAAGAGCATGGGGAAGTTCATGTCCATAATGGGGGTGGTATTGACACAGCCCCCAATGATCCACAATGGCTCAAAAGGGATATGGTCCAGAAATATTTAGACAGAATAAAGGTGGATAAAGCACCTGGACCTGATGGCATCCACCCACGGATCCTAAAAGAATTGAGCTCTGTAATTTCAAAGCCATTGTATCTAATTTTTAGGGACTCATTAATGACGGGAATAGTACCGCTGGATTGGCGCAGGGCGAACGTTGTGCCTATATTTAAAAAGGGATCAAAGTCTTTACCAAGTAACTATAGACCTGTTAGTTTAACTTCTATAGTCGGGAAGATACTGGAGCGTTTAATAAAAGACCACATAGACGAGTTCTTGCTGGAAAAAAATATTTTAAGCAACAGACAGCATGGGTTCATGAAAGACAGAAGTTGTCAGACAAACCTGATTTCTTTTTATGAAGAGGTAAGTAAAACCTTGGAAAGAGGGGTGGCTGTGGACGTGGTTTATTTGGATTTTGCAAAAGCGTTTGATACAGTTCCGCACACACGGCTCATGTGTAAGTTAAAGTCTACAGGCTTGGAAATATCAGTTTGTAAATGGATAGAAAACTGGCTAAAAGACAGAATTCAGAGAGTAGTGGTTAATGATTCTTACTCTGAATGGTCTAAGGTTATCAGTGGTGTACCCCAAGGTTCAGTGCTGGGACCCTTACTCTTTAATATCTTTATAAATGATATTGGGTCTGGGATCAAAAGTAACATTTCTGTCTTTGCAGATTGCACCAAGCTATGCAGTGGAATAACGTCCTTACAGGATGTCTCCAATTTACAAGCCGACCTCAATGCACTGTCTAATTGGGCGACTATGTGGCAGATGAGGTTTAATGTTGAGAAATGTAAAGTTATGCACTTGGGGGCTAAGAATATGCATGCATCATACATGCTAGGGGGAGTACAACTGGGGGAATCTGTAGTGGAGAAGGATCTGGGGGTTTTGGTAGATCATAAGCTCAATAATAGCATGCAATGCCAAGCTGCGGTTTCCAAAGCGAGCAAAGTTCTTTCTTGTATTAAGAGAGGTATGGACTACAGAGAGAGAGATATCATTTTGCCCCTGTTCAAATCATTAGTAAGACCTCATCTGGAATATGCAGTTCAGTTTTGGACACCAGTTCTCAAAAAGGATATCGGGGAACTGGAGAAAGTGCAGAGAAGGGCAACCAAACTGATAAGAGGCATGGGGGAGCTCAGCTATGAGGAAAGATTAGAGGAACTGAATTTGTTCACTCTTGAGAAGAGGAGAATAAGGGGGGATATGATCAATATGTTTAAATATATAAGGGGTCCATATAGTGAACTTGGTGTTGAGTTATTCACTTTACGGTCAACACAGAGGACAAGGGGGCACTCTTTACGACTGGAGGAAAAGAGATTTCATCTCCAAATACGGAAAGGTTTCTTCACAGTAAGAGCTGTGAAAATGTGGAATAGACTCCCTCCAGAGGTGGTTCTGGCCAGCTCAGTAGATTGCTTTAAGAAAGGCCTGGATACTTTCCTAAATGTACATAATATAACTGGGTACTGACATTTATAGGTAAAGTTGATCCAGGGAAAATCCGATTGCCTCTCTGGGATCAGGAAGGAATTTTTTCCCCTGCTGTAGCAAATTGGAGCATGCTCTGCTGGGGTTTTTTGTCTTCCTCTGGATCAACTGTGGGTATAGTATTGGGTATATTGGATTGTACGTTTTTATTTTTTTTGTTTTTTTATTTTTTTATTTTTTTATTTTTTTATGGTTGGACTGGATGGACTTGTGTCTTTTTTCAACCTGACTAACTATGTAACTATGTAACTATGTGAATGTTGTACCTTCATTAAATGTAACCAGATTGCTACACTTTTAGGCGCCTCTCTTCTCTTTTATACTCTGTAGCTACTTCTGGATTTTGCTTCTAATCCCCTTATGGAGGCTGCCATTTGTGGATGGACATTATATGGTTACACAACCCTATAATCTTTTTATATGGACTATAAACTGAAAGACCCATGAATTAATGGTTGTGGAATGAATCATCTGAGTTTCCATTATTTCTTATGGGGAAATTCACTTTGATATACAAGTGCTTTGGATTACAAGCATGTTTCCAGAACGAATTATGCTTGCAATCCAAGGTTTTACTGTATATAAAAATCCAGGGCTAAGACAGTCAGAATAAGTCTTATAATCTGAAACATGAGCACATTGTCAAAGTATCCAAAAAATGTGCCAACAATAAGCCTCTCATCCCAAAATGAAGCAAGAGGTAAGCTAAGGTAACACAGTGTATAACACAATTTTCCTGAGCTTAAGAGTCGTGACCTTGTGTAGGAAGAGAAAATAATGGATCCACTCAACCCAGCCGTCTCAATCTCCAGGGAACCTGAAATAAATATTGGGTGGCTATGGATTCCCCCTATTTATTATAACTATGTATTCATTTGTCTATTCCTATAATTAGCTAGACTATCAATGCTTTGTTATAGTTATGGTGATGGTACAATAATAAGGTTAGCTATTAAAAATAAACATACTACTTAATTAAACAAGGGTCTTATTTAATTCCCAAGAAAATAGGAATGCTAACATCAGACAATAAAAGTAAATATTAGAGCATATAAAACAAAAGAACATAAAGATACTTTACAAGGTCCTCTTCGAGATGCAGCCTCGGCTGTGCTCAATGGAAAGAGGATGTAATTCCAACCGATCAGTACTTTTATGTTTCAATGGTTTTTATTAAAGTTTTCATAAAACCATAACAAAGATCTGGACATTACATTGAGCATTGTACGGCAGCCACAGTACATCATAAATATAAAATATACAAGGAGTCTACCTCTTGTATTTTCAAAACCAATAAACCTATACTGATATAGGCTGTACCTTGTTTGTTCTACTGCTTGTGGTGTATAGAACATATTCTGCTGTGGATCTTCCACCGTAATCCTTATATCATAGCCTATGGCCATGGCCATGCGTATGCTCTATAACATAGGCCTTAGAATGCAGCTCACCTCCTGGGAAACACCAGCTCCTCCCCCATCTATTGGGGGGGGGTCTGCCTTCCCGGGTATCGGGGGCCCCTCCAGACCACATTAAGTTAGTGTCTTACCGAGAAAAGAAAGAGAATAGATCTTGAAAGAAAAGAAAGGGGGAGGGTGCAGAGTCAGTGGGGAGTCAGGGAGAGGAAAGGGGGGATGGGGCTCCACGCTCTAGACCGGTCCTTCAAGAAGGGTCCTGGTTTGTGATAGTTCGGGGATCATTTGTTAGGTACCTGATCCATGGGTCCCATACTTTATTAAACAATTTCATTTTATCTTGTACCGTTGCTGTTAGTCTTTCATTTAGCATAAGCCATGACATTTCGTGTTTAAGTTGGTCAAACGGTAAGGCTGCAGACCTCCAGTTTCTTGCTATTGTGATTTTAGCTGAAATGAATATAAATGTAAGAAGCCTTCTTTGATGTTTTGAGGCCTCTGCTACCCTGCCGCCCAGGAGTGCGTGCTTCGCAGACTTTGCCAGGTTAATCCGGGTGAGGGTGTATATGAAATTTTAGACCCTGATCCAAAATCTTCTGACCTTGGGCATGTCCACCATATATGATATAGAAGTACATCTTCGCCAGCACACCATGGATCAGCAAACAGAATTGTTCAAAAAAAATTTTTTAATCGAAAACGGTCACATCACAAGGGAGGTGCACCTCCCTTGTGATGTGACCGTTTTCGATTAAAAAAACTTTTTTGGACAATTCTGTTTGCTGATCCATGGTGTGCTGGCGAAGATGTACTTCTGTCTGATGCTTCCAGAACCCAACTGGTAATCATTACAGCACCCACTAATGCTTTTTGCCATTTGTCCGGGAACATGTGCGACTGGAATATCGAATTCACCATATATGATATGCCGTTCCCATCTGGCCATATCCCCGAAAGCACACTGGGGCGGCTCCCGGCACAAAAGTGGCCAGTCTGGCCGGTACCATATACCATCTTAATAAAACCTTATAGTTAGCCTCTATAATGGAGGTATTGGTGAGTGATCGAGAAGCTGACATTACAATCGAGTGCCAGTCCTCAGGATCCACATTTTCTTGGAGATCTCCTTCCCATAGCGTCATGTAGTTCAGTTTTGTCAAGATATATATCAATATCGTATATATGGCAGATATATGACCCCTGAGTTTGTCATATTGTCTACACATATGTTCCATAGGAGTCATTGTTGCTAAATCACCTTTACGAGCTAGAGTTTGTATATAATGGTGTATTTGGGCAAGCCTATAATGTTCAGTATTTGGCATTTGATATTTTTCTATCAAAGTTCTCTCGGTCAGCATACCCTTGTGATCACAGAGGTCTGCTATCCGTATTAGGCCCTTGTTGGTCCACCATTCGAATGCAGGGGGGGGTGAGGCCCAGGGTGAAATCTCTATTTCTCAATAGAGGTGCTAGCGGATTGTGGGGTGACTTGAATTTCTGAGTCCTGGAAAGTCTATCCCAGATTTCTAGCAAGAAGGAAAGGGTAGGGCATAGTATGATCAGTCTCTCCTTCATTGGCAGCCACATAATATGTGAAATTGGGTTAGGGTGACAGGAATAAGATTTCATTGTCATCCATATAGCTTGGGGTTGTTGGGAGTGGAATTTAGTAATTTGGGCCATTTGGGCAGTGTTAAAATATTTCCGTAAATCAGGCAGGTCAAGTCCCCCTTTTTGTTTTGGAGTGTACATTGTACCTTTGTTCACCCTGGGCCTCTTGTCTCCCCATATAAACTGAAGAACCTTTTTTTGGAATGTCTGCAGGTCGGAGCGGACCAGTGACACAGGTATAGTACGAAATAAGTATAAGACCTTCGGCAATACATTCATTTTTATCGAGTGTAGTCTACCAAACCATGATGGGGGGTGTATCTGCCATCTGGCTAAATCTTCTGTCAGTCTTTTGAACAAAGCAGGATAGGATAGTTTTGTTTATATAAAGTTCGTAGAGATGAGGTCAGTCTTATTCCTAAGTACGAAAGAGCTTCCGGCTCCCATTTAAATTGGTGGGATTGTTCGAGTGCTATCTGGGTGGACCTCTGCAAAGAAAGGTTCAATGCCCTAGATTTACTATGATTAATTTTATTGCCCAAGATTTCCGAAAACGGTTGTAGAATGGCATATAGGTTGGGGAGGGAGGTGATAGGTGATGACAGGGTCAGTAGGAGGTCGTCAGCGAAAAGTAAATACTTATAATGCCCTTGACATCTGAACATGTTCGGATTTCATTAGCCAATGGCTCTATTACTAGGGCAATTAATAGTGGGGACAATGGACAACCCTGCCTAGTTCCCCTCCTAATATCAAGGGATTGGGATGGGTATCCTCTGAGCATTAAGGATGCTGTGGGGGTTTCATACAGCATTTGAAGGAGGGCTAGAAAGCACTTGCCAAACCCAAAACAACGTAGCACGTTAAATAAATATTCCCAAGATAGGGAGTCAAAAGCCTTCTGGATATCCAACGAAAGCAGCATGCCCTGTCTAGGTCCCTTATTAACCCAATCAGATTGGATAGCCGAAATTCGATTTATAATCCTGTGGGTCTAGTTCGATGCTTGACGGTTTGAGACAAAGCCTGCTTGGTCTGGGTGAATATATTGTGCGAGGAAAAAATTTAATCTAAGGGCTAAAACTTTTGTCATTATTTTTAGATCTGTATTGATCAGGGAGATTGGGCGATAATTAGCACAATCTCCATGATCCTTTCCCGGGTTTTGGTAGAACATGTAGATATGCTCGTGTTTGGGAATTTTGTTACCCCGTCTCAGATCAGATCAGATCGTTAAAATAAGAACATAAATGGGGGACTAAAATTTCTTGATATTTTCTATAATAATGACCTGAGAATTCATCTGGAACTGGGGCTTTAGAGGGATGTAAAGTTTTGCTAGCCATCCTGATTTCTAGATCCATGAATTCTTTATCCATCAGTTCTGTATGGCCGTGTGTGAGCTGGGGTAACAGAACATCTTGAAAGAACGTTGCTGCCTTGGTTTGTGAATATTTATTTGGTGGGATATACAGCTTAACATAGAACTTGTGAAATTCCCAGAGAATCAGTTCCGGATTTTGAATGGGGTGCCCTGTTGATAGTCACAACTTAGGTAAAGTTGGCATGTATGTTCGGGGTACTAACTTTCTAGCCAGCATTGAGGTTGGTTTATCCCCCATTGTATAATATTTGTGTTTGGACCAGCGAATATGTTTCTCCGCTTGAGTAGTCAAGCTTAAGTTTAATGCTAGTCTCGCTTCGTCTATCTTATGTCTTATATCTACCTGGGGGTTTGTATGTTATTCTTTCATTAGTTTGTCTAAGTTTGCTTCTAATTGCTTACGATCAGTACTTTTAAAGCCCACTCAGACAACACCCACTGCCAGCCTATCCAGCAATCTGTATTCAATAAGAATCTTTAAGAGATAGTCCTTCTTAATATTTGTCCATTCTCCAGGAAGCATGCTTTCTGGAGGATGGCAGGGGCAGCATACTAGGGGCAGTATTCATCCACGAATCACCGCTATTTGACCCGGGTCATCTTTTAGTGACAACTGGCCTTTGATCATCTGTAACTCAGGACATTTTAATTCTCACCTCTCCGAGGGGTCTGCGGGGACATCCTGTCGGAGATGAATTCCCATGTATGACTCTTCGTTATCAACTCCCGGCTGGGTAACCTGCTGAATGGCATTCCAGGCTGCCCTTCAAGAATTATGTGGCTAGGTGTAACCAGGTTTCAACCCTCCAGAAACATCTGATATTAAAACACAAAAACCATGTTGCCTTCCAACAGTGCCTCATTTTGGACAAGTGATTGAAGATACTTAATCCACTGGTTCCAGGCTTTTTCAAATCTGGCCTGTTTGTACCGTAGGATACTGGAGCTTGAAAACTTTATTAATGATGAAAGGTGGAGGGTTTTTTTGAGACATGTCAGGAATTTATTGTTGCGGATTTGTGATGACTGAAAAGTGCACCTTAAGAGTTGGAGAGTGCTGAGCAGAGTGCAGAAGGCCATTTCAAGAGGAGGAGAAGATTATGAAAATTTGTAGATGGGAGAGTCTGAAGAATGGAGGAAGGATAAAGGTTGTAGGTATATCTGACGGTTCTGAAAATAATGAAAGTATAGAGTATAGAAGGAGTGAACCAAATGCTTTGTATCTGGCAACCAACAGAGAGACCAAGATACATGAACAGCATGTAAAGAGCAAAGCATTTAGAGAGCAGAAAGAAAGCTGGATCCATTACCCAGGAGAGCTTAGAGTAATCTGGAAAGGGCTCACTTGGGACTATGCCCTTCACTGGTTACAGTTGGATTAGTTACCCAGGAGAGCTAAGGCTAATCTAGAAAGGGCCCATTTTCCCCTCACTGGTTTCAGTAGCAAAGAGGGTATGTAATGGAATTATACTTGAATCATGCTAAAGCAGGGTATAGATGTGTAAAATGTTTTGGAAGGCCTCCTTTCATAAGAGAAATATGAAGGTCCATTGCCAAACTCTTGTTATGCAATCCCTAGTTGCTTGGCTATCACATTGATTACCATGGTTTAATACTTTGTGTTAGTAACCCTGACTAAGCCCTGTGAGCGGGAAAAATGCCCAATGGTACATGGCCTGGGAGGAACCTAGGCTGAGATCACTTCCTATTTATTTAACCAGGTATATATTGTTAGAAATAGCACAAGAGGTCTTGCAACTCTAAGAAGGGACCAAGAGAACTCACCAACTATAGAAAGGCCAACTTCACATGGATGCATTGTGACAACATATGCGTTTTAACGGTTTTAGCGTACATTACTGTAATGCACTGCAACACACATACCACGGAGTTTTCCAGAGCCATTCTTTTCAAATGGCACTTCAACAGATTTAACCGTTGCACTTGTGTTATAGTGCACTGTATTGGAAATAATAGTTCTGATGCTTCGGTGCTTCTGTCGGTATACAGCTTCCTCCAATCTGGAACCAGGTATCATGGCTGAGCACCCAAGTTCTAGACGACATTAGCTTAGGTGCAAACTGGAACTCACTTTATTGTAAACTCACACAGAATTTATATTATATACCACAGAAATTCAGATAAAAGCTTGATCACTTTATCTTAAGCAATTAGCACATCTAAGAAACAGCCAACATAAACAGTATGCTAATCCACATCAAGCAACTAATAGCTGACAGTAATCGAATTAACATCTAATCAACTATTTTACAACTAGTCACTTAAACAAGCCTAGGTACCCAGACTGTCCGGTAACAAGCCCACAACCCTGGATACACAAAGTACATGACACATTATCATAAACATAAACAGATAACATCCCACAATGGCTCGATAACAAGTTAAAGTGGACACAATATTAATCACATCTGCAAGAGATAAGCAGACAGACAGAAACAGTAAGTGACTCAATCACAATGGAAATTCACACCTAGAAGTCACACAGTGGGGCATAGACACACATAACACCTTAAATAGATTACAGCAGGAGACCCCCAGCATCAGGTTGGTTTGAACTGATTATATTAACATATACTCTGAGTCTCACAGTCTAAAGCAGTCATTGCTGGTTTGGGCATAGAGGTGCCAAATATGTATCTGGGTCCTCAAGTTCACAGTTTGTGTGTTTTGGGGAGACATGTACTTGAATCCAAAGCTATACCACTCCACGGACCCCCCAGACACACACCTCCCAAGAATAGAGCCCCCTCAAAAGCCAGAGCCCATGGTCAGTAGACGAGAGGCTACTCTGCAGGCGTCTACAAAAGACCCTGTTCCGGTTGGGTCTGTTACAATATTGTAGCTTTGATTGTAGAGAAGACATGTACATTAGTTATCATCTGAATTTTCGTCCGAATTTCGGGGATTTTTGAGTTTGTTTTAACATAACGATAACGAACGTGCAGAATCCGAAATCCAAAAGATCCGAAATAAAAAAAAAGCTTTATTTTTGTAACCATTATATTTTCGCATTGTTGCGACAACAGTTCGATAGAGATAGATAGAATATTCGACATGATCTGTGTCTATGGAACCTGTGGTCGAATGTGCCTAACCTAACTCTATTAGTCCAAGATTATTTGACATAGAGAGAAAAGATTCGACAATGTAAAAACATGAAGATTCGACAAAGCAGCTAAAAATATATGATCGCCGCTAGAGGACATTTACGGTCAAATGTTCCGCCCATAGGCTATAGAAGAATTCTAATGTTGTTTGACTAGTAATAATAATTAATAATTATAAGTCAAACAACATTAGAATTCTACTATAGCATGTGGGCGGAGCATTCGACCATAAATGTACGATCGCGGCATCGTACAGTTTAGCTGCTTCGTTGAATCGTCTTAGAACATCCGACAGACACCATAAGCCTTCAATTGACAGATTCGACCTTAATTAATTCGCATTTTCGTACGAATCCATTTTTTAACAAACAAAAATAAATAAAAATGAATTTCGGGAGCAACTAAATAAATGTATTTTTAGGACGAAACCGAAATTCCTAAACAATATATTTTAGTGTGCACATGTCTATTGTAGAGCATTGGCAGCCCATTCAAGTGAATGGGCTGCCTTATTGGAGCACATATTAAGTTGTGATATAGCATGCATTAATGAACTGCATTGGATTGCACAGGTGTGAAGGGGTCCAAAAAGTATTATGCCGCATACACACGATCGGATTTTCCAACGTGAAATGTTGGATGTGAGCTTGTTGGCGGTAAGTCCGACCGTGTGTACGCTCCATCGGACATTTGTTGGCGGACTTTGGCTAGCATGCTCTCAAACTTTCCGCAAACAAATGTGTGTTGTCGGACTTTTCGATCGTGTGTACACAAGTCTGTTGGACAAAAGGTACAAGCACGTATGCTCGGATACAGAAGCGGTTGGTCTTGTAAACTAGCGTTTGTAATGGAGAATTAACATTCGTGACGTGGCAAATTATCAAATCTCCAAATGCAGAGCACAATTCTCTTCTTCTTTAATGGGATAATAATGAAGCTGCTTTGCTGGTGATACTGATGGAGTTATTGCAAACAAATTTTCAAAGGCTTTTTTTCTTCTAGTGATATCAAGAATAATATTATTATGTTTTTTTTTTTTTATTTGCGCAAGTTACCACAACACCATTATCCCGTAGTTTTTAAGATCAAAGATACAACTATGTTGGTGTCCCTTGTCAATTTTACATTGTATTTTTTAAAATGTAACTGCCTACTCCCAAACTGTCATTTGAAGTAAAACACATAGCCAAGTATTATTCTACACAATTTTTTTTATTGTGCATTAAAAAAAAGAAAACAAATAAAATTAGAGATGTTATCTGCCAATAGAACTTAACCAAAAAGTGCATTCTATGCATCCAATATAGAAAATATAACAAATCAAATCATTATTCAAACAAAAAAACAATGTCAAAGCAATACCTCCAAGGCCTCTGATTCCGCAACATGTCTGGTTGACGAACGGCCGCTCAGAAACGAACTAAAAAACGCGAAATGAAAAGTGCAAAATGAAAAGCGCGAATCAACACTCACCAAACTTCTACTAACATGAAATTAGCAGAAGAAGCCCAAAGGGTGGCGCTAAAGAGCTGAAAAACCATGTAGTACGTCACTACGTTCGTAATTGTTGGCCAACGTTTGTGTGACCGTGTGGATGCAAGACAAGTTGGAGCCAACACTCTTTGGACAAAATTCCACGGTTTTGTTGGTGGAAAGTCCAATCGTGTGTACGAGGCATTACTCTAGTAATTTTCAATATATTTAAATGCGTTCTTTTGTAAATCAAATGGAGACATGTACTGCTATTAAAGCAACCATAGGTAGCAATAACTTCACAATGATTGGGGTTACCCCTGAAACATTCACTATGGATACTGCAACCTGACTGGGAAGCAGGGTTTTATTAGAGCTTTTTATTAGAGCTTTCCCAGCAACATGGGAACCATCAAAAACTATCCAGAGGAGAAGGTCTCCGATGTGCTGTTGCATACTTATCAACTTTCTGAAATGGTTAAGATTGGCACCTTTTAGCCTACAATATGCAGGCAAAAGGACACATCCCTGCCACGGCCACGATTACATGGACCACAGAGATCTAATATGAAGAGAATGATACACCACACAAGTGCTTTTTTTTTTTTTTTTTTTTTTGTAAAGTACTTTTTATTAAGTTTTATAATATACATACAACGTCAGCCGCAGATTGCGGAAAGCATCCACCGGGTACAGTAGAATTCCCAGTGTGCAACAACAAAATAAACACAAAAAATAAAAATAAGAACAAAACAATACAACACTTGCCCAGACGGATATACACTGTCCGAACCTCCCACCGGAGTAAAGTACATAGTGATTTAAAGGCTTCATGTACACGGGACATGGTTCAACCTCTCCTGAACGATTTAACTTTACTGCTAGAAACTGGCATCTAAAAATGGCCATTTAGCCGCGTTTATATGCCGTGTTTAGCCACGTTTAGTTGCGTTTAGCCGCGTTTAATCGCATTTAGCTGCGTTTGCGTCTAGAAGCATTTGTAAAAAAAAAAAATAACAATTTTTGTTAAAATGAAAAATGTCTGTAAACGAAATGCAACTAAACACGTGTTACCGCGTTTAGCAGCGTTTGCAAGCTGTTACAGGCATTTGGCCTTTCAAATGCCTCTGAACATTAGTCTGAACTCTTTTTTTTTGCGTTTCAAAAAATGCTTCTAAACTCAACTGCCTAGAAACGACTATAAACGACCCTGTGTACATGTACTGATATAGAGGAGAGTTCAGGGGCAACTGAAAAAAATGCCCAACTGCTCCTAAACATCCATTTACCAGCAGCAGTGTACATGGGGCCTAACTCATGGACACCTTGTGCAATCCTACAGGATAATACCTGCATTTTGGCTCCCCACCCCCCCAGGGGAAATTAAGGCCTAGAAAATCCAAAAGCCAAAGAAATCCCTACAGCAACCTGAATTCAATTTGTAACCGCCCATCCCTCTAGAAACAATCTCCTCCTGCCTCTGCATCCCACACCGGGGACCATTGACTATATGTGCTTTTTTTTACCTCTATATTATCTTTAAATTCCTTTTTTTTCAAAATAACAACATTAGTAATATAGAAATTGGATACAATTTTAGTACCGCATACCACCCTTTGTAGTAAAATAGTACATTTTCTGTAGGGATGTATACATGAGACTAAAAAGAGGGACGTATGATGAATAATGAGAGACAGTCCCTCCAAATGAGGGAGAATGATTAATAAATACAAAAACGAAAGGCAAAACATTTTTGTATAGATATAAAAAAAAACATTATAAATACCTTTTTTTTCCGTTTTTTTTATTTTTTATAAATGATCACATTCCCTCTGTTCTCAGCTGCATAAGAGCTGGGGTGGAGGAGAAGCGGCAGCACATTGAGCTTCCCAGTGAATGGCTGTGCAGCGAGGAGGCGTGTCAGGACAAGTCTGATCATTGGAGGAGAGTACACTGAGTTCTCAGCATAGCTAGAGAATTGACCGTGCTGTGCTCTCTTAATTAGTGTGGTCAGTTTTTAATAGGAAAGCAGAGGGACTGGCAGGAACATAAGGGATTTCACATAAAGGAAGCAATACAAAGAGAACAGGAGACTTTCTCATGCAAGTACATGGTACAGCAGGCACATATCAGGAATATAAAGTGTTGGGGAAACAAACGCTTTAAGAGCTATGCTGTTGGTAGGATCCTAGTACAATCTGACAAACTTCACCGCCTGCCGCGGGGGTCGGGCTCATCTACCCGGGAATTTCTGTAGCGGCATTAGATAAGCACCTTTTCTCTGCACTTCTGTGAGTAAACGTTACACATTTGTGTTGATACATTTAAAGATTTTACTACACCAGGTCAGTGCATTCTTCTTTCTTTTATGTTTCTATAACTGGCATTTTCTATAACTGTCATTTTTAGAAGAGGTCATCAGTGGTAGACACTCTACTACCTTGAAGTTATCAAATGTACATGTCCAAACATTACTAATTCCATTTTCTTATAATAGGCTTGTACTATATAACATCCTTTCATGTGCTACTATTATGACGGAAGGTCTTTACCATTTCATCCCATTTAAGTCCTGATTGTCTAGCATTTGTCAGAAGAAAGGGTCAAAGGGAGAAAAAAAAAGCATAAAGCACACTTCAAATGAAGTGAAAACACATTTAAGCGGCGTCTTCATGAAAATAGGCACACATCTGCCTTGAACGCAAAACATCGAACGTGATATATTAAGAAAACACAAGTGAAGTGCACTAAAACTGCAGAACTGCAGTTTCAAGAAAAAAAAAGGAAAACATTTTTAACGCTCTTAACCGCTTCAGCCCCGGAAGATTTGGCTGCTAAATGACCAGGCCATTTTTTGCGATTCGGCACTGCGTCGATTTAACTGACAATTGCGCGGTCGTGCGGTGCTGCACCCAAACAAAATAGACGTCCTTTTTTTCCACAACTAGAGTTTTCTTT
Organism: Lithobates clamitans; assembly: GCA_037952925.1. NCBI lineage: Eukaryota > Metazoa > Chordata > Amphibia > Anura > Ranidae > Lithobates > Lithobates clamitans. Next base: position 3,308,397 of record JBBGZY010001151.1, read on the forward strand.
TGGTGGTATTTGATCATCTCTGCGGTTTTTATTTTTTGCGCTATAAACAAAAAAAAAAGAGCGACAATTTTGAAAAAAACACAATATTTCGTACTTTTTGCTATAATAAAAATCCCCATTTTTTTTTAAAAAACGCAAATTTTTTCTTAGTTTAGGCCGAAATGTATTTTTCTACGTATTTTTGGTAAAAAAAACAACACAATAAGCGTATATTGATTGGTTTGCGCAAAAGTTATAGTGTCTACAAAATAGGGGATAGTTTTATGGCATTTTTATTGTTATTCTTTTTTTTTACTAGTAATGGCGGCGATCTGCAATTTTTATCAGGACTGCGACATTATGCGGACACATCAGACACTTTTGACACATTTTTGGGACCATTGGCATTTATACAGCGATCAGTGCTATAAAAATGCACTGATTATTGTAAAAATGTCACTGGCAGGGAAGGGGTTAACACTAGGGGGCGATCAAGGGGTTAACTGTGTTCCCTGTGTGTGTTTCTAACTGTAGGGGGAGGGGACTGACCTAGAGGAAGTGACAGATCGTGGTTCCTAGCTATCATGAACTCACGATTTGTCGCTCCCCTCAGAACAGAACAGGGATTTGTGTGTTTACACACACATGTCCCTGTTCTGCCTCTCGTGTCCGCAATTGCTCGTGGCCGGCGGTCATCGCGACCATTGGCCACGAGCATCGGCACCCCCGCAGTGCAGCGGGCGCGCGTCTCCGGCAGCGCACGCACGCCTGCTATCCCGATCCCGCGAGTTGACGTATAGCTACAGCGGCTCACGGGATCGTGCCGACCTGCTGCAGTATAATGACACCAGCTGGTCGGCAAGAGGTTAAAGTAGAATTATAGGCAAAACTTTTTTTTCATTTTGGATAGAAAAAGGGAAGGTTATAACCCGTCAGATTTTTTTTCCCACCTCCTGTGTTCCATTGTGGAGTTTTCCTTCACTTTCTATCCCATAGCCAAACAGGAAGTGAGATGAAATCACTGAAAATTAAGGGAATTCCTTTGGAATCCCCCGGGTCACCAGAACTGGTGCCCCCATTGGAAGATTTCCCCTCTATTACTTTTTGGGGACAACCCAAAATTTGGGATTGTCTTTTACTTTCACTTTCAATGATAATGGTAAACAGGACAAATATAAAGGGTGAACCTCATTGACGGGGCACAGACAGCAATACAAACTGACAGGGGTTCTGATTACTCTCCACTCTATCCAAAACTAATAAAAAAAGTTAAGTCTTTAGTTATACTTTAATGATGAATTACAGTTATGGCAATTTTTACATAGTTACATTGGTCCAGTTTGCCCATGTAGAAATCATTAGTAAGACCTCCTCTGGAATATGCAGTTCAGTTTTGGGCACCAGTTCTGAAAAAGGATATCAGGGAACTGGAGAAAGTACAGAGAAGAGCAACCAAACTGATAAGAGGCATGGAGGAGCTCAGCTATGAGGAAAGATTAGAGGAAATGAATTTATTCACTCTGAAGAAGAGGAGAATAAGGGGGGATATGATCAACATGTACAAATACATAAGTGGTCCACATCGTGAACTTGGTGTTGAGTTATTCACTTTAACCACTTAAGCCCCGGAAGATTTTACTCCCTTCCTGACCATAGCACTTTTTACAATTAGGCACTGCGTCACTTTAACTGACAACTGAGCGGTCGCGCGACGTTATTGTTTGCGCTATAAACAAAAAAAGACCGACAATTTTGAAAAAAGTTTTTTTTTTAACTTTCTAATAATAAACATCCCCCCAAAAAATAAATAAATATATATATATATATATATATATATATATATATATATATATATATATATATATAAAAAATCTTCCTCAGTTTAGGCCGATATGTATTCTTCTACATATTTTTTGGTAAAAAAAATTGCAATAAGTGTCTATTGATTGGTTTTCTGCAAAAGTTATAGCATCTACAAGATAGGGGATAGATTTATGGCATTTTTATTATAATTTTTTTTTTTTTATTAGTAATGGCGGTGATGTTCGATTTTCATCGGGACTGCAACATTGCGGCAGACAGATTGGACACTTTTGACACTATTTTGGGACCATTGAAATTTATACAGCGATCAGAGCTAAAAATAGCCACTGATTACTGTATAAATGTCACTGGCAGGGAAAGGGTTAAACACTGGGGGGAGATCAAGGGGTTAAGTTTGTTCTCTCAGCGTGTTCTAACTGTAGGGGGGATGGGCTTCCATTGACCTGACAGAGATTGATGTTCCCAATGACAGGGAACAGAAGATCCGGGGAATATCTAATTGCCTCTTGGGGGATCAAGAAGGATTTCTTTCCCCCCACTGGAGCAAATTGGATTATGCTTTATAGGTTTTTTTTGGGGGGGGGGTTGCCTTCCTCTGGATCTTGAACTGGATGTCTTTTTTTCAACCAGACTAACTAAGGTGCCGTAAAAAAGTATTCATACCCTTTGAAATTTTCCACATTTTGTCATGTTACAGCCAAAAACGTAAATGTATTTTATTGGGATTTTATGTGATAGACCAACACAAAGTGGCACATAATTGTGAAGTGAAAGGAAAATGATAAATGGTTTTTACATTTTTTTTTACAAATAAATATGTGAAAAGTGTGGGGTACATTTGTATTCAGCCCCCCTGAGTCAATACTTTGTAGAACCACCATTCACTGCAATTACAGCTGCAAGTCTTTTTGGGGATGTCTCTACCAGCTTTGCACATCTAGGGAGTTACATTTTTGCCCATTCTTCTTTGCAAAATAGCTCAAGCTCTGTTAGATTGGATGGAGAGCGTCTGTGAACAGCAATTTTCAAGTCTTGCCACAGATTCTCAATTGGATTTAGGTCTGGACTTTGACTGGGCCATTCTAACACATGAATATGCTTTGATCTAAACCATTCCATTGTAGCTCTGGCTGTGTGTTTAGGGTCATTGTCCTGCTAGAAGGTGAGCCTCTGCCCTAGTCTCAAGTTTTTGCAGACTTCAACAGGTTTTCTGTGTGTACGCGGCATAACAGGTTTTCTTCTAAGATTGCCCTGGATTTGGCTCCATCCATCTTCCCATCAACTCTGACCAGTTTCCCTGTCTCTGCTGAAGAAAAGTATCCCCACAACATGATGCTGTCACCACCATGTTTCACGGTGGGGATGGTGTGTTCAGGGTGATGTGCAGTGTTAGTTTTCCGCCACACATAGTGTTTTGCTTTAAGGCCAAAAAAAGTCAAATTTTGGTCTCATCTGACCAGAGCACCTTCTTCCACACGTTTGCTGTGTCCCCCACATGGCTTCTCGCAAACTGCAAACAGGACTTCTTATGGTTTTCTTTCATCAATGTCTTTCTTCTTGCCACTCTTCCATAAAGGCCAGATTTGTGGAGAGCACAACTAATAGTTGTCCTGTGGACAGATTCTCCCACCTGAGCTGTGGATCTCTGCAGCTCCTCCAGAGTTACCATGGGCCTCTTGGCTGCTTCTCTGATTAATGCTCCCCTTGCCTGGTCTGTCAGTTAGGTGAACAGTCATGTCTTGGTAGGTTTGCAGTTGTGCCATACTCTTTCCATTTTCGGATGATGGATGATGAACAGTGCTCCGTGAGATGTTCAAAGCTTGGGATTTTTTTTATAACCTAACCCTGCTTTAAACTTCTCCACAACTTTATCCCTGACCTGTCTAGTGTGTTCCTTGGGCTTCATGATGCTGTTTGTTCACTAAGATTCTCTAACAAACCTCTGAGGGCTTCACAGAACAGCTGTGTTTATACTGAGATTAAAGTACACACAGGTGGGCTCTATTTATTAATTAGGTGACTTCTGAAAGCAATGGGTTCCACTAGATTTTAGTTAGGGGTATCAGAGTAAAAGGGGGCTGAATACAAATGCACATCACACTTTTCACATATTTATTTGTAAAAAATTTTTAAAAATATTTATAATTTTTCCTTCCACTTCACAATTATGTGCCACGTTGTGTTGGTCTATCACATAAAACCCCAAAAAATACATTTACGTTTTTGGCAAAATATGGCAAAATGTGGAAAATTTTAAGGGATATGAATACTTTTTCAAGGTCATACCTGTGGGATCCCCATGAAAGCTGGAAATCATTGTAACAGGCACCACTTCTACAGTGATCTCCACTAGCTTCTGGGTCTCATGCTGAGCATGGGCACCATTCAGGGACCACTTTGCAGTTTCCCAATGAATGCAAAGCATTCTCTGAGTGGGAAATGTGAAGAGTTGGGGTGATGACATTGTGATCTCCACTTTGTCCATTCAGAGATTAACTCTCTTTGCATGCATTGAGAAAATGGAAAGGGTTCTCTGAATGGTGCCTGTGTAGAGCGGGCAACCTCCTGTGTTCAATAGACAGCAAGGCAGCCACTCTAGCGGCAATCGGTGTAGTAGAATCTTCCACGGGGAACCCACAGGTATGGCACATACTGTTAATACTTAACTTGGTCCAAGCTGGCCCAATGTAACTATGTAAAAATTGCCATACCTGGAATTCAGCTTTAACCACTTCCCTACCCGCCTATAGTCAAATGACGTCCACAGATGGGATCTCCCATCCTGGGTGGACGTCATATGACGGCCTCGGGTTCCCGGCCCCCTAGGGGGCGCGCGCGCCCGCCGCGTTGCTCGGGACCCAGTGCGTGTGCCCGGCGACCGCGATGTCTGCCGGGCACCCGCGATTGCCCGTTAACGGGGCCGGACCGTGGATCTGTGTGTATAAACACACAGATCCACGTCCTGTCAGCTCAGAGGAGAGCGGTCTGTGTTCCCAGAACAGCGGAACACTGATCAGTCTCCTCCCCTTGTACGTCCCCTCCCCCTACAGTTAGAAGCATTCCCTAGGAAACACATTTAACCCCTCCCCGCCCCCTAGTGGTTAACCCCTTCACTGCATGTCACATTTACACAGTAATCAGTGCAATTTTTTAGCACTGATCGCTGTATAAATGTGAATGGTCCCAAAAATGTGTCAAAAGTGTCCGATGTGTCCGCCATAATGTCGCAGTCATGAAAAAAAATTGCGATCGCCGCTATTATTAGTAAGAAAAATAAATAAATATATATTTTTTTAAAATGCCATAAATCTATCCCGTATTTTATAGACGCTATAACTTTTGCGCAAACCAATCAATATACGCTTATTGCGATTTTTTTTACCAAAAATATGTAGAAGAATACGTATCGGCCGAAACTGAGGAAAAAATTTGTTTGTTTTTTTTTTAAAATTGGGATATTTATTATAGCAAAAAGTAAAAAATATTGTGTTTTTTTTCAAAATTGTCGCTCTTCTTTTGTTTATAGCGCAAAAAATAAAAACCGCAGAGGTGATCAAATACCACCAAAAGAAAGCTCTATTTGTGGGGAAAAAAGGACGTCAATTTTGTTTGGGTACAACGTCGCACGACTGTGAAATTGTCGTTTAAAGTGCGACAGCGCTGAAAACTAAAAATTGGTCTGGGAAGGAAGGGGGTGAAAAGGCCCGGTATTGAACCGGTTAAAGAGACCCCATCCAGTCTTAAAAAAAAAAAATCAAACCAGCAAACCCTGCACTAAAAGAGGCAGTATACTTACCTCTCTGGCAGCCCTTGACTATTAGTTCAACCTTTGTCACATTCTTCGGCATTCGAAAGCTGTTGCAAAGCTCTCACAGAGAAGAAGTATACTGTAGTTGGTGGGGCACGTCAGACCGCTGGGGAGCCGGGCTTCTTCTTTGTATGTGAAAGCAGCAGCCCGACTCTCCTGTGTGCTGCCAGCTGAGGATATTTTAACCCTTACTGGAGCAGCTAGTAGTTTTCCATTTTTTTTTTTTTAAAGAACAGCAGATGTATTACTGTATATGAAACCAGACTGTATAGTCACATTTATGGTAATTAATCACGAGGGTAGGTTGGGCTTTAATGTTTTTTTTTTTAGATTTTTGTAATAAGCAATGATGTGTTCCATGTGGTGTGTATATTTTTCTTATCAAGCAGGAAAGTAGTTTTGACTTAGCAGCTGTAAAACATTGTTACTGTTTCCAAATGCTTTGTTATACGTGCTGCAAGCAATCTCTATCCTCCCAACGCACATTCAATATACCCAATAAATCATATAGGTTTTCAATCAACTGCAAACGATTATTTAATGCAGCAATCAACAGTCATTTGAATCCCTCCGCTGATTTGATATCGCTATGATTAATTATACTCCAGCATTTGTCGATTCTCTTCTGAGATGATTCCCTGAACCTCCTGAGGAAGTGTCAACTCTATTATTACTCTGCAGGATAATGGAATTACTATGGGGCCTATTTACAAGGCAGGTGAAATGGACGGGCTGACACTTTTTCTCCAGTTTTAACCAATCTACACTTCCACCTACCTTTAAAAGCTAATCTGGCTTTTGATTTTGTTGTATTTTGTTATTTGTTTTATAGAGAGTTTACTGGATTTTAAACTTTTTTTGTGTGTGCATATTTTACTGCTGTTGTTGCTTTTATGAAGTGGTCATTTTTAAAGTGTATCTAAAGTCAAAACTTTATTTTTATTATTATTATTTAGTTAGAGTACATAACAGTTGAAGCAGAACTCCAGGCAAAAATAACACAATAAACAAACAAACAAACACACAAAAAAACAAAAACTGTTTTCCTGCAATATTCATGTTAAAACCAGAGATTTTCCCCTGCAGTACTTTTTTTTGCCATTTGGTGTTCAATAGATGGTTAGCATCATTCAATCCACTTCTTCTGGGCATCATTGACCTACCCACAGCTTGTGACTAACCAGTGAAAGGAGACACAGCACAGTGATAGGCTCACCTCTCTGTCATCTAGGATGGAAAAGGACCTGGGGGGACCTATTAGATGATAGGCTCAGCAATGACATGCAATGCCAAGCTGCTGCTAACAAAGCAAACAGAATATTGGCAAGCATTAAAAAGAGGATCAACTCCAGAGATAAAACGATAATTCTCCCGCTCTACAAGACTCTGGTCCGGCCGCACCTGGAGTATGCTGTCCAGTTCTGGGCACCAGTCCTCAGGAAGGTTGTACTGGAAATGGAGCGAGTACAAAGAAGGGCAACAAAGCTAATAAAGGGTCTGGAGGATCTTAGTTATGAGGAAAGGTTGTGAGCACTGAACTTATTCTCTCTGAAGAAGAGACACTTGAGAGGGGATATGATTTCAATATACAAATACCGTACTGGTGACCCCACAATAGGGATAAAACTTTTTTGCAGAGTTTAACAAGACTCGTGGCCACTAAAATTAGAAGAAAAAAGGTTTAACCTTAAACTACGTAGAGGGTTATTTACTGTATGAGGGGTAAGGATGTGGAATTCCCTTCCACAGGCGGTGGTCTCAGCGGGGAGCATCGATAGTTTCAAGAAACTATTAGATAATCACCTGAACGACCACAACATACAGGGATATACAATGTAATAATGACATATAATCACACACATAGGTTGGACTTGATGGATTTGTGCCTTTTTTCGACCTCACCTACTATGTAACTACGGTATGTAACTTTGATCGCTCTTCCTATCAGCTTGTGTCAGCGCATGAACTGATTGGCTCCTTGTGCAGCTTCTTCCTTTCACACTGCAGCTCTGCTGTACACAGGATGCAAAGGGCCAAATTCGGGTACTTACACTGCTTGTGTTAAAAAAAAATGTATTAATAAATACAGAACTGCATTAATTTGTGTATTTTACATCTTGAAATTCAGCCCTTACATGTTTTTTTTTTGTCTGCGCGAGTGATTTTCCTTCACTTCCTGTTTCCAGGAACAGCAGGAGGTGAGAAGAGATTTCCCCAAAGTAAGTCAAATTTTCTCTCAGAAGTAGAAGACCTCAATTCCTGTTTTGGTGACAACTTAAGAATTTGTATTTTTCCCATAACTTTCTGTCTCAGTTACTGTACAATGGTCATCAGGGCAAATAGATGGTGAATCGCCCTAGCAGGGGCACAGACAGCAATAAAAGTCTAACAGAGGTTCCAACACTACTCTAAAATGAACTTTAATTTGCTCAAAACTTTGCAGGGCTAGGAAGGTACAGGTGGCAGATATGGGTATCCCCTTGACCTCCAGATGAGAAGCAATGCTTTTTTATTTGTACTAACAGTTACTTGGTCAGGATAAACTCTGTTGTCCTTGTCTGCTTGTGGCCCTGACCTTGGCTTGTCCTTACTATCCCTATCTGTTGCCTACTGTGGGCGTGAGCTGGGGGACCCTGGGGGGGGGTCGCGACCTGGAGCAGTTGCAGCCCAGTCCATCCTCACCACTAGAGGCTCTGGTGAACACCTGCTGGCTCTTAGACTCCGCACCCTAGGGAATCTTACACTCTAACCCCAATGGGATTCGTGATGGTGTTCCAGCGGCCCTGCCTTCCTTACCACCCTGACTCCCATCTGCAGCAGTCAGTTGTAGGGTCCACTACCTTGCGGTGCACTCCTGATTCCAACGGTGTGCATCTGTCACCTAGCCTCAAGGTGACCTGACAACAGTGCTCCACTGTATTGTAAAAAGTCAATACTACATGCTATAGGATTTGTTTATTCCAGATTTATTTCTTTTTTCTCAAATATGCCTTTTTGGTGACATTTATGAAAAATTGCTACTTTTAGAAGTTACTTTACCACTTTTCCGCTTCCCTGGTATCTAGATTTCCGCTTTATAATAATTGGGAGCAGGCCAGTGAAGTCCATCTGAAAACCAACAAAGTAAGAATTTGCATGACTTTTTTTTATTAACTGGCCCCTGTATGGACTCCTCCTTCCTACACAGAAGGTTGACTCTACTCATTATAGACCTCTTGTGAAATCAGTTTGTTGATTGGGATTTGGGTTAGTCTTCCATACTTTTAGCCAAAGTACATGGGTTTCCTATACATTTGTGTGGAAAATACTTGGAGTTAAATTGTCAGGGGGTTGAAACAATTCTGTGAAGTTGTACAAAATGTTGATTCTATATAAGATGAAGTTGAACATACATAGGTCTCCTGGGCTATGGTCAGAGTTATTAAGAATGATTCCCTTTGTCACGATATCAGCCTCTGGGAAAGTAATTCAGTGTTTTATTGTCCATAGGATGTGTAACACTCCCCGTTCACTTTATAGCGCAGGCCTTTGGGATAGTCCTAATTGTACTAGATGTGGACAGGCCCTTCAATATTTCATACATCTTATCTGGAGATGTCCTAACATGTTGGTAAGACGTTGTTCAACATATTAATGCTGTGTTTAAAACAAAAGTTGCACGTAATCCATATATTTGTATTTCGGGACATCTGGAGGTTCTGGAAAACCAAGTTAATCTGAGGTTCAGGGTTAGTAGAACATTTTCTTGCTAGAAAGAGGATTTTGCTACATCCACCGAAAGTGGCGGAATGGATATTGGCAGTCAATTTGAATTTGAAATTAGAACTGTTGACTTCTCAGCACAGGAGAGCTCTAAACAATTTTTAAAGTTTGTCCCAATGCCTTCAGGCACCTGGTCTGGTATCAAATTGGTGAGAATAAGAAAGATGCTATAAGCTGTTTATTATTTTATATATTTAGGCTGGATTCACACTAGAGCATGGAGCGGCTCACAGCAGGTGTGTCTCCATTCACCAATTCAGGTCTGATTGGTTCAGGTCCGATTTCAGCCAGAATTTTTGGCTGAATTCTGACCTGAAACAGACCAAAAGACGCACAGGACCCCTGTGCAATTCGCACCGGAGCCACTCCGGAGATGTGTGAACCGACTCCATAGAGAGCTGGTCACAATCTCTTGCTATGCGAATTGGAAAGCGTTGAAATCCGCATCCAATTTGCAATAGTGTAAACCCAGCCTTAAGGTCGGGTTCAGTTTGGTACTTTTCATTTGTAAATGTATCCTGTATTGTGAAGTTTTTATGGTATATACACTATATTACCAAAAGTATTGGGACACATATGAACTTTAATGGCATCCCAGTCTTAGTCCGTAGGGTTCAATATTGAGTTGACCCACCTTTCCAAATCATTTGGTGGAGGGGGGATTATGCTGTGGGTTTTCAGGGGTTGGTCTTGGCCCCTTTGTGCCAGTGAAGGGAATTCTTAAGGCGTCAGCATACCAAGACATTTTGGACAATTTCATGTTCCCACCTTTGTTGGAACAGTTTGGGGATGGCCCCTTCCAGTTCATATATGACTGCGTACCAGTGCACAAAGCAAGGTCCATAAAAACATGGATGAGCGAGTTTGGGGTGGAGGAACTTGACTGGCCTGCACAGAGTCCTGACCTCAACCCGATAGAACACCTTTGGGATGAATTAGAGCGGAGGCTGTGAGCCAGGCCTTCTCGTCCAACATTAGTGCCTGACCTCACACATGTGCTTCTGGAAGAATGGTCAAACATTCCCATAGACACACTCCTGAACCTTGTGGACAGCCTTCCCAGAAGAGTTGAAGCTGTTATAGCTGCAAAGGGTGGGCCAAGTCAATATTGAACCCTACGGACTAAGACTGGGATGTCATTAAAATTCATGTATGTGTAAAGGCAGGTGTCCCAATACTTCTGGTAATATAGTGTATGTTTGTTGAGAAAAACACTTTTTTGGAACATTTTGGAACAGCTACCACGGAAACAAGTTTCCCCATTGAAAGATTTCCCATCTATTCCTGTTCTAATGACAACTCAAATTTTTGGTTTTCCCTCGCTTCATCACCAGGATAAATAAAGAGGGTAAATCTCCCCAGCAGGGACAACAACAGCAATAAAAAAAAATACTAATGTTCTCAGAGGAAAACCTTCTTCAAATGCTATCTGGATCACTGTCTTGCCATTTACTGTATGTGTTGTAAGCTGGGCTGGAATACTGCCGCCATGCACCTGAACATTTGTATTGTCCTACAAAGGTACAAGTATGGGATGGATCTTCCTTTTGTAGATTAATTGAGACATTTACCACACCACAACTATTACTCTTTGGAAATCTACCTATAAAGAAAGCTTCTGATATATCAGACAAGAGTTCCATTTGGAGAGATTAATAAAATAAATGATCTAGCGCCCTTCAGCAATAAAAACCTGATAGATTGCTAATCCTTCCCCAAACTTTTTTAAAAATAGGCATGTCGATACACTTTTATACCATCCAATGAGTGATGGTAGAGGAGCAGAAGGTAGAATAGTGTGAAATGTGTAGAAATCAAGTTAATATTGTTGTCTGCGTCCCCATTGTAGAGATTTACACTCACTGTCTCTTCTTAATGCTATTGTCATTAGAACATGTAGAACCGGGAAATCCAAAATAGTGTCTATGGGGTGATGGTCCTCCAAGTGGTCCAAAGAGAAAATAGGGAGAGAGGAAACTCTGAGGTATCCACCAAAAAAAGAAAGTGTGAGAAGAGACAGAAGAGGCCTTATGGTATAGTAAGTAGACAATCTTGTATGTTATACATGATGTTTAGAAAACTGTGATAAATAAAAGTGGTTTGAAAGTCTGAAGGTTCTTTTACCATAATGTATTCTCTGAATTAAGTAAAAAACCTTCAGTGCGCTACTCCCCCCTAGCCCCCTTATACTTACCTGAGCCCAAGCTTGATCCAGCGATGTGCACAAGAGCAGCGGCTCTCCCGGCTCTCTCTCTCCTCATTGGACCAGGAGGCAGCAGCGAAAGCCACTGGCTCCTGCTGCCATCACTCACAGCCAGTGAGGAGTTAGCAGCGGGCGGACACACAGAGCCGGCTGAAGAGCGAGCACGCACGATTGCCTCCAATTTCAATCGGCTTGCTATTGAGGCACTTGGCAGGGGGGAGGAGCGAGGGATCCAAGAGAAGAAGGATGAAGGCTGCTCTGTGCAAAACCATTGCACGGAGCATTTAATCATGACATGTTTGTTATTTTTTTTAAAATTAAATGCAAGGCTTTACAATCACTTTAACTTACATTTGGTGATGTTGCAAATAACCACATAAAGTGAGTACACATATAATGGTAAAAATTCTGAATACCTCTAGAATGGGATTTTTAAGGCAATTTAAAGATGACAAATACATATATTCAAAAAGTTTTAGTACAAAAATTTGTACCAATAAAACTTTTTGAATATATGTATTTTTTCATCTTTAAATTGCCTTAAAGCGGGGTTCCACCCAAATTTTGAACTATATCTGTATGTATTCTCTTCCTTGCCTAGATGCTGACATGCCGTTTAAAAAAATTTAAATCGCCGTAATTACCTTTTATTTTTCTATTCTTCTTTGCACTTCCTGGTTCTCCTCCCGTGGGAGTAGGCGTGTTTCTAGCCTCTCCCAGACTCCTGGGAGCTAGTCTCAGGCTTCCCAGGATGCCACTGAGCATGTGCGGGAACGAGCGGTGAATGCTGGGAGCACAGCATTCACCACATCCAGGAAATAAATGCTTGTGGGCTTCAAATGCCCACAATGAAGATGGAAACCGCCTAGGTGAATAATATAAGTTATTCTTTCTGACGAAATCTGACACAGGCGGACATATTACACACAATATGTGAGTATGTAATGCTGAGAAGAAAAGTTTGTGAATGAACTCAAAAAAAAAAAAAGGATAGATAGCTGGACCCCCGCTTTAAAAATCCCATTTTAGAGGTATTCACAATTTTTATATATACAGGGATGATGGCAATTTACACTCCAAGCACCATGAGTCTTTAAATTTCACCACATATAATGATAAGCACAATCTTCCGAGTAGACCCAGGAATAACACCCCTTGTTGGATATGTTAGATCACTGTTGGCGCCTCAGGGCACCGGATCCCAGGTCCTCATTGTGGACGTCAGGAGGGTAGTAAAGCTGCTCTAATGTAATGATTAACTTACGTTTGGCAAGGTTACGAATAACCACATGTAATGGTAAGCACAACCTTCCAAGCAGGCCTATGAAGAGTACCTCTGTCTCCATGCAGGATATAGAAGGTTGCTCTTGATGCCTTGAGGCACCCAATCCTAGGTCCTCATAAGGGAGTTTAGGAGGTTGGTAAAGTTGTTTGTAGTAAACTGAAAAACCCATGGATGACAGAGGCACCCATGGTAACATGCGTATTTGTTTAAGGAGCAGTTGGAGTCATCATGGTTTTACGTAATAAGCCTCAAATGTTTTTAAAACACCAAAATATATAGAAAATCCAAAATGAATTTGTTACCTCTAGGAGATGAGAGGAAATCATCCAATGAGATCACCAATAATAAAGGTGTAATATCATTTAAGACTTATGCCCCGTACACACGGTCGGATTTTCCGACGGAAAATGTGTGATAGAACCTTGTTGTCGGAAATTACGACCGTGTGTAGGCTCCATCACACATTTTCCATCGGATTTTCCGACACACAAAGTTTGAGAGCAGGCTATAAAATTTTCCGACCACAAAATCCGTTGTCGGAATTTCCGATCGTGTGTACACAAATCCGACGCACAAAGTGCCACGCATGCTCAGAATAAATAAAGAGATGAAAGCTACTGGCCACTGCCCCGTTTATAGTCCCGACGTACGTGTTTTACGTCACCGCGTTCAGAATGATCGGATTTTCCGACAACTTTGTGTGACCGTGTGTATGCAAGACAAGTTTGAGCCAACATCCGTCGGAAAAAATCCTAGGATTTTGTTGTCGGAATGTCCGATCAATGTCCTACCGTGTGTACGGGGCATAAGTAGATTTCCACTTTCTTCCTATTATGTCTTTGGGGCAGGAGGTGAAGGAGACACAGATGATAATAACACCTGTCGGGGGATCTAACTTGCCCCCCACACTCAAAATAAAAAGTTTTTATTGGAGTTCTGATTTATGTTTTTCTTTGTTGTCAATACTACCAACCAAATAATCAGATAATCAAATAATCTCCTTCTTCGGCCTTTGCAGTTATCTTCATATTTCCTTTTTCTTGTGTTTGTGCTATGTTTTAATGCATTATTCTGCAATATATTGTTGTTCTACTGCACTAATTCTTAAAGTGCACCCAATAGCAATATAAAGTAAACTTGACAATCAGCATTAATGTACAGAATAAAAAAAAAAAAAAACTTCTACCCCCTCCTCAAAGTGCTCCTTTACCCTGGGTAACCTTTCGCTGTATCTGAGCCAGGCTGAATATTGCTACGCAGCAGGAAGAATGCCGGCTAAAGCATCACCTTAATGCAAATGAGGTCTGGCTAGTTATGGTAAAGGTTTATAGTTGTAAAAAATGCATGATGATGAGGAATCGTTTCTCTGCAAGGTGTCACTGATTCCTCAGCATTGGAGTAACCCACAAGCCCCTATTGTCAGTAGAGGAGAAGTGAAAAGAAGAAAGAGAGAGAAAAGAGCAGAAGGCGTCCCTCCACCCCCCACCCCACCACCACCACCACCCACCACTACTAACAGATGTCAGGCCTCTGATATCCTGGCTTTATTTTCTCGGAAGCTCCATTCACAATAGCACAGGGTCACTTCATCAGCCCAGAGATGTCCAGGACATGTTAGCAGCGTTTCATTTCGACTTTGGCACAGTAGGAAGCAAGCACGTACGGCAAACATTATTGCTATGGCACATGAAAAAAAAAATTAAAAAAAAAGAGATGCAGCCCCTCCACATTAAATATCACTTCTAGAATTCCATTAATTAATCTCATTTTTATCATTTCTAATTTCAAGGGGTTTGTACTGTATTTTTGAATTTGTATTTTTTTATTATTATTATTTTTTTTTTTTTTTTAGTGTTTTGGGGTCCACTACTTTTACCCTGGGTGCACAGAAATGTAAAATAATGGAGGTAACTTATACCTCCAACTAAATCACAATTAAACTGGCCTAGCAAAGTCCAAGTCAACCATGTTTTTACTCATTTACTTTTCCTTAAGATGTGTGTTTATAATGCAGTATAATGTTGAATGAAACAGTATAAAAAAAAAACACTTCAAATAAATCAAACATTTGCACCTACGTAAAAATGAAAAAAAAAAAAAAAGTGAAAGACAACCAAAGAGGTTGATTGAATTTTAAAATAATATAGGTTTATTACAATTACCCAAAGGATTTAAACTGAAACACAGTGAGTGAAATGTGCTAGCAAAGTGTGGTTTAAGATAGGGTCAGTAATATAAAATAATTAGATTTATATTGAATACGAAAGTGTACTTCATCCGAACACATATTGTTTTGTTTTTAATGTGCATATATATAATGTATAATAACACAACAAAACAATACAGTCAATAAATGAATAATAATTATGATAATAATTAACATTAATATTATTATAATACAAGATTATATAGCCACCACCACCCACCACTACCACCCCCTCCCTCTAGAATGTAAGCTCTGCGAGCAGGGCCCTCCTGTACCTTTTGTATTGAACTGTACTGTAATTGTGTTGTCCCCCTTGTACACTGTAAAGAGCTGCGTAAACTGTTGGCGCTATATAAATCTCGTATAATAATAATAATAATAATATAGCGCTAATAGTTTGCGCAACGCTTTACAAAATAAATAATAATAGTAATAATCGTTATCATAACTATTGGTAATATTATTACCATTATTATTGCTGCTGCTATTTTTATTAATTTTATTATTATTTTATTACTGTTATTAATATTATTATTTTTATTAGCATTAATATTGTATCATAATTATTATTAATAAATGCTGAGCAAACCATTGCCACTATATAAAGCCTGTATTATAATAATAATAATAATAATAATAATAATAATAAAAATAATAGTAATATTAACATATATCAAATGCACTCTTGGAAAAAAAAAAGTTTTCGATGATTTATTAAACAGCACAATTCTTTTCACTTCCCCTAGGAAAGGATTAAATTGCTTCTTCTAGGGCAAATTTGGATTTCCAAGTTGAAACATAAAAATGTGGCTTTTAAAATTATTTATTTATTTTTGCATGAGGGGTGGTGGTGGTGGGGGGGTCACAGTGCTTTGCGTGCCTTTAATAGCGATGGCTATTTATAATGGGCCTAGAAAGATTTATTTTCTGATGATCAGCTTCCAGATGAGCCGTAGTGTTTTGCTCTTCTTGCTGCAGTAAAACATTTTCTGTACCACCAGGGAGTGTAAATGTCTCTTCAGCTGCATCAGTAGAAGACCTTTAAGAACCTTTGTGGAGGTTTTATTTTCATTTTAAAATATTCCAAGTAATGTACTTTGAGTCAGCAAACAACAAAGCTATATAGAGAATTACAGACAAGGAATGATTAGCCTTGTGTATAGATAGATAGATAGATAGATAGATAGATAGATAGATAGATAGATAGATAGATAGATAGATAGATAGATAGATAGATAGATAGATAGATAGATAGATACAAACATGATGAATTTGTATAGCTCTTTAAAACCACTTAAAGTCAATCATCTTACATTTATCTAAGTTAAACACTCTCTTGAAGTGCCATCTTCTAATTTTCCAGGCACTTACAGAGCAAGGAACACTTGCCAAAAATTAGCCCACTTGATTGTCAAGGACCCTTTGACAATACTCTACTAATCTTTATGGCTCTAAAAAGGGAAAATAAATATTGCTTACTTTG
Organism: Lithobates clamitans; assembly: GCA_037952925.1. Classification (NCBI taxonomy): domain Eukaryota; kingdom Metazoa; phylum Chordata; class Amphibia; order Anura; family Ranidae; genus Lithobates; species Lithobates clamitans. Next base: position 3,324,947 of record JBBGZY010001151.1, read on the forward strand.
AAAATGTAAACCATATTCTCATCAGTTTGCATTAAATAATTACTAGATGAAAATGTATGGCACTGTGAATTAAAAAAAAAAATAAAATAATAATAATATGCTGCTAATCACTGCCTTTAACATAAGGATGTACAGGACATGCGGGTCATTAATTAGAAAAAGTGACCAACTGCTGTTCATGGTGTTTGATGGACCCTAGTGGGTGGAGCCAGCTGCCAATGGGCTGATTGCAACTACTAACTGACAAAGCTTTTTTACGTTAAGGATAATGTTGGTTCCCCCAGTGTTAACAATCTGCAGAAATTGTCTCTCAATGCTTGACAAAATCTATTTGCTATGACTGAGTAAAGCCACTAAAGGAAGAAACAGATGGTCTATAGCTTGGGGAGGGGGGGGGGGGATTCGGTACAGGACTAACCAGAAAATAAAAAAAAAATCACAAAAAAGTTTCCAAAAACCAAAACATATTTAATACAACATTCAGCATATATCAAAAACTGTTTTAAAGGCTCAGCTGGCTCTAAAAGAATAAAACTTGGTTTGAAGTTAACATAAGTTTGTTAAGTTGCTATTATGATGTTCACTCTAATATAACTAAGCTCCAGGGACTTGGATAAATAAACTGTTATGCCCTGTACACACGACCGTTTTTTCCCGTCGGAATAAACTCTGAAGGTTTTTCCGACGGAGTTGCCTACACACGGTCACACCAAATTCCGACCGTCCAGAATGCGGTGATGTACAACACGTACGACGGGACTAGAAAACGGAAGTTCAATAGCCAGTAGCCAATAGCTTCCGTCTCGTACTTGCTTCAGAACATGCGTCGTTTTTGGTACGTCGGAGCAGCATACAGACAATCGGTTTTCCCGATAGGAATTGGTTCTGTCGGCAAAATTTAGAACATGTTCTCTTTCTAGGTCTGTCAGAATTTTCGACGTAAAAAGTCAGATGGGGCATACACGCGATTGGAATATACGATGAAAAGCTCCCGTCTGACTTTTTCTGTCGGACATTCCGCTCGTGTGTACACGGCATAAGGATATTTATTTGTGAACTGACCTATCTATCTGATTTCTAATTCTGCTTGACCAGTCTTTTGATCCTGGCACCCTTTTGACCCTGGAGGGTCTCCAAACTACGACTCTCCAGCTGTTCAGGAACTACAATTCCCATCATGCCTAGTCATGTCTGTGAATGTCAGAGTTTTACAATGCCTCATGGAACGTGTAGTTCCGCAACCACTGGAGGGCTGTAGTTTGGAGCTCCCTCTTCTACACAAAGGTCTCAGTGGGGTGGATTCACTAGAACTGGAGAGTGCAAAATCTGGTGCAGCTCTCCATAGAAGCCAATCAGCTTCCAGTTTTTTTTTGTCAAAGCTTAACTAAACAAGCTGAAGCTAGAAGCTGATTGGCTACCATGCACAGCTGCACCAGATTTTTCACTCTCCAGTTTTAGTGGATCAACCCCACCGAGACCTTTGTGTACACCAGGGATCTCCAAACTACGGCCCTCCAGCTGTTGCGGAACTTCACGTCCCATGAGGCATTGTAAAACGCTGACATTCACAGACATGACTAGGCATGATGGAAATTGTAGTTCCTGAACAACTGGAGGGCCATAGTTTGGAGACCCTCCAGGGTCAAAAGGGTGCCAGGATCAAAAGACTGGTCAAGCAGAATTACAAATCAGAGCATTAGGTCAGTTCACAAATAAATATCCTAACAGTTTATTTATCCAATTCCCTGGAGCTTAGTTATAATAAAGTGAACATCACAATAGCAACGTAACAAACTTATGTTAACTTCAAACCAAGTTTTATTCTATTAGAGCCAGCTGAGCCTTTAAAACAGTTTTTGATAGTGTGGAGTGTGGAGACCCCTGGTCTAGACAAATCTACTGTTGAAAAGTACAGCCTGGTCCAGGACCTGCCCTACCTTCTAACTGTGGAATGAAAGAGCAGCAGCCCTTTAGATGCACACTGTAAGATAGCTTCTATTAGTAGGTGGACAACTCTGTGCAACTCAGAGGAATCTGATTGGCTCAGAGTGCTGTCCTTCTCTTCTCTGAGTCTAATGCCCCGTACACACGGTCAGACTTTGTTCCAACATTCCGACAACAAAATCCTAGGATTTTTTCCGACGGATGTTGGCTCAAACTTGTCTTGCATACACACGGTCACACAAAGTTGTCGGAAAATCCGATCGTTCTGAACGCGGTGACGTAAAACACGTACTTCGGGACTATAAACGGGGCAGTGGCCAATAGCTTTCATCTCTGTATTTATTCTGAGCATGCGTGGCACTTTGTCCGTCGGATTTGTGTACACACGATCGGAATTTCCGACAACGGATTTTGTTGTCGGAAAATTTTATATCCTGCTCTCAAACTTTGTGTGTCAGAAAATTCGATGGAAAATGTGTGATGGAGCCTACACACGGTCGGAATTTCCGACAACAAGGTCCTATCACACATTTTCCGTCGGAAAATTCGACCGTGTGTACGGGGCATAAGGCCTCACACAGGCAAAAAAAATGTGCTTTTAGCAGCATCTTTTGTTTTTTTACAGCATCGTTTGGAGACATAAAGAAAAAATGCCCCAAACTTGCATTCATAGACAAGCGTACTGCCATAGTTTATGCATATACATGCATAAACACGCACATAATGTCAGACTAGTGTTGGAACAAATGAATATTCTAGCCACTAGAATGAAATTACAGATGTACACCTTACGCACATTGACGTCAGAAAATATGCACCAGACTAGTCCAAGTATTTTTTACGCTGGATTTTTCTGCCAGCGTAAATGGGATTATTCTAATACACCGTGCAAGACAGATTGAATGATTTTAATTATTTTAATGATTATTAAAGCCAAAAACTGGATTATAGGAAGGCTTTATATGAAACATAATATGGCTTTAAATGAAGCTTACTACATCTAGGAAAACAGTTTGCCCAAAACATTTACTTGCTGCATCCGTTCTAATAAAGTCGGCTTTTATGTGCAGACCGGAATGCACTGGTGATCTTTGTTTAGGGATATACAGATGCAGTCAGACACTCAGACCATACACTTCCAGTAAAACACGGGCTTGCAGTGTTATAACAGGTTAGCTATGTGTACATATACTCCTTTAGAAAAAATATGATTTGAATGCTAAAAATAAAAGCAAAATGTTAAATAAATTTGTGATATACGTTCCCCAGCACTAGACATAATTCTGTAGAGAAATGCTTTGTGCGCACCACCTTGAAAAATATTGTGCAAGAAATGTAAGCTTTCAATCGTGATGTGGAAATGAACACATTTTCTGATTTGGGTATTTTGATTTAAAAAGGTATCGAGTGAGTAAGCGGCTCACATTATAAAATACACCCAATTGTTCGGGTGTTCCATTTCTCCTCTTTGGATGTCAAGCGAACTCATGTCTACTACTAGGCCTTATTCCTATCCCCCCCCCTTTTTTTCCCTGTCTTTTCCCCTCTGTTCTTAAGTTCTCCCCTATCTAATTTTCCTCCTTATTTCTTCTTTATATACCTATTTTCTCTATGAGTATTACCAGACTCTTTTATCTTGAGTCTTTGGCCACTGCACTGAATGTATGTATATTGACGATCCCCCCTGAGGACATTGATTCCTTAGGGGTGAAGCAATTTTATAGCTGTATTTATCTAGCATAGTTTGATCGTGTTCCTCCATTCATAATAATTGTGCCTTTATTGATCATTTTACTCTTTTAGGGGGAATGATCCCTTGCGAGTATTGTTTTTGGTGCATTGTATTTAGTGATCTGAGTTTGGATTTCATGTACATTTTTATCTTTTCTACTTTAAACATTTGGATTGTTCTTGTAATCCATCGATATTTGTTAATAAAAACATATTCAACCATAATAAGGTATCGAGCTTTGGTTAAAAAATGAAGATCATTGCAAAATGGTTTTGCAGATTTTGACCCACATGTGGTGTGAGTGTCCTTGATATTATTAAATTATACAGGATTTGTATAGCGCTTTACAACATGGGGACAGACAGTACATTTACAATACAAATCAATACAGGAGGGATCAGAGGGCCCTGCTCGTTAGATATGTGCACAGAAGTGAATTTGTTGGTCAACCTTTATAGAACATGGAGAAAACAGACTGACCAATATTAGTGTGTGTATGTATGGGAAGGTTCTCATCCAGTTCATGATACTTCTAGTATAGGTAAGTCACATTCAATTGAACTTGTTCTGTAGTGATGAAGACATTGTGAAGCTTCTCCAAGCCACTTCTTCAGGTCTAATACATTGGAACTGAAGAAGTGGCTTAAATGAGCTATGAAACGTCTTCAACATTACAGAACAAGCCCAGTTGAATGTGACTTACCTATACTAGAAGTACCATGAACTGGATGAGAACCTTCTCATACATACACACACTAATACTGGTCAGTCTATAGATATTAATATAGATATTAGTGTGTGTAATATTCTCCCCAGTGTCTTAAAAATGAAACTCTTTCCACTTACAGATAGGGGCACCTCAGCAATTTGCAACCTCTTGCACCAAAGTACAGTTAACCTCCCTGGCGGTAATCCCGAGTGTGACTCGCGGTTAATTTTCATTACAAAAATCGGTAACCCCGAGCCACACTCGGGATTGCATCGCAGTATCCTGGGAAAGTTACTTACCTTGTCCCCAGGATCCTGCGATGTCCTCCCGCTGTGTGCGTTGGCTGTGTACTCCGCCCGATTCATCACTGTGCCGGGCTCCGTTCCCTGTGAGCAGCGCGACGCATGGGGGCGGAGCCCAGCGGCAAATTCAAAAAGTGCAAAAATAAAACATATACAGTACACTGTAATCTTACAGTTTACATTACTGTATGAAATTATTTCACATCCCTTTTGTCCCTAATGCTTTGTCCAGTGCCCTGCACCTAGTTTTATATTATAAATACTGTTTTTTCTGCCTAGAAACTTGAGAATGTCCATGGCAACCAAAAAGCGTCCCTTTAGGTCAAAAGTGGTTTTAGACCAGCTAGAAAACAGCGATAGTAAATTAGAAACACTTGCAGGATTGAGCGATAGTGATTTGTGGGGAAATTCGTCATCAAATGCTGAAAGTAACGACAGCGACAATTCTGCAACTGAGCAAATTTCTGTGTTTTTGGTTTGATTACATCATTGAAAACATTTTATTATTATATTATTATTTGTTATAATTATTTATAGTTATTTATTATATTATAATTTATGATTTCGTGTTTCTGACTTGATCATACCCAGGATGTCTACTAGACTCTTGTTTGGACAGATTTAACCTCCCTGGCGGTTTTCCCGAGTGTGGCTCGGGGTTAAAAATCAGGACCATTAGCGGTAACCCCGAGCCACACTCGGGATTGCATCGCAGGACCCTGGTGCCTCCTTACTTACCTTGTCCCCGGGATCCTGCGATGTCCCCCGCAGTGTCCGCGGGCTGTGTCATGTTCCGAAGCCTCTCCGTGCCAGGCTCCGTTCCCTGCGAAGCAGGGTGGCAAATTCAAAAAATGTCAAAATCATAACACATACAGTACTGTAATATTACAGATTACAGTACTGTATGAAATCATTTCACATCCCATTTGTCCCCAGTGCTCTGGCCCATGCCCTGCATGCAGTTTTATATTGCATATACTGTTCTTTCTGCCTGGAAACTGGAGATTGTCCATAGCAACCAAAAAGTGTCCCTTTACGTCAAAAATGGCTTTAGACCAGCTAGAAAACAGCGATAGTAAATTAGAACACTTGCAGAATTGAGCGATAGTGAATCGTGTGGAAATTTATTTTATTACTATTTATTTTTATTTTTTTTAATTATTATTTTTTTTTTATTATATTATAATTTATGTTTTTGTGTTTCAAACTTTATCATACACGGGATATCTACTAGACTCTTGTTTGGACAGATTGAAGTGTGTTATTGTTAAGAATTACAGGCCTACAATATAAAACGCCAAATTTCCATGCAAAATAATTGTACCACTTTCAGCACCTAAAATCAGAAAGAATCATACCGCCAGGGAGGTTAAGTGAGCTGTTCCTAAGAATTACAGGCCTACAATATAAAACAACAAATTTCCATGCGAAACAATGTACTGCTTTGAGACGCAAAAATCTGACACAATCATACCGCCAGGGAGGTTAAGAGCAGTGTATAATATGACCTCTAATCTGAACCCTACTGATCTGTGAGGTCACTTAATGGAAGGAGGCAGGGAGTTGATTCCATAGATACACACAAAGTAGAAAACCAATCTATGACATCACCTCTCCCAAAACCAAGCCTTGATAAAGTTGATTTCAGATGAGGGTTTGGACCACATTGCCTTTGAGTCTTCTTGGAAGTTAAGGGCTTTAAACCACTGAACCTCTTCATAGTCAATCTATTACATTTTTGATAATGTTGGGCTGGTTTGTAATATCTCCTATTTATTTCACTGGTGAGATCTCCTTGCCCAACTCCTTGTTCTGTTGCTATGATTTGGGCAGGATGAGACAAGAAATGGGTTGTCTATGGGACTCAGAAATCCAGAGAAGATAAACAGTTGGGGAAAGACTATTAGTTTAGAATTGTCAACTCTTAGCACTTCCATGTCAATAAATCAATACGACATTGGAATTAATTTACTAAAGGAATAGGGACCGTTCGATAGAAAAAGTGAGTGTTCACTGAGCTTAGTAGATAAGACGATGCTGTGTTCAATTCAATCAACTAATAATGTGCTAGAAAAAAAAATCATGTTTTTATTCCTCTGACGTCATAGAATAGTCAAAGTGAACACAGGCTCACTTTAATTTCTATCATTTACTTTCCTAAGTGAGCATCCTCTATTCCCTTAGTAAATCAACCCAATAGCATCTGTTACATACACATATATTCTTTCAGGCCATGGATGTCAAAATGATTGGCAGGAGTGAAAAGCTGAAAGGCTTATTACACATGAGCACTAAGCAAAGCATCATCTTGGCTTCTCCCTGCGTCTTGTTATATTAAACACAGGCACTTTATTTTTACAAAATTGATAAAACCGAAGATAGCTAACATTACAGTAACAACAACTAAAATATGATTTACTTTTTTTAATGGTGTTTCCTTTATTTAACATCTGTACAATTCCAAGATCTAAAATTAAAACCATCCTTCCCTGTCATTTTGCTCAAATTTTAAAGCAATGTAATGTCCTGTTTTTGACATTTAATGCAGGCTACTGTTTATTTTTTAATGAGGATGTTTCACGAATGCAGGAAATAATCAGTTTATTTGCTAATATAAAAAGCAGGGTGTGGGAGGGAGTGTGGGCTGAGAAATCAATGAATAAATATATCATTAGAATTTTTTTTTTTTTTTTTTAGGATTACGGGTATTCAGCAACCAAGTTGTTTCTAAGTAGGAGATGTTTTCCAAGGTACAGAAATCACCAACATTTAGCAATTAGTTATATTCTACTATTATAGGTATTGTAGGTAGGTATGAAATAAGAAATTTTGAAAAATAGAAATTAATACAAAAAACTAAAATAGTCAATAAATGATGTAATATGTGATATGGCCATTTACAGACCTCAAAAATGTGTTGAAATGTTTTAGTGCAAGTAATAATAATCATCATATAATATTTAATATTTAAATATTAATTTTAGTATTATTATAGCTTTAAACACACATATATATATATATATATATATATATATATATATATATATATATATATATATATATATATATATATATATATATATATATGTATGTATATATATATATATATATATATATATATATATATATATATATATATATATATATATACACACACACACACACACACACACAATTTTTAAATTGTATTATTTAATATCTTCTAGATTGTAAGCTCTAACGAGCAGGGCCCTCTGATCCCTCCTGTATTGATTATTGATCTGTATTGTAAGTGTACTGTCTGCCCTCTTGTTGTAAAGCTCTGCGCAAACTGCTGGTGCTATATAAATCCTGTATAAGAATAATAATAATAATAAAATAAAAATCAATCAATAAATGATGTGATATGGCCATTTACAGGCCTCAGAAATGTGTTTAAATGTTTTAATGCAAATAATCATAATAATAATAATCATCATCATATAATATTGAATATTAAATATTAATTTTAGTATTATGATTACTTTATTAAAAATGATAAGATAATAAAAACACACACACATATACATACACACACACAATTTTTAAATTGTATTATTTAATAGCTTCTAGATTGTAAGCTCTAACGAGCAGGGCCCTCGGATCCCTCCTGTATTGATTTGTATTGTAAGTGTACTGTCTGACCTCATGTTGTAAAGCGCTGTGCAAACTGTTGGCGCTATATAATAATAATAATAAAATAAAAATAGTCAATAATGATGTGATATGGCCATTTACAGGCCTTAGAAATGTGTTTAAATGTTTTAATACAAATAATAATAATATATTATAATAATCATTATAGTATTATTAATACTACATACATAAATTATATATACAATTTTAAATTATATTATTTATTAAAATAATAATTTAATTAAAATTTGAATGTGAAATATATTATTGAGATGATGATTATTGTTACTTTTCTTTTTCTTCTTATTTGTATATAATTATTTTTATTATAATTATTATTATACAGGATTTATATAGTGCAACAGTTTACGTAGCGCTTTAGAATACAAAGAGGGAGAGTACAATTACAATACAGTTCAATATAGAAGAAATAGGAGGGCCCTGCTCATGGAGCTAATCTAAGGTATGAGTATTATTATTATCTTCTTAGTATAAAGTCTACTTGTAATTATTCAAAGGTTAATACACAATAACTTAGATGGTGTATGATAAATTGGATACATGGATCATATTACTTTGTTGATCTATGTAATCTCTCATTTCTGTGCAAGAAATTTGCTTTATTTATAACCGTCATGTTTGAATGATATCAGAAAACACATTTTTGTGCTAATATATTTTTTCCTTGGCGTTATACAAATAAAAAACAAAGAATAAACTTTATATTTTTAAATCTCTATTATAAATAACATATTTTAATACCTGCTTTTTTTTTTTTAAATGAAATTATTTTTTTTTGTATATGCTCTGCTAACAAACATCTTTTAAAGGGTAAAATATAAATGAAACTAATCCACGATCAAATCTTTTTTTCTTTCATCTTGTAATCCATACACTGCATGCATAAACTATTCCTGAGCTTTATTTGATTAGAATAATGCAGTTAATGCTGCAGCACAACAATGCCGTGCCATGATTCTGAATTTGATGTTTTTATCTCTTTGGTAAACATAAGCTATTCCTTATATTCTGATGGCCATGAAGGTTAAAAGGTTATTACAGGCAGCAGGCAAAATGTGTTTGCCGTGACCCTTGACCCACGGAGGTCAAAGGGCCACCAGACACAAATAGAGAATCCATGCAGCAATCATTGAGAGTGATAGATGCCCAATTTAACTGTTTTACCCAAAACAAGTACAACTGGCGCTGCTACAAACTTATTGTAAAAGGTCATTCAGTAAAGTATATCAGAATAATAGCCACATGCATGATCTGTCATCTGTATGGCACTTGTTACAAATTCATTAGCAAGCAAGTTTCATTGAATCCTTTGAATCATCAACTACAGGTGCAGTCACTGATACGAGTGTGTGCTTCAATATATACGGCATACGCAATGAATCAATACTATATATTATAGGGGTTCTCTTTCTTCTATCTTATAGAGCAACTCCTGGCCACATGTGAAGTCAATCGATTTAATATTGATGGTAAGCCAGGAACGTTGCTACTGTGTTGATGTCAGACTCAATTTACATTTTAAAAATGAACTGAAATATTTACCATGCAGTGGGTTCCCCTCCACATTACAAGGGTTAATTGCTTGTTTAGTCTGGGAATGAAGAATAAAGTGAAAAACGTACTTTACTCCTCGATACCCCTGGCAGCCAGCACTGTTCTCCACTCTCTGGTGACCCTAACATTTTGCATTTTACGTGATGAAGCTAGAGAACTGGGAGCGCTCAAGCAGTGAAGAGGAGCGGCTTCAGGGGATTGGGCATAAAGCGAGGTGCAAGTCTAAGAAAGGGAGGAACAAGGTAAGTATTTCACCTTATTTATCACTGTGTAGACAGCCCTTCTCAAGCTTATTAACGTGGGAGAACCGTTAAAATAATTTTCAGGTCTCAGGGAACCCCTTCCAGTAATTATTATATCTACAGCTCACAATGTATTAGTCTGGTGGTCAGTGGTAAGAATGGTTCTTTCATTGGTGGTCAGTGGAAAGAATGGTACTTTCTTTGGTGGTCAGTGGAAAGAATGGTTCTTTCAGTGGTGGTCAGTGGAAAGAATGGTTCTTTCTTTGGTGGTCAGTGGAAAGAATGGTTCTTTTAGTGGTGGTCAGTAGGAAGAATGGTTCTTTTAATGGTGGTCAGTGAGAAGAACGGTTCTTTCATTGGTGATCAGTGAGAAGAACGGTTCTTTCATTGGTGATCAGTGAGAAGAATGTTCCCCATACAGTAGCTAAAAGATCATTGCTGTCAGCAGTTACTTACCTGAGAGAAAGAAACTGCTCATTGCTCAAGAAACCCCTAGCAACTTCTGGAGAAACCCTAGTTGAGAAAGGCTAGTCTAGACTAAAAGAGCCATTAGCCCTTGAAGTATGGTAGGGGACCCACTTTCTGTATACCTGGAGTTCAGCTTTAAATTAAATTGTATTAAATTAAATTATAATAGATTCAGGGAGCCTCTGTTAGGTCTTCTGGGTGGGACTGTTTGTCATCTAACGTCCTTCTTATGCTGTAGAGTGCCCTGGCAAGGTTTTGTTGGGCTCGGCAAGAGAATGGTGTCAAAGTGTATGTATAGCCAACACTTTCTTTTTTAGTTTTGAAAAGAGTAGGTAAGGACAAGTACTTGTGTGAGGTTTTTGTTGCTGGTTTTGCCCCTGGCCGCTAGGTCAATTTGAAGGTGAAAGGGTATCCAACATTTTAGAGTTGTCACCAAGACACTGCTGCTAAAAGTAAGATATCACTTTAAAGGTGAGGGGGGGGGGGGGGCTGGCACTCTCACAATCACCTTTATATATTAAAGGAGTAGCGCATGTTCACTTTCAAAGTGAATTTTCACTTATCTCGTGAGTGAGGTGAAACAAAGTATGGGCAGAGAATACCCAACCATGGGCAAGAAAGAAGAAGAAAGGTTTTATCTTGCAAAAGATTGGATGATTGAAGTCAGCAACACTTCACCTCATTCACTAAGCTAAGTGAAAATTCACTTGCCAAGAGAAAATCCACTCAGCTTAGTGAATGATCTGAGGTTTGCTGACTTTAATCATCCAATCACGTGCAGGTACTTTTTTTTTTTTTTTCTATTTTCCTTGCACGTTACATTATTGTTTGCAACATGATCTTTTACTTTGTTTCACCTCAATCATTCAAATAAGTTGAAAGTCACTTTGCTAAGTCAAAATTCACTTTGGAAGCGAAATGCTCTACTAATATAGTAAATTAAGCTCAATGTGTCTCTGATCACCACATTTGCTACACAATGCCAATTCATAGCAAAGCTCGTATGGAAGTACAAAAATGTAGTTTCCCATTGAATTAAGGTATTTTATTTGTTTTCAAGTAAACATTAACAAAAAAGCCATATGCAGGGTACACAGCATCCACTTTGAAATGTCAAATAACAATAATATAGACACAGGAACATATCTGTATACCCAGAGGGTAATCAAAAATTAACAGAAAACACAACGGTAACAAAACAGCTGGTGATTAGAGCATTTTAGAAGAAACCTATAATTCCAATCAAAATACACAAGAATGATGACATAGAGGAGGAAATAACACAGGACATGTATCTATAAACCTATGGGGGCGTACCTCCCATTCTTGTTAGACTCTTCCAGCCTGTGCTAAGGTACAGGTGACAAATTTTTCTTGCTCTCCCAGTGCTCCGGGTCTGAACAGCCAATTACCAGACTTGAGCTGTCACATAAGGAGCAATAGTGTGATAAATTCCCTATATTGATGTCCCTGGCAACATTTAGGGCAGTCCCATAAAGCCCTGAAGGTAAGTTTAGGCATGGTACTTCTGGTGTGGGGGTTAACTTGGGCTATTATATTAAAGCGACTTTGTTACTGTTGCGGCATGCCCATTTGATAATCATGCTCAGATGCAGGCCCAGGCCCATTTCCCACACCTCCCTGGCTTCCTTGAAATGCCCCGGGAGTATGAATGCCTTTACTTCCCTCCCTCAGCAGCTCCAAGAGACCACAACTGATGAGGTAAACAGGTGATCTCTAGGCAGGGGAGAGACCTCCACTGTCAGAACAAGCGTGCCAGCAGCCGGGCAGGAGCCTAATAGTGCACAGTTTTTTAGAAGACCCAGCTTCTGTGGGGAGCACCTCCCCAGTTGCTACCAGAGTACTCCATGGGCCTTGGATTCCTCCAGTTGTTCACCTGTGTTACCATAGCTTCTCTGGATTTCTTTAAGGAGCATGCTGTCTATGATGGTAATCACAAGTAGCTATTTGTGTTCTGAACTGTTTTACTGAAGTAGTGACTGTCTCTTGTTATAGAGTCTTATAGAGACTATGCTATGCAGCCACATGTTACCCTGATTGAGTCACAGAGACATTGCTGTGCAGAGTCTTTCATTATTCTGCAGTGTATGCATACTCTTTGCCATCCTGTCTCTGTTTTGCATTATTCCTTCTAACCTTGCAGACCTAGTAAACTGCAAGTAAGAGTTTCAGGTCAAAGATAATCCATACTCTTCAGCATAACCAATTTTTGCACCGGTTTTGCTGCCCCCTGCAGGCCGGGGAAACCCAAAGAAAACACTGCAAAAACAAGAGACAGAGGGTCTACCAACCTAGTACAACAACATTGGCATTAAGGCACATCAAAGTCCATAATATACTTGAAGCAGCCTGGTCTCCTAGGCAAGTCCCAATTCTTAGAAGGCCTTCCAACAGGCTGATGTGTTTTCAAGGGGGGAAACCCTCTTCCTCAGAGCTCGCCTGGAAATGCCCTGAAGCTCTGAGGAAGAGTGGATCCCCCCTCAAAACGCGTCAGCTTTTTGGACGGTCTTCTCAGAATAGGGACTTGCCTAGGTGACCAGGCTGCTTCAAGTATATTATGGACTTTGATGTGCCTTATTGCCGATGTTGTTTGTGAGTATGCATTTGTCTGTTTTTTCATAATAAAAGCTATCACAAAGGTAATGCGCTACGTTGGCGCTCCCTCTGTCTCTTGTTTTTGCAACAGTTACTCCCGGTCCGATCACTTGGTCATTTACTTATCCGGTTAAATTGCTAAAGTTTTTAAAAAGGCCACCCTTGCCAGTGCCAATGACTCCAACCTTTGCTCTCTTGCAGAGCTACACTGGCTGAAAAACCTTCAGTGCCTGGTACACTTTCAGTATGCTAGATATTCCCCGTTATGTTTTGTGGTTTCACCTGCTATCTGTTACCACAGGTGTACAGGGACACAGTAGAGATTTAGGGGCCAGCAGGTAGAACCACAGCGTGCAGTGGGGGATGAAGGCATCCAATACACCTGAAAGTGTTGGAGGTTACTATGGCCTTTTGTATCTCTGCAATAGGTTTGAGTCAACATTTGCAGGACAGGTATGTGCTATCTTTCTTCTTTTAAAGAGTGGGCTTTTTTAATAGTTGCTTTAACAACAATTTTGCTTTAATTTATATTTGCTTTATACCATTCCACCTGCACTTTACACCGCAACGGCAGAGAAAAGGTTAACAATTCGCAGTGGAAGGCACTTCAGTTATTCAGTGCAATAGTTGATGCAATCTGCAGATGGTTCAAGTTTCTTTTCCTCTTGTATGCCGATTTAGGTCAGAGGGAGAAAGCAGCAAAGCTTTACACGGCCATTGGGTGTCCTCTAGAGGCTCAAATTGGTAAATGCAACAGCTGGAAGGTCATCTTTGTTTCATTGGGCAGCAACTGAAAATAAAAATGTAAAAGAGAACAAAATGCCACACACCAAGCCACAATTCATTTAAATAAACCTGAAAAATTGTTCACAAATCAGCTTAACCCAACTGCATGGATGCTATTGCTGGACCTGGGATAGATTATGTATAGGGATGAGTAATGCTTGCACTACCAATCGTACTCTAATCGTATTGGATCAATCAAATCAGTCTTATAGAATAGTGTGAACCATAAACATAATATGTGTAACAAATACAGTAGGTTGCTGCATGCATCAAATGGTGTTCAACCAATCAGAGGAATAAATAAGCAAAAAATGCTGCACTACCAATTCGTAAAATTAATAATAAATAGTCCAATATATATTCTATTAACCCATGTGACAACAATTCATCATTATTCAAGTGAATAAATGTGCCTTCTGCTTTAAGTAATCTTCAAGCTTCTTCTCAGTAACTATTATGTGTCAGAGTGGTTATTAAAAGCATCCCCTCCATGCATTCATTCATTCATTCATGTATTAATTTATTAAAACACATAATTCTCTACTACAACCTCAATTGCCCCTGGAAAAATGTTCACATATAATTAAGTAATTATAAGTATCTGTGGTTTATTGGTAAACTACAAATACCGTATCATATAAAATTATGACTATGGCAGAACAGATGTACACAGTTAACCTCTCCTTACCCCAATAGGCCATCCCAAGCCCCCACCATAAAGGTTCCCGGTAAATAACCAGACAACACATTGAATGGTGTTAAATGGCCATAGCAGCCTTTTATTACAAAAATTACAAAATACAAAATGAACTTTATTTTTAACCACCATACAAATCTACAGTGGATTGAAGTTGCAGGTCTTTGAAGGCACAAGAACAATCACAATCTCTGTATCTGCAGAGCTACTTACATATTTTAGGCCTGAAGGCACAAAACACTTCTTCGAGGACAATCTCTAAACAAACCACAGACAAAACCGGAACCATAAAATCCCAGATCACTACCAGTTTACCTCACTGAAAGAGAGGTAGCCATACCAAAAAAGGGTCCCCGATGATTTCACACCAGCACAAATTTGATCGCCAAATCACCATGAGGTTCCTTGCAACCCAAGGAACCTCATATTGGTCTCAATATCATTAGGATGCATCCTATCTCCCCAAAGTGTAAACCTCAAGTTTTCCGTGTTAAATACCCAAATCACTATTTTTTTAAACTTTTTTATTTATAAATTTCTTTAAAAACAAGAGCATCTGCTCATGACTGTCATCAATATATTACATAGTTCCTTATTATCATATGTTATAAAAATACGTATATCCTAAGGTAGTTAACAAAAGTATAAAGGTAACCAATTAACAAAATGATATCAAATCAAGTTAGCAGGTCTCGCCTACCCCGATTGGGATCAAGCTGTAGGCGTAGACTGGTCAACTCACTGTTATATTCATTATGGAAGATGCAGTTTCTACTTAAACTATAATTTGAGGTAGGTAACTATATAACTACAAGTTACGGTTTTTTAGATAGTTAGGAGCTCTAGGGTGGTCCATTCAAGCTTGCCATTTTTTTTTTAAAGTTAGTACAAAATCACTATTTCTAATTACAAAAATCTACCAACCTTTTTATTCAGTTTTGCTACTAATTGTGCCAAGTACTAATAGGTGCTGGCCACATTACTGGACCCAACAATAATTGTACCAAGGAAGGAAGATTGAAGTCTCAAAAAAATCTAATTTGATAGCCCAAATGAACTCACGTATGGACCAGAGACCTAAATCATTGTTGCACACTTGGACCACCAAAATATCAAGTGACTTATTTAAGACAGAAAAATTATGCCATAACATCCCAGGCATCCCAATCCATCTCACACTTATTACATTTCACAGAAGGCCAACTTGTCTGCTGCTGAGCCTAACATTTACTCACTGTGCACCCTGTACTCCATAGCCAGTAGAGCCTGCTCTATTCGTGAAGAGTTCTCTATCACAATTACTAATAGGCCCATACATCCACTGTGAACTCCCATTGAAAGACTCAAGATGTCAGCCAACCCTCTGCCCCTTATCTATTTACAGCAAAACATTTATCTGATGTACTGTAGTTGGAGTTTTTTCTTTCCAATAGTCAACCAGACCTCCAGTGGGAGTGCCATTACAGTTCTGTGGATGGTCCCTCCATTTTTTCCAGAGCAAACAGGATCCCAAAAATGCTTAGCGATGTGTGCAACATTCCCAATCAGATGCCACATAAATTGGATGCAGGGGGACTGATACACAGAGATTCATCCAAGTACTGTGTAATTGCCGACAATGCCCTGAACTACCCATTTGGTAACTAAAAGTCTTGAATAACACACAAGGAATAAACCAGCCCATAGGTAGACAGTGATCTACAAAGTAATAACCTTGCCACTGACAACCTAACAAATTAAACATTTTGGGGTATACTGATACCAACCAAAAGGCCAACTCAATATCTGTTTTTGCAGGGCAGAAACCCTGGGCATAATGAAAAACTCATTAAACGAAAGTTTCAAAAGAAATGTAACACACTGCACACACTACAGGGTCTATGGCATCATTCTTGGATCTACAATAATAAGGGGGAGTTTGGGGCTTTAAATGAAGCACATGGTGTGTGCTTCCATCCCTGATTCAGGTATGAGAAAAAAGGAAGGTGGGACTTTAAATGAGCCTATTGATTTGTGGGGGTGATATAATTAGAAAATATATTTAATTGGCATATTGAGTCTGACAATACATAACAATGATGCACATAGTAGAAAAGGTTTAATATGTATACACACACATACATGGTGTTGACCTCAACATCTGATGATGTCCTCCGTGTCGTTTCTTCACTAGCAAGTGCCATGACTGACGGCTCCCACGTGCGGGAGTGACGTCACGCGACTCTGGCCAGTCACAGTGTCCGCGGCCCGTGAAGGAAGAGGAGCGAAGATGGATGCGGCCTCCAGCGGGGACACCGCGGGCTTCGAGTGCAGGTAAGTGTCACATAATGGATGCATACTAGTCCTTTATGCTTTTACTTTGCAGGGGAAAAAAGAGGAAGTAAAACCCATCAGCCTTACTCAACCTTTTAAAAAAAGAGGAATCCTTTAAAAAAACTTTCCGGTCTCAGGGAACCCCTGCTAACTAAATGTAACTAAATAAAAGTAAATGACTACATCTACAACTCACGATACATTAGTGTGATGGTCAGTGGGAAGAATGCTCCTTACACTTGTGGTGACTGGGAAGAATTACCCCCTTACAGAAAGATCAGTGGTGTCGGTGGAAACTTATCTAAGAGGAAGAGATTGCTCATTACCCAAGGAACCCCTAGCAACCTCTGGAGGAACCCTAGGGTTACATGGAACTCTGGTTCAGTGTTGTCAACCGTCCGTATTTTTACAGTTTGTAAAAATTACCCTATTTTTCCCTGTTTAGGAGTGTCCCAAGTCTCCTTCTGCCAGTGCTGCCCCCTCCTGTGTGTAAAAATGATTAGTTGCTAGGCCCACCTAGCATCCTAGCAAACAATCGGGTGCATGGAGCATTCAAAGGAAGAGGATGTAACTTCCTCCTCCATAGCCGCTTCGCCTCTGCTACTAGTTCTGCACTTCCCAGCTTCCTGCTGAGAACAAAACTAGATGCGTCTTGACCAGGGGTCTGTCCCCCCAACTCCTTGTCATGACTGTTCATCCAGTCTGCCCCCCCCCTTTACTGACAAGAGCACAGCTGTAACCAGTATCACATCCCTGGCAGGAGGCACCGAAAGTCATCTTCCTAATGCGGTAAACTGCCCTCAGCGTTCGGGACAGTGGGAGGGGAGTGCTCTGGAGGTTACATGAACAGGGATTGCAAACCAGCTGACATGGCAAGTGTATGCGGCACATCCCCCACCTCTGCTGCACCTACCTATTCAGTCTGTGTGTACCATGTGCCTATCACATTGGTGACTGCACACTTTTGTTCTGTCAAGTTTCTTCCTGGAATTTCCCCTCTGGAGACATTCACTTATCTGGGTTGCTGATTGTAATGCTTTCCTTTTTTTATCCAAGTTGCTGTCAAAAGACTCACCATTGTGATTTGTTAACGTGATACTAAAGATTTTTTTTTTCCTTAAAACAAAAAAGATGCCATACTTACCTGCTGTAGTAGGTCCACAGTCTCTGGCCATCTCCTGTTGTAGGTCCACAGTTGCTAATCCTCTTGTGTAGTATGTCTGCAGTCTCTGACCATCTCCTGTAGTACGTTTTCACTCTCTGATCGTTTCCTGTAGTATGTCTGCAGTCTCTGACCATCTTCTGTCATATGTCTGCAGTCTCTGACCATCTCCTGTACTATGTCTGTAGTCTCTACCATCTCCTGTAGTAAGTTTTCAGTCTCTGATCATCTCCTGTAGTAAGTTTCCAGTTTCTGATTATCTCCCATAGTAGGTTTGCAGTCTTTGGTCATCTCCTGTATTATGTCTGCAGTCTCTGACCATCTCCTGTAGTATGTCTGCAGTCTCTGACCATCTTCTGTAGTATGTCTGCAGTCTCTGATCATCTCTTGTATCATATCTGTAGTCTCTGTCCATCTCCTGTAGTATGTCTGCAGTCTCTTATAATTTCCTGTAGTATGTCTGCACAGCCTCTGACCATCTCTTGTACTATTTCTGCAGACTCTGACCATCTACTGTAGTATATCTGCAGTCTTTGACCATCTCCTGTACCATGTCTAGCACTGAATATGCACATCACTTTGATGTGTGAGGGGTTGCAGTCAAGGACCCCAAAATCTCATCAGTTGACCATTATTGGGATGCCATCTCAAACCAAGCTATATGTCTACACAATAAATGGAGTGTATGGGAGTCAGAACAAACCTTTTGTGGCTTAAAGTGAACCTATCACCATGAAAGCCTCTTTCACATGTGCCGCAGTCCCTTCCACCCCTCTATAAAGTCATCCATGCTGGATCGCTTTGCAGAGGCAGTTTGCAGGCATTCAGGAGGCAATGCTGCATTTGGCTTGTGGCCGCGGAGCAGTTCCCATTGACTTCAAAAGGGAAGTTTAACTTGACATATCTCGTTAAAATTTCTGCCCTGTGAAGATAAGCATCAAGGTCACAGCAATGCGTACACACCCAAGCAGCTGCTATGTTAATTTGGAGGTAGGTGGTCAAGGGGTGGTTCTCTTTTAAGACACTCTTAGGCACAATCTGGTAATGCCCAAGGCTCTCTGCAGTATGCATAGCAGAATTTGCTTTTCAGCTGATCCCAGGCGGGCTGATATTTAGTCTTGCTGTGTTGACGTTTTAAGTGTAAACCATGAAAATTACTTGTTAAGGGTATTGCCAGCATTTACGTATTGTGATTTACTGTTTAAATATTGATTGTTTTTTTACTCCCAATAGGAGTTCTATCATTTTTCAGGTTGTCAGTAAAAAATGTGTTTGATTAGTACATTTTCTATGTTTTGTCAGTAAAAAAAATGCAGCTGGAGGGTGGCAACACTGCTCTGGTTGAGAAACCCTGCTCTAGTTCCATTAACATGTAGGCATCATCCTGAGCCCTGCGCCTTGTGCAAGTCACACTCCTGAGCCCTGCACCTTCCATGTGCAATTCACACTCCTGAGCCCTGCACCTTGTGCAATTCACACTCCTGAGCCCTGCACCTTCCTTGTGCAATTCACACTCTTGAGCCCTGCACCTTGTGCAATTCACACACCGCTGAGCCCTGCACCTTGTGCAATTCACACTCTTGAGCCCTGCACCTTGTGCAATACACACTCTTGAGCCCTGCACCTTGTGCAATACACACTCCTGAGCCCTGCATATTGTGCAATTCACACTCCTGAGCCCTACGCCATACTCATTACACACTCCTGGGCCCTGCGCCATGTGCAATACACACTCCTGAGCCCTAAACAATACAAACTGATTTGTCCTGCACCATGCACAATACACACTTCTGAGCTCTAAGCCATGCACAATACACACTCCTGAGCCCTGTGCCATGCACAATACACACTCCTGAGCCCCGCGCCATGCACAATACACACTCCTGAGCCCTGCACCTTGTGCAATTCACACTTCTGAGTCCTGTGCCTTGAGCAATTTACATTCCTAAGCCCTGCGCCCTGTGCAATACACACTCCTGAGCCCTGTGTCTTGTGCAATACATACTGCTGAGCCCTGCGTCTTGTGCAATACACACTCCTGAGCCCTGCGCCTTGTGCAATACACACTCCCGAGCCCTGCACTATGCGCACTACACACTCCTCAGTCCTATGTCATGCACGATACAAACTCCTAAATCCTGTGCCTTGTGTAATACACAATCCTGAGCCCTGCGACATGCGCAATACACACTCCTGGGCCCTGTGCAATGCACAATACACACTCTAGAACCCCGTGCCTTGTGCAATACACACTCCTGAGCCCTGTGTCATGTGCAACATGCACACTTGAGCCCTGCACTATATACCCTTTGCTGTACATTTCATAATTCTGACGACTGCTCTCTATACACTGTTCTATATATGAGAAACTCCTGGTCACTGCATATTTATGATATGTTTTACATTATATATTTCTGATCAAACTGTTTATTGTCTCAAAATTGATGGTTGCTAAGTAGTCACTGACTATTTTATGAAGTTTTTCTTTAAGGTAGGTTGAAAAGTGTATGTAATGGTAGAGGTTCAGGGCTGTACTCTTGCTTGTGGCACAGTAATTAAGGCATATTGTGTGGGAACTATTGTGGCCGCAGTCAGAACACACTGATCAGCACTGCTGGCTATAGCCTGTGGCACTGAATGAAGCCGGGAAATTCTGACAGAGTGGTTGTAGATAAGTCAATTGCTAGATCGACTTCTGCACAACCACCCATGCATGGATCGAAATTTGACCAGTCACTGCTAAACCAGCCAAATTTCAATCCATGGATGGCTTTACAGTGGGGTACTGAAGAATCTAGAGGTTGGTCAGGCTGATAGTAGTGTTCCAAGTAGAGTGACCGCATTTCCAAACTACCATTCAGGGAACACCCCCTTCCCAAAAAAAGATGATTTCAAAACCCTCGGCGAAGATGGAATCTGTCACTCCTTTCCCTCCTGCGTGACTATCTCTATCATAGAGCGCTAGGAGGAAATTATGTCACTTTAGAGCAGCGGCCCTCAACCTTTTTGGCATGGGGATCCGGTTTCGTGGAAGAAAATTTTGCGTGTAGTGTCGGGGGTTGGGGTTGATGGGGAATTCGGTGGTGGGTGTTTTGTCGGGCAAATGGCTGGTGTTAGCACTTAAATCATCCCGACACCATGCTTGATATGGAGTCAGGATGATCAAATCACATTATTTCTATTACTACATTGTAATATATAATGAAACAGTTCAACTCACCATAATGCTAAATCAGTGGGAACCCTGAGCTTGTCACTTGCCACCAGATGCAGCATACCACCATCGCCTGCCACCAGATGCAGCATGTCACTTGCCACTGTTGCCTGCCACCAGATGGAGCGTGTCACTTGCCACCAGATGCAGCATACCAACCATCGCCTGCCACCAGATGCAGCATGTCACTTGCCACTGTCGCCTGCCACCAGATGGAGCGTGTCACTTGCCATCAGATGCAGTGTCACTTGCCACCGACGCCTACCACCAGATGCAGCGTGTCACTTGCCACCAGATGCAGTGTCACTTGCCACCGTTGCCTGCCACCAGATGCAATGTGTCCCTTGCTACCAGCAGCCTGCCGCCACCACCACCAGATGCAGTGTCAATTGCCACCTACAGCCTACCACCACCACTAGATGCAGTGTCACTTGCCACCCACAGCCTGCCACCACCACATGCATTGTCACTTGCCACTCGCAGTCTGTCACCACACACCACCACCATATGCAGTTGCACTTGCCACCCGCAGCCTGCCACCACCACTAGATGCAGTGTCACTTGCCACTTGCAGCCTGCCACCATGCACCACCACCACATACAGTGTCACTTGCCACCGTCGCCTGCGACCAGATGCAGCTTGTCACTTGCCACCAGATGCAGTGTCTCGCTTGCCACCATCGCCTGCCACTAGATGCAGCGTGTCACTTGCTATCGTCGCCCACCGCCAGATGCAGTGTGTCACTTGCCACCCACAGCCTGCCACCACGCACCACTACTAGATGCAATGTCACTTGCCACCCGCAGCCTGCCACCACGCATCACCACCACCACATAGTGTCACTTGCCCCCCCGCAGCCTGCCACCACCAACAGATGCAGTGTCACTTGCCACTCACAACCTGCTACCACCACCAGATGCCATGTCACTTGCCACCCGCAGCCTGCCACCACCAGATACAGTCACTTGCCACCTGCAGCCTGCCACCACCACATGCAGTGTCACTTGCCACCACTACCAGATGCAGTGTCACTTGCCACCGTCGCCTCCTGCCAGATGCAGTGTCTCGCTTGCCACCATCGCCTGCTGCCAGATGCAGTGTGTTACTTGCCACCAGATGCAGCGTGTCACTTGCCATAGTTGCCTGCCGCCAGAAGCAGTGTGTCACTTGCCACCCGCAACCTGCCACCACCACTAGATGCAGTGTCACTTGCCACCTAACCCACTGCAGCCTGCCAACACCACCAGATACTGTGTCACTTTCTTCCTGCAGCCTGCCACCACCACCAGATGCAGTGTCACTTTCCACTCGCAACCTGCCACCACCACCAGATGCAGTGGCAGAAAAAACGCCCGACACTTGTAAAAGTGTGTAACACGTTTAGGCGTGTTTACAGACGTCCAGCGCTTGGGCATCAATTCATTTATTTGGCCAGAATAATAATTTATTCTGGCCATTGAACTAAATCAACACTCGAGCGCTAGATGTGCATTTAGATGCGTTTACACGCATTTAGAAGTATCAAGCACATAGTCTAACATGCAGGGGCATTTAGAGGCAAGAAGAAAAAAACTCCAGGCGCCTCTAGGAGCAGCTGAAAAAATGTCCAGTGTGCATGAGGCCTAAGGATTTGAGTGACTATGACAAGGGCCACATTTTAATGGTTAGACGACTGGGTCAGAACACCTCCAAAACTTCAGCTCTTGAAGGATGTCCCTGGCCTGCAGTGGTCAGGACCAACCAAATGTGTTCCAAGGAAGGAAAAGTGTCCAACTGATGACAGGGTCATGGGTGGCTAATGCTCATTGATGCATTTAGGGAGTGAAGGCTGACCCAGGCGGTCACCACCTTTGAGAACGTCCAGTGACGAAATGCGTAAGGTGGAGCCACGCTCTTACGTCACACCCGGAACTTCCAGCTTGGAATGCAGTTGGTACGCACGCCACAGACTGGCTTCCCGTACACTGTTCCTGTGTTTCCTCGCTCAGCTTATTATCGCCATTAGCGATTGTGCTTTTTATACATTTAATTTTTTAATAAATCTTTTTTTCTACACTATGGGAGCCCCTTGTTTTTTCCCATGAGGATCATGCTGCTTGCTGCCGAGGTGGAGCCCCAATTGGAGTATATTCCGGAACCCATTTATTAAGTGAACAGGCTGCCGGAGGTACAGATGATATAATACAGCTACCCAAGGAGGAGATCCGGATACAGCTGCCCACTCTATGCCTATTACCCCTGTAGGGGTAACTACATTTGGTGAGTGGGGACGCATTGGGGAAGCACCAAGTCACCATACCTGCTGTGCACCGAAGTCACCTAATCCTGTGGAACCTTGGATCATATTTCTCTGTTCACTTATTGCTTTTATGTTTTCACGTTTGTCTAAGGATTTGGACTACACATTGGACAATAACTGATATTATGCAATCATTGCGGACATTTTCTGCACGTCAAATTAGGGTGTGCACATATTATTTAGTGTTTACATCAAGGTTAGAGAGCTTTGTACTTCAGATTATTCACGTTTTCTATTCATAGTTTTTCGTTATTGGATTTATTTATATTAGGTACAAATTTACATTTGGGTGGATGGGTGTGGTTTGGTGTGCTTCCCATTACTTTTCCAGTGGAGCTGCCCTTTTTTTACACGCTTATTTCTGAGACCCACACTCCGATATTATACGTATTATAAATTAGGCTTGGGAGCTGAGCCGAAACATTTTATAATTTTCTTTAATCAAGTTAGGGCCATACAGGGTAGCACCATTTCCCCAATTGTTCTAATCTAGCTTACACTTACAGTCTGCAAGAGTCCTGCATTACACCCACGATCTGCTGATTGCGGGTGCAATGCTTTGCAGGCTCTTGTAAAAAAAAACAAATAAATGCACTTTTTTTTTTACCCGGAAAAAGATTTGCATTTATTATTTTTTTTACAAAGGTGAACTTATCCTTAAGGCTGGGTTCACACTATTGCAAATTGGATGCGGGATTTCTCCACATTCAATTCGCATAGCAGGAGATTGTTACCAGCTCTCTGTGAAGCCGGTTCACACATCTCCACAGCGGCTTTGGTGCAAATTGCATCCTGTGCGTCTTCTGGTCCATTTCAGGTCCAAATTCAGGCAAAAATTCAGGCTGAAATTGGACCTGAACTGGTGAATGGAGACGCACCGGACCCCCTGCTGTGAGCCGCTCCGTGTTCTGAACCCAACCTTAAAGTGAATAACTGTACACCAAGTTCACTATATGGACCACTTATGTATTTGTACATGGTGATCATATCACTCTTTAATCTCTTCTTCTCAAGGGAGAATAAATGCAGTTCCTCTAATCTTTCCTCATAGCTGAGCTCCTCCATGCCTCTTATCAGTTTGGTTGCTCTTCTCTGCACTTTCTCCAATATCCTTTTTGTGAACTGGTACCCAAAACTGAACTGCATATTCCAGATGAGGTGTTACTAATGATTTTTACAGGGGCAAAATGATATCTCTCTCTCTGCTGTATATACCTCTTTAAAAACAAGAAGGAACTTTGCTCGCTTTAGAAACCACAGCTTGGCATTGCATGCCATTATTAAGTCTATGATTAACCAGAACACCCAGATCCTTCTCCACCATTGATATCCTAGTATGTATGATGCATGCATTTTTTTAAAATAACTTTACATTTATCAACATTAAACCTCATCTGCCACATCGTTGCCCAATTAAACAGTGCATTGAGGTTGGCTTGTAAGTTGGAAACATCTTCTAAGGACGTAATTACACTGCATAGTTTGGTGTCATCTGAAAACACTGAATTGGTACCAATAATACCAAACTCTATATCATTTACAGTACCTCACAAAAATGAGAACACCCCTCACATTTTTGTAAATATTTTATAATATCTTTTCATGTGACAACACTAAAGAAATGACACTTTGCTACAATGTAAAGTAGTGAGTGTACAGCTTGTATAACAGTGTAAATTTGCTGTCCCCTCAAAATAACTCAACACACAGCAATTAACCACTTGCTTACCGGGCACTTTAACCCCCCTCCTATCCAGACCAATTTTCAGCTTTCAGCGCTGACGCACTTTAAATGACAATTGCGCGGTCATACAACACTGTACCCAAATGAAATTTTTATCATTTTTTCCCCACAAATAGAGCTTTCTTTTGGTGGTATTTGATCACCTCTGCGATTTTTATTTTTTGTTAAAAAAATTTAAAAAGACCGAATTTAAAAAAAAAAAATGTATTTAATTTTTTATATTTTGTTATAAAATTTTTTAAAAGGGTAATTTTTCTCCTTCATTGATGTACGCTGATGAGGCGGCACCAATGGGCACTGATAGGTGGCAGTGATGGGCACTGATTGGTGGCAATAATGGGCACTGATCTTGTACACTGCTAGGTGGCACTGATTGGCACCACTGGTGGGCATTGTTAGGTGGCAATGGTGGGCATTGATAGGTGGCACCTGTAGGCATTGATAGGTGGCACTTATGGGCATTGATACGTGGCACTGGTGGGCACTGTGATGTTGCAATGTAAGGTGGCACTGGCAGGGGGTACTGGTGGCACAATTGAGGCATTATTGCCTCCTCCTCTTCGGGACCAATGTCCCTTGCTGCTGAGCCGGTGATCGGCTTTTTTTTCTCGACGCACTGTCAGCGCGAGGAGAAAAAAAAAACGATCACAGAGCTTTTGTTTTGATCATGTGATCAGCTGTCATTGGCTGACAGCTGATCACATGGTAAGGGGCCGGGACCGGCCCCTTACTTGGATCGGTGATCACCCGAGTCTCAGTGACTCGGTGATCACAGCGCACTCCACGCGCGCAGGGCACGTGCACAGGGGAGGCCTTCATATGACGGCCTCCCGGGAATGCAGGTCCGCGCTGTAGCCGTCATTCGGCTATAGCGCGGATAGCAAGCGGTTAATGTCTAAACCGCTGGCAACAAAAGTGAGTACACCCCTATATGAAAATGTCCAAATTGGGCCCAATTAGCCATTTTCCCTCCCCGGTGTCATGTGACTCGTTAGTGTTACAAGGTCTCAGGTATGAATGGGGAGCAGGTGTGTTAAATTTGGTGTTATCACTCTCACTCTCTCATACTTGTCACTGGAAG
The DNA here is from genome assembly GCA_037952925.1 of Lithobates clamitans. Taxonomy (NCBI): domain Eukaryota; kingdom Metazoa; phylum Chordata; class Amphibia; order Anura; family Ranidae; genus Lithobates; species Lithobates clamitans. The sequence continues at coordinate 3,351,486 of JBBGZY010001151.1, forward strand.
TTCAACATGGCACCTCATGGCAAAGAACTCTCTGAGCATCTGAAAAAAAGAATTTTTGCTCTACATAAAGATGGCCTTGGCTATAAGAAGATTGCCAAGACCCTGAAACTGAGCTGCAGAAAGGTGGCCAAGACCATACAGCGGTTTAACAGGACAGGTTCCACTCAGAACAGGCCTCGTCATGGTCTACCAAAAATAGTTGAGTGCACATGCTCAGCGTCATATCCAGAGGTTGTCTTTGGTAAATAGACATATGAGTGCTGGCAGCATTGTTGCAGAGGTTTAAGGGGGTGGGGGTCAGCCTGTCAGTGCTCATACCATACACCGCACACTGCATAAAATTGGTCTGCATGACTGTCATCCCAGAAGGAAGCCTCTTCTAAAGATGATGCACATGAAAGCCTGCAAACAGTTTGCTGAAGACAAGCAGACTAAGGACATGGATTACCGGAACCATGTCCTGTGGTCTGATGAGACCAAGATAATCCTATTTGGTTCAGATGGTTTCAAACTTGTGTGGCGGCAACCAGGTAAGGAGTACAAAGACAAGTGTGTCTTGCCTACAGTCAAGCATGGTGGTGGGAGTGTCATGGTCTGGGACTGCATGAGTGCTGCCGGCACTGGGGAGCTACAGTTCATTGAGGGAACCAGGAATGCCAACATGTACTGTGACATACTGAAGCAGAGCATGATCCCCTCCCTTCAGAGATTGGGCCGCAAGGCAGTATTCCAACATAATAATGACCCCAAACACACCTCCAAGACAACCACTGCCTTGCTAAAGAAGCTGAGGGTAAAGGTGATGGACTGACCAAGCATGTCTCCAGACCTAAACCCTATTGAGAATCTGTGGGGCATTCTCAAACAGAAGTGGAAGAGCGCAATGTCTCTAACATCCACCAGCTTTGTGATATCGTCATGGAGGAGTAGAAGAGGACTCCAGTGGCAACCTGTGAAGCTCTGGTGAACTCCATGCCCAAGAGGGTTAAAGCAGTGGTGGAAAATAATGGTGGCCACACAAAATATTGACATTTTGAGCCCAATTTTAGGGGTGTACTCACTTTTGTTACCAGCGGTTTAGACATTAATGGCTGTGTGTTGAGTTATTTTGAGGGAAGAGCAAATTTACACTGTTATACAAGCTGTACACTCACCACTTTACATTGTAGCAAAGTGTCATTTCTTCAGTGTTGTCACATGAAAAGATAGAATAAAATATTTACATACATGTGAGGGGTGTACTCACTTTTGTGAGATACTGTATAAAGATATTAAAAAGTAAGGGTCCCAGTACTGAACCTTGGGGTAAACCACTAATAGCCTTAGATCATTCAGAGTACGAATCATTAACCACTACTCTCTGAATTCTGTCTTTTAGACAGTTTTCTGTCCATTTCCAAACTGATTTTTCGAAGCCAATAGATATTTATTTCACATGAGTCGTGTGTGGGGAACTGAGTCAAGCGCTTTTGAAATGTCCAAATATGTTTTATCCACAGCCAGTACTTTGACTAAGGTTTTATCACACGGCGGGACCAAGTTATTATTTTAATGAAACTGCAGATTCAAAACATCGATAATGACTTATGAAAGGACAATAACAGTGTAGTAAAAGTTAATGTTTGTTTTCATGGTTCCTTTAAGAATAGGAACAGGTCAGAACCCATCATTGTCCGCTCAAAGCCAACAAATGGATTTTGGGTGGACTTCAATTGTAGCAGCTTCTGCTGCAACCTTATCGCAGGACGGGCAATGACAGACACTCATCAAGCCATTAAAACAGAGTGGGACAAAGAGTTTTGCTAATGGATTGACCAGAGTAACATTTCAGGGAAGGCCTAGAAAGTAATCAATCACGGACTCCGTTTCAAACATAAAAAGTAATTTGCTGAGCCACAGTTAATAGATAATCAAGTTAATGAAAAGCGGTAGCTTGGATATAAAAGTCAGCTTGTCGGCCAGCTTTCGACGGATAGAGCATTTGGAAAACCCAGGCGTCCTTCTACCAAGACACGAGCACTCCACAGCTCCCCCGGACCACAGTTATTTATTTTCTGGAGTAGATAATCTTTTGTAATTCATAATTGATCACCTGGAAAACAACTTCATAGATATGTCAATACCCAGCACTATTCTCCAATGCGTATAATTGTTTAGCACAATGGATAATCCATGCAATTCATAACTTAGCTAATTAAATACAGCTGTGTGCTCAATGAACGCTGCTTAGCAATTCAAACGGTAAGTCGAGTCTCCTCCAGGCCTCTAATTCTTCTAATGCACTGCTGCCGCCCAGATGCCGACTAATTCACTGCTGGACTGGAGAAGCCACAGAGCTTGTGGTCAGTAACATTAGCCCCGGTGCAAAGTTGTCATAACTCTCAAATCACAATGCCTTTCGGCAAACTGGTATCAACTGTGTATCCTTTTTACAAGCTATTTTTAAAGGGGACATATCTTTTAGTATCAAAATGTTTTCTATACATTATGTTCACCGTTTAAAAAAAATTATATGTAAATTTATTTTTTTACACATATTTTACCGGTTCAATATAGGGCATTTTCACCCCCTTCCTTCCCAGACCAATTTTTAGTTTTCAGCGCTGTCGCACTTTAAACGACAATTGCGCGGTCGAGCGACGTTGTACCCAAACAAAATTGACGTCCTTTTTTCCCCACAAATAAAGCTTTCTTTTGGTGGTATTTGATCACCTCTACGGTTTTTATTTTTTGCGCTATAAACAAAAGAAGAGCGACAATTTTGAAAAAAAAAAAACACAATATTTTTTTTTATTCTGCTATAATAAATATCCCAATTCTTTTATTTTTTAAAAAAAATTTTCCTCAGTTTCGGCCGATACGTATTCTTCTACATATTTTCGGTCAAAAAAAAAAAAAAAAAAAATCGCAATAAGCGTATATTGATTGGTTTGCGCAAATGTTATAGCGTCTACAAAATACGGGATAGATTTATGGCATTTTTAAAAAGTTTTTACTAGTAATAGCGGCAATCGCAATTTTTTTTCGTGACTGCGACATTATGGCGGACACATCGGACACATTTTTGGGACCATTCACATTTATACAGCGATCCGTGCTATAAAATTGCATTGATTACTGTATAAATGTGACAGGCAGGGAAGGGGTTAACCACTAGGGGGATACAAGGGGTTAAATATGTTTCCTAGGGAATGATTCTAACTGTAGGGGGAGGGGACGTACAAGGGGAGGAGACCGATCGGTGTTCCTCTGTACTGGGAACACAGATCGGTCTCCTCTCAACTGACAGGAGGTGGATCTGTGTGTTTACACACACAGATCCACGGTCCGGCCCGGTTAACGGGCAATCGCGGGTGCCCGGCGGACATTGCGGCTGCCGGGCACACGCACCGGGTCCCAAGCAACGCGGCGGGCGCGCGCCCCTAGACGGCCGGGGAGCCCAGTCCGTCATATGACGTCCACCCAGGATGGGAGATCCCATCTGTGGATGTCATATTACAATACGCGGGTAGTGAAGTGGTTAAAGTAGAACCCAACCATCCCTAAAATAATTACATTTTGTTGCTTTGCAGCCCGAAATGAAGACAGACACAGTTTTTGTTATATCCAGCTGTATTTACTAGTACAGCTTATAACATCCAAGTGAAAAATATAACACCAACATGGCAGAAAAAATAAAAAAAATTCAAAATAGAATCACTGAGTTGGAAAAAGGACCCCCTTATGTCAGTATTTTGTTGGACCACCTTTTGCTTTAAATACAGCCTTTAGCCTGTTGGGATATGTCTCTACTAACTTTGCGCATCTAGACTTTGCAGCATTTGCCCACTCTTCTTTGCAGAATTGCTCAAGTTCAGTGAAATTTGATGGTGACTATTTGTGGAATGCAGCCTTCAAGTCATTCCACAGATTTTCAATGGTGTTTAAGTCTAATTATGCTCGGACTAGGCCATGCAAGGACATTCACCCTTTTCTCCTTCAACCACTGTGTGGTCATTTTTGCTGGGTGCTTTCAGTCATTGTGACGGTGGAAGGTAAACCTTCTTCCCATTGACAACTCTCTGGCAGGTGGCAGCAGATTTTTTCTCAAGAATTTGATGGTATTTTGCCCCACCCATTATTCCTTCTATCGTGACAAGTGCTCCAGTCCCTGTTGCGGAGAAAGACCCCCATAACAGGATATCACCACCTCCATGCTTTACTATAGGAATGGTGTTATTTGGATGGTGAGCTGTATTGGATTTCCGTCAGACGTATCAGTTGGTGTTGAGGCCAAATAATTCAATTTCAGTCTCATCTGACCACCTTAAAACACACCTTGAAGATTCTGAGGCCACATGGGAAAAGGTGTTATGGTCAGATGAGTCTAAAATTGTATTATTTGGCCTGGCATCAGCCTCTTGCAATGCCTTGTACAACAAAGCTCAGATAGGAGATGGAGAAGTCAAAAACTTGGAACAGAATGGCCAAGGCCAAAATCTGCCCTTTCGAAGTACTTAAGGCCAAGTTCTGATGGAGGCCTGATTGTGCTTTGCTAACACTGTATAACAATATTTGCTTTGCTAACACTGAAACGCCTCTCAGCCAATCAGAAGGGGCAGATCTAATACCCGTCACCCGATTGGCTGAAGGCACAGGCGCCCTGATTGAACGCCTAGCGGAACGGAGGAACAGAGAGCCATGGAGGACACAGGAGCTTGCCGCCATCATCCGCCACCAGGATAGGGTAAATATATGCAGGTCAGATGGCAAGGGGGGGGGGGTCACAGATGCTGCATATGATGGGCACATAGGCTACAAATGATGGGCACAGGCTTTATAGTATTGGCACAGAGGCTACATAGGATGGGCACAGTGGCTGCATTTCATGTTTTTTTTCCAGTATTATTTCGTTTGTTTGCGCACCCCCAAAAGTTTTGAGCACCAGCCGCCACTGATTAGGTATATATATATATATATATATATATATATTTTTTTTATTTGGACACAGGCACAATTTTCATACTTTTGGATCTGTATGCCACCAGAATAACATTAAAACGAAACAATCCAAATGAATTTGAAGTGCAGACTTTCAGCTTTAATTCAAGGGGTTGAACATAAATATCAAGTACAAGTTTTAGGAACTGCAACCATTTTTATACACAGTCCCTCTATTTTCAGGGGCTCAAATGTGATTGGACAAATGAATACAATCATAAATAAAATGTTCATTTTTTTAATATTTTGTTGAGAATCTTTTTCTGCCAATGACTGCCTGAAGTCTGGAACCCATGAACATTACCAAAGACTGGGTTTCCTCCTTTCTGATGCTTTGATAGGCTTTGATGCAGCTGTCTTCAGTTGTTCTTTGTTTGTGGGTCTTTCTGCCTTTAGTGTTGCCTTCAGCAAGTGAAATGCATGCTCAATTGGATTGAGATCAGGTGATTGACTTGACCATTGCAGAATATTCCACTTCTTTTCCTTCAAAAGCTCCTGGGTTGCTCTTGCAGTGTGTTTTGGATCATTGTCCATCTGTACTGTAAAGACCACTGCTTTAAGCGAACAGTGATTTTTTTTTTTGTTAAAAGAAAGAAGATCTATCACCTTAGAACACTAGTAGAAAAATGAAGATTCACATTCCAGAATCAAGCCTCTGTAGTCGGCTTTGTAAGGGCGCCCCCTAGTCTTCTGTTCATACTAAGGTTCTTGCTGTAGCACTCTGAAGTCTAATGACCCTTGTTTTTGTTGGGCCTAGTTTCAGATTGGCTGGTTGTCCCCCCCCCCCCTTTTTTTTTTGCAAGGAGCCATCCTAGAGGTTAGGAGTATCAAAGCCGTGTCCTGTACTGATTGGCCAATCAGCATGTGCCCCGCTGTCTATTGCGCAAAATTACGTACAGGTACATTGTTTCATGCACTAGAGCCGCCCTACCGCAGTATACATGTGGTAGGCGGTCGGGAAGGGGTTAAACAAAAGATTTAGAACAAAAATTCTCAAAGTTTATACCCAGCTTAAAGGGGTTGTAAAGTTGTTTTTTTTTTTTTTTTAAAATAACAAACATGTTATACTTACCTTCACTGTGCAGCTCGTTCTGCACAGAGTGGCCCCGAACCTGGTCTTCTGGGGTCCCTCGGCGGCTGTTTCAGCTCCTCCCCACAAGCATTTACCACCTTCATGCGAGCTCCCTCGCACGGTGGTGAGTGCTTGCGGGCGCGCTCCCGTGATACAGCTGGCGGCTATAGCCGCTCGCTGTATCACTCGGCCCCGCCCCCCGGCGCGCCGCGCCATCGGATGTGATTGACAGCAGAGCGAGCCAATGGCTGCGCTGCTTTCAATCCATCCACTGCAGCCAATCAGCGAACAGGTTGAGCTGCAATGAAGCTGACGAGGACGAGGAGCGAAGATTCGAGGCGTCAGGTAAGTAAAACGGGGGGGCTGGGGGCGGCGGTACTGTCAAAAGTTTTTTCACCTTAATGCATAGAATGCATTAAGGTGAAACATTTTTTACCTTTACAACCCCTTTAAAAGAGGAGGTCCGGCCTCCTTCAGAAAAAATAAAGATGCTTCTGACTTTTAATAGTAGGACAATCACCAATGGCGCCACTTTCTTACTGCAAAAACAGGCACCGGTATCCCCCCCCCCCCCGAAAGGTGCCAAATGTGGCACCGGAGGGGGAGAGGAGTCAGATAAGCGTTCCACTTTTGAGCAGAAATCCGCTTCAACTTCCCATTCCCTGGGGGCAAAGGATGTTACCACCCGCAACTACCAACATCACCATTCTAAATGAGTCATGGGATCTTACCTAAACATAAAATTACCACAACATAACAGGTAGAATAAAAGGACTTCAAGGAAAAAAAAGGCTTCAAGACACAATGAAGCGTTAGTGCAAATTATTTTTATAGTCTTGTTCCCTGATATGGCACATTCTTAAACAGATACAGATAAATAACAGAAACCAGAATTGAACTGCATTGTAAATCATTAAATGGCAGGATCTACGACAAAATGATGCAAGCTCCTCCTGAGGCAGAGGGGATGCTATATTCGGAGTCTCCCTGTTGGGCAGTGCCAACAATGATAGCACAATATGAAAGAGCAGTTTCAGGCAAGAAGTGAAACGCTAATGCTATAACTGTGGTATATTAAATGAGAAATGTCAAAACAAATTACTATATACTGAATGGTCCAAAGGTCAGAGTTCACACAGCTCCTCACATGTTCAGCTTATTATGATGTCTAGGCTGTGTGAACTGATCTCTCTGAACTTACTGTATCACCCTTCAGGCTCAAACGCCCAAAGGGAAGTTTGAATGTGAATGTGATGGAACTGGTGACTGTGGGAAACTAACTCTGATACATCAGGTTCTCTGTATGTTAGAAGCAACCAGTAAGTATGTGTGTCAATATCCCTTCTGCATTACAAACAGGTAGGCTGATGGGGTTCCTTCCAAATCAATAGGTTACTGACAAATCATCCTGCAGAGAACTGGCTGCACTACAACTATGGAGTGCACTAGCAGACACAGCTAGGGCTTTTATTTTCATTCCTACTGGGTAAAATCTTCTTTTCATTCTGGGAACATTTCATTCCAGTGGGGATAATTCTGCAATTCATGTGTTCCCAGCTCAATTCGTGTATATCTCTACTTCATACCCACTGCAACCTACAGGAATACTGATGAAAGACTCCACTCTGTCTTAAAGTGGCCACACACGGCTCAAATTTTGGTGGGTTCCTGTTGAAGTGGGTAAATTCCCAGTAACACACTCCAAAATCTTGTTGAAAGCCTTCCCGCATAATAACATGGAGTTGGTCCCCGCTTTGAAGCTGTAACAGCCAACTCCATACTAATGGCTGTCCAACAACCCTATATTGGTAGGATGGTCACATGTCAACAAAGCTTTGTCTATACAGTGTAACAGAAGCTGCATGCCACTTGCCCGTCTCCTTACACCTCGTGTGAAGCAGAACACAGCAACGGTAAGCACGTTTGCCCTTAATTTTGTAGGTGCCAGGACCTCTGATCCAGGTCTTCAATATAGAATATATTAATTTCTGCACTAGAGCTTCTTACATTTTTTTTTTTTAAACATTTCATTAAAATGGACACAGTGAGTGAAAAAAGCCTTGTTTTACACCTTACTCCATACCCATTCTAGGTACCTAGAAATGATTGATACTTAACTGTCCTGAACAAGCTGCAGCTCTGGCTCTAATGGACTGGCTCCACCAGAACACCTTCAGAGGAGAACATGTGACACACCTCTGGAGGAAGACAGAAGCAGCAGGTTTTTTTTTTTTCTCAAAGAAGAGATAAGTAAACAAAAGGTCTGTAAATGCCTAAATTTATAGGGACGCAAAGACAGTAAAATAGTAAAGGCAAATCTTTAAATGACAGCTTCACTGCAATATGCTAGCACCATTAAGCACTCCAACCTCTAAGACTCAGAAGTGGGAGTAATTGGTACCCCGTGCTCCACTAGTCAGCACTTTCAGTAGAACTGGTCTTCAGCCTAGGAGATTTTGTACTTGCTGCAAGCAAAATATTTTAGATTTCTTTGTGCGCCATGATCAGCTTTAATAGACCTCCCTGTTTTGCATAATGCTTGCTCATCGCCTGCTTAGTAAGTAGGGCAAGTCTTTGAAAAGGCTGCTTGTTATAGAAAACAAAAACACTTTCTTTCAGTGCTTTTGGACACATTGGGGGTTATATATATAAAAAAAAAAAAAAAAAATATGGAAAAATCTGGTGCCACTCAGCATAGAAACCAATCAGCTTCCATTGTTTTATTGTTTTTTTTTTTTTTTTTACAAGAAATTGTTTTATTGTTAAAGCTTTAAGTTGGGTTCACATCTCTGCAGGGCGGCTCACAGCAGGGGTCCAGTGCATAACTGTTCACCGTTTCAGGTCCGATTTCAGCCCACATTTTTGTCTGAATTCAGACCAGAAGACACACAGGACTCCTGTGCAATTCGTTCCGCAGCCGTCCCAGAGCTGTGTGCGAAACCTGCATCCAATTTGCAATAATGTGAACCCAGCCTAACAGAATAAGCTGAAGTTAGAAGTAGACTGGCTACGAAGCTTGGGCTGAACCAGATTCTGCGTGCACCAGTTTTAGTAAATCTCCCTCATATTGTCCTTAAGTCTAAACGAGAAGAAACAGTTTATGAGATGTGGGGACAATTTCAAAAGCTGCAATTTTAGAGCGATTTTGAAGGATACTTGGTAATGTTTGTGACTATCCCCATTATGGGATTCTTGTTAAGCAGACTTGCTGTTTGAAATGGCTAAAAAGAAAGATGATCTAAAAGCTCACAATTCCTTTAACCACTTCAGCCCCGGAAGATTTGGCTGCTCAATGACCAGGCCATTTTATTGCGATAGGGCACTGCGTGGCTTCAACTGACAATTGCACGTTCGTGCGACACTGTACCCAAACAAAATCGACATTTTTCCCACAAATAGAGCTTTCTTTTGGTGGTATTTGATCACCTCTGTGATTTTTATTTTTTGCGCTATAAACAAAAGAAGAGTGACAATTTTGAAAAAACAAAAAAAACAAAAACAAAAAAAAAAACCACACACAATATCTTTTACTTTTTGCTATAGTAAATACCCCAATTTAAAAAAAATAAATACAATTTTTTTTCCTCAGTTTAGGCCGATATGTATTCTTCTACATATTTTTGGTAAAAAAAATTATAATATATTGCAATAAGCGTATATTGATTGTAGACGCTATAACTTTTGTGCAAACCAAACTATGGGAAAGATTTATGGTATTTATATGGCGTTTTTATTATTATTATTTTTTACTAATGGCGGTGATCTGCGATTTTTAGCGGTATTGCGACTTGCAGGCGGACAGGTCGGACACTTTTGACATATTTTTGGGACCATTGACATCTACAGAGCGATCGGTGCTATAAATATGCACTGATTACTATGTAAATGTCACTGGCAGGGAAGGGGTTAACATGGTATTTATATGGCATTTTTATTATTAATATTATACTAGTAATGGCGGTGATCTGCTTTTACCGGTATTGCGACGGACAGGTCGGACACTTGACATTTTTGGGACCATTGACATTTACAGAGCAATCAGTGCTATAAATATGCACCGATTACTATGTAAATGTCACTGGCAGGGAAGAGGTTAACAGTAGGGGGCGATCAAGAGGTTAACTGTGTTCCCTGTGTGTGTGTTCTAACTGTGGGGGGATGGGACTAACTAGAAGAGATGACAAATCGCTGTTTCTACTTTGCAGAAACACACAATCTGTCTTCTCTCCTCTGACAACACAGGGATTTGTGTGTTTACACACACAAACCCACCTGCTGCTGCTCGTGCATGCAATCGCGCCCGCCGGCCATGCGCATCGGGCTCACGCGCCCTCTGGTGGCTCTCCTGGGCAAAGCCGTATATGTATGGGATTTTGCCCAGGAGAGCCATTCTGCCGCAGTATATCTGCGTGAGCCGGTCAGGAACCGGTTAAAGTGGTAGTAAACTGTACTTTTTTTTAATTTTTAAATTTACAGGTATGCTTATAATAAAGCTTACCTGTAGGTTAAATGAATATGTCCCAAACATGCACCATTTAGGAGATATTCTAGTGAGCATCAGCCGGCGACGTCACTGGCGTATGTGGTCTGAAGGAACGGCATACCCCCACCATCGTGGCTCGGCCAGTCAAGCGGCCACAACCCGCGAACCCAAGAGGAAGACCGGGTGAAGATGGAAGCCTCTGCAGTGGTGACAGCGCACCACTGGAGGGCTTTGTTTCAAGACAAGTCTTTCTTGATGCAATGCATACTAGCACATTATGCCTTTACCTTCCAGGGGGGAATCTTTTTTTTTTTCCTTTTCAAGTTTACTACCGCTTTAAGTAAACCTGTCAGAATAATAAAATAGTAAAGAGATCAGACTTGAAATCAGAAAGCCACTGATGCCTGCACATACCTTTTGTTATCTTTAGAGTCCTTTCACACTGGGGCGGGGGCGTTGTCGGCGGTAAAGCGTCTCTATTGTAAGCGGCGCTTTACCGTCGGAATGCGGCCGAGAAAGGGTTAAAACCACCGCAAAGCGCCTCTGCAGAGGCGCTTTGCCGGCGGTATAGCAGCGCCGTCCCATTGATTTCAATAGGCAGGAGCGGTATACACTCCGCTCCTTCACCGCTCCAAGGATGCGGCTGCCAGGACTTTTTTTACCGTCCTGCCAGCGCACCGCTCCAGTGTGAAAGCCCTCGGGGCTTTCACACTGGAATGAAAGCAGCGGCACTTTCGGGTCGGTTTGCAGGCGCTATTATTAGCGCAATAGCGCCTGCAAACCGCCCCAGTGTGAAAAGGACCCTAAAGGGTAAGTTCACCTTTGCACACTTTTTTTTTTCTAAATTCCAGCTCCCCTATGCACCAATATAGCATTCATGCACTTTTTTTGCAAAAAATATCAAAGCTGTGCGTTTTGCAGCATTTGCCCCTTGTTTTTTCACATGGCAAAATGTGTGTTTGCGTCTGTGTTTGATGTGCCGTTAACAATTAATGGCACTGAAACTAGTAATTTTAGGTGTATAAACATGGCCATACACTATACAATCTGATTGTGTATTTAGTGAGAAAGGTGATCACTGATTGATTGCATTTCATTTCATTTAAATAATGTGCAGCTGGGAATGGGAGGGTGGATGATGCAGGGTGTGTGCTAATGAGGTCAGCTGGTCAACTCCTTCCTGTGTCATGACCTAAAGTCTGATCAGGAAGAAAGACATTACTAATGGAAATGTCTGGAAACATGGATTAGGACAAAAGTAAGTGACTCTAGATTTAAATGGAAGGCTTTGATATTTTTGAAAAAAAAGTACATGAATGCTATATTGGTGCATAGGGGAGCTGGAATTTAGAAAAAAAAAAAAGAAAGTGCACAAAAAAGGTGAACTTACCCTTTAACAAGAGTGCTAGGTGCTGAACCCAGGAATCTCTCTATGTAAATATGTTTTGTGAGAATGACTGGTGGCAAAGTGAACCTCTGCTGTGGGATACAGGATGTTGGGGGGAGGCAGAAGCCCAACTTTAGAACTTCAAATGGTAGATATATGTCAATCATCCAGAGGGGCCCCAGATCCCAATGGAAGACAGACAACAAGAGGGTCTAAGTGGCTACTTCTAAATCTGACCTACAGGAATTATTTGTATTGCATACTTACATTGGTCCAGCTTGTCACCATGTAAGTAGGCATATCTCATACTTGATGGGCTGCAGGGGAAGCTAAAAATCACTTGGCACTACTACAGCAATGGTTTCGATTTTCGGAGAACTGCTCAGGTTCAGTATGAGTGACTTCCCATGTGCACCCCTGACCAAGAGGGACGCTAGCTTGGCACCCCCACCATTCAGAGAAAGACTTGTATTTAGTAAAAAAAAAAAAAAAAAAAAAAAAATACAAAATGTTCTATGAATAGCAGCAGTGCCAAGCAATTGATCCCCTGTGGTCTGTGGGCAGAGGGCAACCTGCCACACTGAACCCGAGCAGGACTCAGAAAATCTCCATTATCACTGCAGCAGTGCAGTGACTTTCAGCTTCCCCATCAGGTATAAGAGATATATATATATATATATAACGCTGTACCAATGCCTGGAGCTTTAGGTGTTAATTTTTTTTTTTTTAGAATGACAGTTTTTCTGTAAAGAAACCATTTTCTTTGTTTTGTAACCTTTTTAAAGTGGTATTTTATTATTATCCACTTGATGGAAGAGCACATGTGACACTGGAGCACATGTATGAAAAAGGCGAGGCTTTGCACAGAAACAGATGCATATGTTCATATACTTCTGCTTCACTGCATTGTTCCATTATGGCAGCCAAGTTACATAGTTAGACAGGTTCAAAAAAAAAAAAAAAAAAAAAAAAAAAAAAGACGTCCATCTAGTTCAACCATAAAAAAAAGTACCATATATACTCGAGTATAAGTCGAATTTTTCAGCATGTTTTTTTGTGCTGAAAGTGCCCCCCTCGACTTATACTCGAGTCAAGCACTTTTCTGCAGCAAAAAATTTCATTTTCCGAACCGACTTTGGGGCCCCGTATCTCTGGACCACTTGGTGCTAGGAATTTGGTGTGCGAACCCAGTGGAATTGGTACCATAACATATCCAAAGCTGGGGTTCCTAGCACCAAGTGGCCCTGAGATACGGGGCCCCAAATCTGGTTCGGAAAATGTCATTCTCTGCTGCAGAAAAGTGCTTGACATTTTCTAAACTGATTTTTGGGGCCCTGTATATCGGGGCCACTTGGTGCTAGAAACCCCAGCTTTGGAAATTTTATGGTGCTAGTTCTACTGGGTTTGCACACCAAATTTGGGGTTCTTAGCACTAAGTGGCCCTGAGATACAGGGCCCCAAATTCGGTCAACTGTGTCTATCTGCAGCAATGTCATTTCGGGACCCTTTGGGTTCAGAGACCCCAAATTTTGGCTGCAGCTAGGGGGCATCTAGGAACCCTTAACTACCAAGTTTGAAGTTCAGGGGACCTAAGGCTGCAAATGGGCACAGTGAGGCATGCAGATGGGCACAGTGATGCTGCAAATGGGCATTGTTGACCCTCTTTTCCACTTACAGTAGCTGTGCATTTCTCACCCTCGTCTTATACTCGGGTCAATAAGTTTTTCCCATTTTTTTTGTGGTAAATTAGGGCCTCGACTTATACTCGGAACGACTTATACTCGAGTATATACGGTACTTGGGAAACACCAGGTGACATTTACCCCAATGCTGCAGCAGGTGTAAATGACTACGGCTAAAAAACATTCATATAAGTGAGTGCAAGAATAGTCCTTCCAACCCTGCACTGGGTAACAGCAGTACGGAAATCTGCCCCACTAATTTTGGAAGCACCAACTTATGTGCAATAATTTTCCAAAAAACAATATTACTCAGGCAACGAGTCAGAGAATACATACGTCTTCTCAGCACAATCAGGCTCCAATATTCCTGCTGTCATTAAAGCGGAACTAAACTCGCTCAACCAATTTTAACTATTTTTATTCCTTATGTTGCGAACATTAGTAAAATTAGATACTTAGGTAAAGTTATGTTTACTTGTTTTAAACTTTTAAACATTTATTCAGTTGCTTCCTGGTTTCTGGTCTAGGCCAAAATTATGCCATACATCCAAGTCTATTATTTTTTTTTCTTTCCTCTGAGGGGGGAGGGGCTCTCTCAGCTAAGCACACCCTCTTGTCGGTGTTCTGTCAGAATAGGTGACCCGTCAGATTAGGTAACAGAACTGACGTTCCGTTAGCTGAATACTTTTTTTTTTTGGAAGGTGTTTATTTTTCATCAACACAAAAAATAAACAATATAGCACCCTACAAGGACAATATGGAGGTGCAGCAAATAAACATATGCATATCATGTCTTGTAGGCCGACATGGCCAAATGAAATTAACGAGAAGGAATAATGAATGAATGAATGAATGATTTGTAAAGCGCAGCAAATGCGAGCTGAATCGCCTCAAGGCCAATCCCCCCACAGCCAGAACAATGGCGGCGGGGGTAAAGGGGTGGTCATCATGAGCTAGGCCAAAAAGATACATTTCCAAAGAACTAACTAAACTAAAACATCCCTGACATACACACAATCATTCATACACACTCATGTAACACCCTTATACCAGAGTGCCACTGTCCCCACCTTTACCGTAAGCTGAATACTTACTGCGTATGCGCAGGTTTGCTAATCTGACAGAACATCTGCAGTCATAAGGCGCCAGCGGACATCTTACTACACCCAGCTAAGTCTTGAATTTCACCGTCATTTAACGAATAAAGTGAGCATATATAAATCAATATAGTATATTGAGATCTGTCATGCTATTTTCATGTGGCATTTTGAAAGCCTAAAAGGTTTAGCGCTGATCAGTCCTGGGTGTACCAAAATGGCCTCCGTCATCTTCCTACTTCTGGCGTCCAGCTTCTTTCAAAATGTAACATTCAAAACAGCTGTCACAGATGTCAATATACTATATATGTGATACTACTATATGTGGCCCTTACTCAATGAGCAATGACTGGAGGTCCCAGGAGTAGGAATCCATGGCTTGGATTGTGGAGTCACGTATAAACATAGGCTCAACTAGACCTGTAGGGGGTCTTTATCTGAGAGGCTGGGGCAAACCACTGGTGCACTACGGATGGTAGAAGCATATATGATTTGGACTTATTGGATTCTGCTTATTTTACACAAGAACTTTTATTTATGAACTTTTGGACTGGGTACATTAATAAATTTATTCACTGCATTGTCACTTTAAAACACTGTGGCACCTTACATTTTTATTGTGTGTGAAGAAACGTCATTTATAATCAATTTTTGCACTATCACTTTGGAATTTTGCACTTTATTGTATTTGAAGATTTATCACATCATTCATGGCTCATTGAGTAAGCGCCTCATATAGTAATATCAAATTAGCACTGTGAGGGAACACCTTTTCTTGTTGGCAGCCACTCAGCTACATTACTTATTTTGGTTTGCATATTAGTATTTCACTTATAATATACTATATGTATTTATATCCGCTCAGTTCATTACTAAAATGACTGTGAAATTCAAGACGTAGCTGTGTGTAGTAACATGTCCGCTGCCGCCTTCTGACTGCAGGTGTTCTGTCACATTAGCAAACCTGCTACGCATGCGCAGTAAGTATTCAGCCGACGGAACGTCACTTCAGTTACCTAATCTGACAGGTCGCCCATTCTGACGGTACACCTGCATGCCTTAACTAAGGGCAGATGGATCACGGGAAATAAAATGGTACATGAATCATTTGCCCTTACTCAAGATGGCCGCAGATAGAAATGCTAGTGGGCGTCAGCGATTTCTCAACAAAATAAAGCATGGAGACACGGGTGGATGGGTACATTTTCAGTTTGTGGTACTCAAAATACAGTTTAGTTCCGCTTTAGACCCTCCTAAAGTGAGCCTAGCCTTAAAAATAAAAAAAAACAAAAAAACAAAAAACATTCATTCATAGACACAAACCAAGCATAGGTTGTAAATATAAAAGTAATGCATATGTTGTGCGCCTTAGCGCTCCATGGAAATTAAAATTAAGAACTCAAAGTTTGTGCCTCTTTCTACACATGTAACCCAAGTTCCAGCTCACGGCTTCTGATTCGTAAAGAACGACTTTGCTTCTCCGCAGACTGGATTGACGCACATCGGACATCGCAGAGTTAACTGTTTTGAACAGGTCTCTTTGGACTTGAGATGCGAAAGGACTAAATCGGCCAGAGCCTGGAGAAAGTAAAAAAAACAATAAATAAATAAAAAAAAAAAAAAAAGGGAAAAAGGCCAAATTGGTCAAAAGAAAACCAATAAAATGTAAACATTGTTGCACACTAAGAAGATATTGGCGACGATCAAGCATAAAGCAAAACTAAGGCAAATGTCTAACTTTTTCCCGATCGATTCCTCCGTGCTGTTTTCCATCTCTCAATCCGCCAGCACCCCTGGGAAGACGGACTCTACAAAAGGAAACCTTGCGACTTTAAACCCAACAGGCTGCCTCCTTCAATTCTTCAAGGTATGTATAGTCTCCATGCAAAGTCTGACAATGTTTATCCTGGCTAGACTTTTCCCCACTTAAAAAGAATGGATTTTTCACACTGTTGCCGCAGTTAGAACCAAGAACCAATAATCACCGTCCCGCAGTCAATAGCATTAAAGCTGGTTTAACAATACTGATACCTTGGAGAACAATGGATTTCCATTAAGGGATTCCGATCGTCTGATGTTCTCAACTCCACACTGAAACAGAGGAAGAGAGAGAAGAATGACTGTGGCTCCCGCCGATCGTTGCGCACACGGCAGAACACAAGGCTTATTAAATGGATTATTTATTATGTAAAAATGCTGTAACAATGCAAGGAAATGTATAGCTAATTTTCAGACCCCGTCGATGTGCCCTGGCTTCTCTGTGGGGGATTTCTCTTTGACAACAAAGAAGTTGTTTGAAAGTTTCCAAGAACTGATTAAGTATTGCGGCTTACCTCCATAGAAAAAATAAATAAATAAGGACAGCGCGCTGCATTTTTTCTGCACAGAACTGTACTGGAACCTAGCAAATTGTATCAAAAACGCACTGGAACTGCATGTGCTGTGAACTGTAAGCAAAAACTGAAGAAAAAAAAAAACAAAACACTGATCTTGAATGTATGAGTGCATTTTTGTGGTGTGAACTGACCCTAAACATGTGCAAATGTGTTCCTAAAAAGGTATTTAGAACTAAAATGGGACTTTAATTGTGCCTCTAAGGAGTATAAATAGATGAAAAACAATGAAAAAATACATTATTTTATTCAGTATAAAAACAGTTAATATGGATTCAGGGTGTGCAAATCCCCGATTTTAACAGAGTTATATATATATATATATATATATATATATATATATATATATATATATATATATATATATATATATATATATATATATATATATATATATATATATATATATACACATACACACACACACACACACATACATATATACATACATATACATATATACACACACACACACACACACACACACAGACACACACACACCTTTTGTATAAATGTATGCATCAATGTCTATATAGATTTTATATTCTATATATAGATCTGATGCCTTGGACTCCACTACCGCTGATGAAGTCCGGATGTGGACGATACGCGTGCGGGAGTTCCTTGGACATCACTGCAGCCACCATTACTACTTGACGTTATCCTTTGATGCCATTTTACCTTTATCCCAGCACTAGGGTGTAGTGCTGTGTATATGAGTACTTGACTTTTAATAAATGTGATCTTCTTAGCCACACAGTGTGCACTATGTACTCTTATTTTTATTGCATGTGAACATGATCATCAATTACTGAGTGCTGCCTTTATATCGTGTGACCATCAAGTCTCCATCTTTATCCACTGAGAGTGGTAAATGCTGTTTTGACCCGTCTGTTAGCTCAGGGGTCCATATGCTGAGGTGAGCGGTTTGGCTAGCTGGTGGTGGAATTACGGATGTATAGCACTGCATGGACTGTCATGAGCACTTAGACCACTACAGAGGAGACCTTTTCTCTATCAACTTTTGGATTTAAATTTAAAGGGACTTTTATTAGTAATATTTGAACTTCTGGGTATAGCGCTGCACTGCTTTATTCATCACATGTGCAGGATTAAAGTTATTGAGGCGCAGCAAAAAAGACAAAACCCAGAAAGAAAGACCAGGAGAAGAAGATGGAAGCGCCTGTCACAAGCAGAAGCAGCAACAGCACACAGCTGGAGGGGATCGTTCGACAGGCAAGTCTGCCAAAATGTGCTAGTTCCTGGGAGCCCATTTACAAAAAAAAATAAAAAATTGCAGGGTTTAATTCTGCTTTAAGTCAATGGTGGGACAACAGCATATAGATTTGAAGCAAATATTACAAGCCCACCCTACACAGTGGGGCCTGGGTACAGTCCCTTAGACACAAAGTGAGTGTTACCGATCCTGAAGCAAAAATATGCACATATTCTTTTGCATTTGAGCCTGAGAATCATTGCAACCGCAAATAGTAGAATACGAGTGCAGTGCTATGACTCTTGTAGACTATCCCACCACACTCAGTTCCATATGAACCTTCAACTACAGAGCTGGAGAAAATATTAATGAAGTACAAGTGCACTGATGTCATTACATGTGTGTTCTATTGAGAAATACAGTCCCCTTGCTGTGTTGGAACATGGGACTCTCTCTAAAATTATGTTATTGTGCCAGTGGAGCAACGAACAGCCATGTCAAATTCAAATTTACCAGGAGGCGGCAGGAAGAACCTTTGATTCTGTAAGTGGGCAGAATTTTTTTTTTTTTGCATCATGTTACACCCCAAATATGGCTGTAACATGAAAACATTGGGGTTGATTTACTAAAACCTGGAGTGTGCAAAATCTAGTGCAGCTGTGCATGGTAGCCAATCAGCTTCGAAGAGCCCTTTCGCACTGAGCCACGGGCCACGTTAGCGGTAAAGCGCCGCTAGTTTTAGCGCCGCATTACTGTCATTTTTAGCATCACTATTTGGCCACTAGCAGGGCGCTTTTAACCCCCGCTAATGGCTGAAGAAAGGGTTAAATGCTCGTTAAAAGCGCCGTTGCTGAAACGCTTTGCAGGCGCTTCGGCAGAGGTGCCCATTCATTTCAATGGGCAGGGGCAGTGTAGGAGCGGTGTATACACCGCCCCTCCACCACCCAAAGATGCTGCTTGCAGGACTTTTTTTTTTTTAACGTCCTGCCAGTGCAGCGCCCCAGCACTCGGGCTTTCACACTGGGGCTGCAGGGAGTCATTTTTCAGGCGCTATTTTTAGCCCTTTAGCACCTGAAAAACGCCTCCAGCGTGAAAGGGGTCCGACCTCAGCTTGTTCAATTAAGCTTTGACAATAAAACCTGGAAGCTGATTTTTATGCAGAGCTGCACCAGGATTTTGCACTCTCCAGCATTAGTAAATCAACCCCTATGTCAGAAAGGTGGAGTCAGGTTTTAAGAAACACCCCCTAGGTCACATCCCTGCCTCCAGCCTGAGAATGAACAGTGAAAAAACAGCAACAGACCAGTAAGATAATCTCTGTGCTCTCTCCTACTGTCAGCATGTTCTTTCTGAGCACAAGTGCACACAGGATACCTGAATGGCCTCTCCTCCTTCCATTTTAAATACTAATTTACAGAAACATACAAGTCAAATGTAGGTATTTGTTAGTTGCAATTAAAATAGAATAATAATAAAAATGTATGTAATATATATATATATATATATACACACACACAGCACCCCCCCCCCGTATCCTTTCAGATGATCATACCTCCTGTGCAAGATGTTGGGCATACTCTATATCCAGTTCATACAGTGTTTCGATGTGATCACTTGTGAAGGCAATAGGGACTAAGAGAATGTTCTTCTTTCCTCTCTGGCAGAGGCCTTTGATGGTTTCATCAGTATGAGGTCCTAACCAGGGCATGGGACCAACCTAAAATAAATAAATAAAAAAAAAGACATAATAGAGATGACATAGCAGATCAGTTAGTCAACTGCGACAAGAAGATCACTTCAATTACACAGCCTAATAAAACAAATTTAACTAAATATACTTACCTGCTCTATGCAGTGGTTTTGCACAGAGCAGCCATGACCCGCCTCTTCTCAGGTCCCCCCAGCATACAGCTTGTTATGGGGGCTCCCGAGCCACTACTCTGCATGTCCATTCACACACAGAGCCGCAGCTCAGCCCTGCCACCCCCCCCCCCCCCCCCTCATCGGCTCACTGGCTGTCGAGGTCAATGAGGTGGGAGAGTCCTCGTAGAGCCGAGAAGTATTTTTACCTTAATGGATAGAATGCAGCGGCACAACTTCTGTTATCATGTGACTGCTGTGATTGGACCCCACAGCAGTCATGATGATGATGATCGGAAGACCACCTTGTAGACTCCTGATCAAGAGCCCTGACTGAGGACTGTCAGTGACAGCTTAGCCAGCATAATTGGGAAAACGATTCATAAGATAATAAAAATAATGGTAACGGGGGGGTAGGGTTGCCACATCATGCCTTTAATCCAGGACACACATTAATTACACAGGTTCTGTGGCTGATTAAAGTGGTAATTAAACTCACTCGGTGCTTTATCTGCATTAGATCAGCCTCAGAACCTGTGTAATTCATATGTGTCATGATGATGTGGCAACCCTAACGGGGGGGGTTTGTGGGCCAAGCATTTGATGTAATGCTCCCCACCTCATCCAGTCATGCAATGCAAAACAGGTGTCATCAGAAGCCTTTGCCTTCTCATACAGGATGTAGAAAAGCATTTTGATGAATCTCACATAAGACAGGGAATTCTCCCACAATCAGGCTGATAAAAACAATGATGGGTAAACTCAACCATTTAAAGCTGAACTCCCGGGAAAAGAAGAAAAATACCCTTGCATTGGGGCTCCCCTGTACTTGTACTGTAAACCACTATCACATGGGCGTTCTGTTTGTTATCCATCCATCAGTTGACGGATGAAAAAAAAAAAAAAAAAAAAAACGGACAGCAATACATCTCTATGCAAAAACAGATGTTGACGGATGTGGATGTAAATGGATGATCACCCATTTACATACGTTTTTCCATATAGATGCACTAATGTTCTTTTTTTTTTATTTTTTTTATCCGTCAACGGATGGGTGAAAAACTGACAGACAAAATGTGTGAAAAGGGCCTAAAGGACGAATGTTCATTTTTGCACCTATGGCCGCCTGCATACAGTGACGACATCTGATCAAACATAGCCAGTCACTGTTCAAACAACAATTTTAAACCAACTTTTGTGGAAACGGGTGGGGCCACCCATGGCTCGAATTTCAGTCGATTCAGCACGAATTTGCCAAAATTCAAGCCATATACTGTATAATACAAAAGGAAACCCTCAATTAAAAAAAAACACCAGGGGAGCATAGGGGTTACTTTTGGTAACACAAGGATCATAATAGAGTGTTATTTGAAAGAATATATAATTTATTGGTATCAAGCGGCTATAAAAACAGATTGCAATACTGCTAAGAAAATGGTGCCACAGCTTCACAAACAACAGATTCCCCATCAGCACCGCGAAGGGGTGCATGGAATGGTGGCCATCAGACAAGGACAAAACAAAAAAACATAACATAAAACAAAATTAGAACTGGACGTCCAGATGCCAAATAGGGATAAAAAATAAAATAAATAAATAAAAAAAATAAAAAATGGCTTGGAGGATATCCTCTAGTACAAGTTTCCTAATCGGAAATTACATGTAATCTGCATATGGCCCCAGAGGATGGGAGCAGACAGGTGATCCTGTCTATCGCTGGAGGGATGAGCAACTGGGGATCCGTCAGTTACCAATAGGAGGGAAATGTGCACAATGTGGTCATGGGCAAGAAGGAATGTGAATCCTCTAGGTCAGGTGAACTGCAGGTTTGAATAACAAACCCACGCTGCTAACAAAAGTTCTGATAGACCTAGGAGCATTAAATCTTGCAATGATCAACATCCATGTCTGCAGGCCTGTTACTTCCTATGGGATGTGTTGTGATGGAAATGTATACTGTCCCTGAAAAGATAAAATGACCCACAGCTACACTTGAATGAGGTAACCGGGAAGGCAAGCGATATATTTGCTGAAAAATGTTCACTGTTGCTACTATGCTTATCAGGTTGAGCAAAATGTCTGAATACTGAAAAATGGAGGGTATATTCCAACAGGCTGGAGTGCATAAGGCCTCTGCCATGGACCCTCGTTGAGCGTCTCGTTTACTCGTGCTCAGATAGCATCAAGTAGGCTTAATCACACATGTCTGGGTGGATGTACTAGTAAAGCGCACATTACCACTGCCGTTGACCAGGCACCCCTTGCCCAGACTCCCATTGATGGTTCAATCCAAAATCGTTTGATACGATGTCAGCAGACTCCTGTTGGCAAAGGAATAGGCGGAACCACTGTATCCATAGCTCAGCGAGGCAGTTACTGCCGCCTTGTCACAGCTCCTGTTCCCGGTTACAGCGGGGCTTGCCGGGGATGGCATCACGTGAAGCGGATGACGTCAATGCATTTCGCTAAGGAAAGTAGCATAGCTTCACCTGGACAGTCAGACAAAGCTGCGCTACTTTCCTTAGCGAAATGCGTGGGAGGCCATCTGCTGGATAAACGGTCTAGGTCTTTGCTTTTACAATATAATCAGCATTTAGAATTCCACGATTTAATGCGCTTTAAAAGTTGGTCTGAGTCAAGCTAACCTCCCAAACAAAAACATTTTCTTTACTAAAAAATACAGTCGCTGTGTTTGGGTTAATATAACATTACCTACAAACAATAAGGGAAGTGGTGTACTGGCAGCAGTATGAGCAACTTCCAGTCGGCTGACCGAAAAAAAAAGTTGGGCTGAGTACTTCTCCGCCAGGCTTTATCAATGAATACAAGGCTTCCTCTGATTGGCCAAGGTCATCTGCCCTCCACTCCACCTCGGTCAAACAGAGGAAGCCTTGTATTCATTGATTAAAAAAAAATTAAAAAGGTTTGGCCAAACAAACTATATAAAGTTGATTGAAACCTGGAATTCAACTTTAAAGTGATTGTAAAGTCTTGTTTATTTATTTATTTTTTTTAAACAGGTCATACTTCCCGCCTCTGTGCAGTTGGTTTTGCACAGGGCAGTCCGGATCCTCCTCTTCTTGGGTCCCTCTTTGCTGCTCCTGGCCTCTCCCTCATGTCGAGTGCCCCCACAGCAAGCAGCTTGCTATGAGGGCACACGAACAGAGTCACAGCTCCATGTGTCCATTCAGACACGGAGCCCTGACCCTCTCTCCCCCGATTGGCTAACTGACTTTGATTGACAGCCGCAGGAGCCAATGGCGTTGCTGCTGTGTCTCAGCCAATCAGCAGGAGAATCCCGGACGGCTAAGACACTTGTGGACATCACTGGACAGAGATGGGGCTCAGGTAAGTAATTAGGGGGGTGTTGGGGAAGCTGCTACACACAGAAGTTTTTTTTTATCTTGGTGCATAGAATGAATTAAGATAAAAAACCTTCTGCCTTTACAACTCCTTTAAAGACAAACTTTATTTTTTTTTTAAGATTCGGGTGTATAGTAGTGAGGGGACAGAAACCTTGCAGGCCTTGATTGCTGTCTATGTGTCCTTTGGGGAGATTCACTCTCTCCAAATGTCCTCATCACCGATGTCACCAGCAATGAAAGAGACCATAAATCCAAAAGTTTTAAGTTGCCACCAGTACAGTAATAGAGGGGAGATCTTCCAGTGGGGGCGCACACACACACACACGTTTCAGTGGAGGGGATTTCCTTCACATTGGAAAGATCTGCTCTCATTTCCTGTTGAGTTTATAGGACAGGAAGTGATAGAAAAATCTATCTGGGACACAGATGTAGACAGTGCATAGATGAGGGGGGGTCACCAAAAAAAAACTCTTTAATTTCTCCAAAAATTATCTAAGCTCAACTCCACCAAAAGCTTATTTGGTTTTGGACAGACTAGGGGAGTGCGTTAGAGCCCCTCAGGGTTTTTATTGCCATGTCTCTGTTGGGGAGATTTTCCATCACCTCCTGTCAGGATACACAGTGGAAAAAAAAAACAAAACATCGAGATAGAGCTAGGCTTTAAAGCACCATGATTGGAAAATATACTGTACACTGATAACTGTATGCAGTTAATATATGTAATAACAGTATTCAGAATAGTAAACTATTTTTTCTTACTTGCCTTAAAGAGACACAAGGGTTTACCTACTAAAACTGGAGTATGCAAAATCTGGTGCAGTTGTGCATAGTAGCCAATCAACCAACTTTTAACTTCAGCTTGTTCAATTAAGCTTTGACAAAAAAACCTGGAAGCTGATTGGTTTCTATGCAGAGCTGCACCAGACTTTGCACTCTCCAGTTTTAGTAAAACTTGCCCTTGCAAACAAAGTGACAGTTTCTCTGCAAGCTACTCACCCCCTTATACTCACTGAACCTGCACTCCCTCACAGATACTCCAGCTATGGCAAGAATAGCTGCCACTTCCAGGTATGGGGGAGCAGGTGTCTGTAGCTGGGCAGAACAGCCAATTACTGGGCCCAAGCACCATCATATGATCTCAGGTTCCCAACATAATCCATTTCAGCACTGGCTGAAGAGGACCAAGGAGCTAGAAAGAAATGCAGGTTAGGAGTATATGGGAATAAGGGGGGGGGGAATAAGGCCTTAGCAGAGACTCCATACTTAGTCCTGCATAGGAAAAGTGACCCCACACCCTACACAATCAAAAAAAAAAAAAAAAAAAAAAATTACTCTCCCCCTAAACTTCTCTCCTTGAACATTTATCAAATCAAGCGTCAGGCCATTTAAAGTGATTGTAAAGGCTCGTTTTTTTCTTATAAAAAATGTTATACTTACCTGCTCTGTGTAGTGGTTTTGCACAGAGCAGCCCAGATCCTCCTCTTCTCAGGTCCCTCTTCTGTGATCCTGACCACTCCCTCCTGTCCAGTGCCCCTACAGCAAGCAGCTTGCTGAGTCACAGCTCCGTGTGTCCATTCAGACATGGAGCCCCGAGCCGGCCCTGTCCCTCTCTCCCCCGATTGGCTAGCTGTACTGACAGCAGCGGAAGCCAATGGTGCCGCTGCAGTGTCTCAGCCAATCAGGAAGGAAAATATCGTATGTCTGAGGCACTTCGCTGGAAAGAGAGGGACCTCAGATAAGCATTAGGTAGGCTGCTGCACAGAATGCAATAAGATAAAAAAACCTCCTCCTTTACAACCCTTTAAATCAGAAAGGTGAAAAGGACACCTAAGAGTAGAGAACGTTTGTACCGCGCTAACTGGGTCATATTAGGTGACCCGCTAAATTTATATTAATCTTCTCTTTTACATGCAGAGCAAGCTGTCCAGCAAAAGTGGCAGTGACAGGGATAAACTAATGCCGGTAAAATTACTTACCGTATATACTCGAGTATAAGTCGTTCCGAGTATAAGTCGAGGCCCTAATTTACCACAAAAAAATGGGAAAAACGTATTGACCCGAGTATAAGACGAGGGTGAGAAATGCACAGCTACTGTAAGTTGAAAAGAGGGTCAACAATGCCCATTTGCAGCATCACTGTTCCCATTTGCATGCCTCACTGTGCCCATTTGCAGCCATAGGTCCCCTGAACTTCAAACTCGGTAGTTAAGGGTTCCTAGATGCCCCCTAGCTGCAGCCAAAATTTGGGGTCTCTGAACCCAAAGGGTCCCGAAATGACATTGCTGCAGATTGACACAGTTGACCGAATTTGGGGCCCTGTATCTTGGGGCCACTTAGTGCTAAGAACCCCAAATTTGGTGTGCAAACCCAGTGGAACTAGCACCATAATATTTCCAAAGCTGGGGTTACTAGCACCAAGTGGTCCTGAGATACAGGGCCCCAAAAATCAGTTCAGAAAATGTCAAGCACTTTTCTGCAGCAGAAAATGACATTTTCTGAACCGGTTTTGGGGCTCTGTATCTTAGGGCCACTTGGTGCTAGGAACCCCAGCTTTGGATATGTTGTAGTGCTAGTTCCACTAGGTTTGCACACCAAATTTGGGGTTCCTAGCACCAAGTGGCCCTGAGATACGGGGCCCCAAAGTCGGTTCGGAAAATGAAATTTTTTGCTGCAGAAAAGTGCTTGACTCGAGTATAAGTCGAGGGGGGCACTTTCAGCACAAAAAAAGTGCTGAAAAATTCGACTTATACTCGAGTGTATACGGTACTCCAGTTTAGATCTGCCATTAAAAAAATAGATAAAATAAAAAAAAAGTTTCTGAAACCACTACAGCACTGCAGGCAGTCTTATAGTTTGCCCCAGCCATTGTCACTTTGCTGGTCAGCTTGGTCTGTAAGAAAATGTTTAGAAATATATAAAGGAAAAACAAAAAAACACCACCACCACCATCACACACACACACACACAATATAGTTAACAGAGAATAATATTTATAGTAATAGCTGTCCTTTAACTATTCTCCACGAAACGCGTTTGTTTTTCGTAACAGCAAATTTATTAAAACGTTTGAAAAGAAGAATCTGGTTTCTAAAAGAAACAAACATTCTCCAAGGATTTAAGTTGCCTACAGAGAATAAATGACTTGGCCCCCCATAGTATTCAGTGACCAAATGGTTGTCTAATGTAGTGCTATCCAACTTAATGAATATGGGGGCTTCAAATGTGGCTCCCTCTCAATGGTTTAGCGTACATAAATTGTGTGGTATTGGGCAGAAAAACATATGCCTTACTGTATGTTACTAAAATGCATGGTAGCCTGTGTAATAATGTACGAGATAGAGATATTCATTCTAGCTCTCTCTCACAAAGTGAGTGCACCCCTCACATTTTTGTAAATATTTTATTAAATATCTTTTCATGTGACAACACTGAAGAAATGACACTTTGCTACAATGTAAAGTAGTGAGTGTACAGCTTGTATAACAGTGTAAATTTGCTGCCCCCTCAAAATAACTCAACACACAGCCATTCATTTCTAAACCGCTGGCAACAAGAGTACACCCCTAAGTGAAAATGTCCAAATTGGGCCCAAAGTGTCAATATTTTGTGTGACCACCATTATTTCCCAGTACTGCCTTAACCTTATTGGACATGGAGTTCACCAGAGCTTCACAGGTTGCCACTGGAGTCCTCTTCCACTCCTCCATGACGACATCACAGATCTGGTGGATGTTAGAGACCTTGCGCTCCTCCATTTCAGAATGCCCCACAGATGCTCAATAGGGTTTAGGTCTGGAGACATGTTTGGCCAGTCCATCACCTTTACCCTCAACTTCTTTAGCAAGGCAGTGGTCATCATGGAGGTGTATTTGGAGTCGTTATGTTGGAATACTGCCCTGCGACCCAGTCTCTGAAGGGAAGAGATCATGCTCTGCTTCTGTATGTCACAGTGCATGTTGGCATTCATGGTTCCCTCAATGAACTGTAGCTCCCTAGTGGCGACAGCACTCATGCAGCCCCAGACCATGACACTCCCACCACCATGCTTGACTGTACGCAAGACACACTTGTCTTTGTACTCCTCACCTGGTTGCCGTACCACACACGCTTGACACCATCTGAACCAAATAAGTTTATCTTGGTCTCATCAGACCACAGGACATGGTTCCAGTAATCCATGTCCTTAGTCTGCTTGTCTACAGCAAACTGTTTGCGGGCTTCCTTGTGCATTATCTTTAGAAGAGGCTTCCTTCTGGGACGACAGCCATGCAGACCAATTTGATGCAGTGTGTGGCGTATGGTCTGAGCACTGACAGGCTGACCCCCCCACCCCTTCAACCTCTGCAGCAATGTTGGCAGCACTCATACATCTATTTCCCAAAGACAACCTCTGGATATGATGCTGAGCACGTGTACTCAACCACCTTGGTCGACCATGACAAGGCCTATTCTGAGTGGAACCTGTCCTGTTAAACTGCTGTGTGGTCTTTGCCACTGTGCTGCAGCTCAGTTTTAGGGTCTTGGCAATCTTCTTATAGCCTAGGCCATCTTTATGTAGAGCAACAATTCTTTTTTTCAGATCCTCAGAGAGTTCTTTGCCATGAGGTGCCATGTTGAACTTCCAGTGACCAGCATGGGAGAGAGAGCAATAACACCAAAACGTAACACACCTGATCCCCATTCACACCGGAGACCTTGTAACACTAATGAGTCACATGACACCGGGGAGGGAAAATGGCAAATTGGGCCCAAGTGAGGGGTGTACTCACTTTTGTTGCCAGCAGTTTAGACATTAATGGCTGTGTGTTGATTTATTTTGAGGGGACAGCAAATTTAAACTGTTATACAAGCTGTACACTCACTACTTTACATTGTAGCAAAGTGTAATTTCTTCAGTGTTGTCACATGAAAAGATAGAATAAAATATTTACAAAAATGTGAGGGGTGTACTCATTTATTTATTATATCTATTTATATCTATATCCACACACACACACACACACACAGACATCAATGGAGGACGTCCCGTGTAAGTTCACCTTACAGATTTTTCTGTAAAGGTTAACTTACCCTTTAAGGTTTGTTTTCTACAGTTGTGAGACAAACTGTTTTCGTTATCTTGAGCTTTTATTGCAATTCTCTTTATAACTGATAATGAACATAACTTTATTTTGTAAACTGTATTTATACCTTATGCAATAAAAAGTAAAAAAAAGAAAAAAAAAAAAAAAATCACTAAAATTCAGAGGGACACTGCACTTTTTATGTAGTAAACGAAAATATCATCAAGAGCATCTGACATATCTGGTGTGACCCTAGAACAAAATGGGGAGAGGATCAAATCAATTTGTTAAAAATATTAATAAACCTATTTTTCATGTTTTTCTTCATGGGGGCACTGAATCTGCTCTCTGAAGACCCGATTCAGACCTACCATGCATCAACAGATCACCTTCTCGGTGATCTACTGCTGACTGCAATCAGCCTCCAATAGATCATTACAGCAGTGATCTACTGCTGCGGGAGAGACAGGACAGAGCTGCAACCACACTGCCCAAACCTCCATTCTAACAGGAAGTGTTGTGATGTCATTTTACTTCCAATGTGTGTATTACCCACTGTCAGGGCTCCTACGGAGCGCTCGGTATCAGGAGCAGAAGCTCGGGATTGATTTAGATCATAGGCTTAGTGCTAAAATACGGCTGTCATTGACAGCTGGTGGTTCTGGCACTAAACTGAAGCTGCCATCACTCAGTGTGCAGCTCACTGTTCTCCAGGCCCTAATTAGAGGTCTGAAGCACAGCAAACCATACGTGAGGTGCTGGTGGGATGCATGTGGCCCAAAGGCACTTGTTGGGTACCAAGGGTCTACTAAATGAAAGAGGCATGTACATTTACAATAAGTGAACAAACATGTTTGCTATATAGATGGGGTTTGGAATCTTGTGGGACAAAAACTATAGTGATTATAAATCAACTAGGTGTAAATAAAAAAAGGTCACATCAGGCAGTATCAGAAAAAGGAAGAAGGCAATTGGCTGCTATGGTAAGCAGCAGCAGTCACAAACTCTAGAAACACATTCTGTAGAGATCACAGACATTCCTTACTGGATTCCCCTCTGTCTGCAGGATATAGAAAGAATATAATGTGTTGTATGAGCATAGGCTTTGTTCTTTGTCAATTTGGAGGCTTTAAAAAACAGATTTACTTCCTTTGTGAGAGATCTGAGCAGCTTTGCAAATCATGCTTAATCTTAAGCACATGCTATACCACTATAGACGATAAAGAGTTTCTACTGCTCTCAATATACAGTACTGCATAAAACACCAGTATAGACTGCTTGGGTGCTGGGTTTGTGCCCAACTAAAGATCTGCATGGAGTATGTACCAGGTGTGTACAAGTGTCCTCCAACCCCTCCCACATTCCAAAAATCACTTCATTAGGCTTACTGAACTAAGCAGGACTTCATACAAGCCTTGTTTGATACTATAGGCCCAACACTTCATCAGATCCAAACTGCCCTTCTAGAATAGTTATTTTGCTTAATGGACTTCTCCTGCCCCCTTCCCATTGCTGGCTTGACTGCCTTTGCAGTCCAGGATGGGAATTTCAGGTCAAAGATAACTTAAAGTGGAAGTTCAGCCTAAAACTAAAATGTCTAAATCTACGACTAACCTATCTAGCCCTGGAAAGCAAAAAAAAAAAAAAATCACTATACTGTACATACCTTTTCTGAAGCTGCTCCAGTCTGCACTCCAGCGGCAGATGCTGTGTGCAGGAGACAGCTGACAGCGATTGAGAAATGCTTGGGAAGTAACGTAGACTTACTATGGGGCTTCCGTTGTCGGCTGCCTCCTCTGCTCCCGCCTCCACAGAGAAGCCGCCGCTGGCAGCTCAGCAACCGGAGCGGCTTTAGAAAAAATGTATAGCGATTTCTTCTTTACAGGGCTAGATAGGTTGGTCTTAGATTGTGGCTGCAAGTAGATTTAGAGATTTTAGTTTTAGGCTCCATTTTACACACACCGATGCGGTTTCCTTTTGAGTGTTTGTGCAGTGCTTTTATGCTTTTTTTTTTTTTTTTGGCAAAATTTGTTGCTGGGCAGATTAAAAAAACAAAACAAACAAAAAAAAAAACGCAAATCACCGCAAAATCGCAGGAAAAAAAAAACAAAAAACACCACTACATGCTTTTCTGCAGCTTCTGAGGCTGAACTATTTTAAAAGAGAAGGTCCAGCCTGGGTAAAAAAAAATAAATTAAAAGTTAGCAGCTACAAATACTGTAGCTGCTGACTTTTAATATTAGGGAACTTACCTGTCGGCACCCCAGCAGATATTCAGATCGACTCCCGGGTGCTGCCGCAGCCATTCCTGTTAAGGGAACCCGGCAGTGAAGACTTTTGGCTTCACCCCTGGTTCCCTACTGCGCATGCTTGAAGCTCCCAGCGCTTTCTAATTGGCCCGGCGGCGGGGGAAGGAGGAGGGGGGGGGTGAAACTCCGGGAGATCGAGCCGGGGCCCTTACATTTTTTCAGTTACTTCCTGGTTTCCAGATCTAGGTAAATGGTGTCATACATCCCAGGAGTCTTCAGGAGGGGGCTTTCTCAGCTAAGCACACCTTCCTGCCTGCATGCCTGAACTAAGGGCAGATAGAGTCCAGGAAATGGATGCTACATGAATCATCTGCCCTTACTCAAGATGGCCACAGCCAGATATGCTAGGGGGGTCTTTTTTAAAGTGATTTCTAAGCAAAATAAAGCATTGAGACAGGGATGGATGGGGGGGAGCTTGCTTTAAACGTTAAAAATGAATTTAACAGCATTTTTGCTTTGTGGTGCACAAATGCAGAGTAGTTCTGATTTAATAAGAGGTGGCCTTTATATGTACCTACATGGAGTTTGCGCGTACTTGTATGGGTTTCCTTTGGCTACTCCGGTTTCCTCCCACACGCCAAAGACATGCTGGTAGGTTAATTGGCGCTTCTCTAAATTGGCCCTAGTATGTGTATGAATGCATCTTAGACAGGGACCTTAGATTGTAAGCTCTATAAAGACAGGGAATGATGTGAATGTACAATATATGTAAGAAGTTGCAATAAATGGTCAGCGATATAAAAATACCTGTAATAAAAAAAAACCTTGTTTTTTGCACAGACATAGGTTTTGCTTTTTGTTTTTAATTATGGACTGCCTAAAGATCCTTGTATAAAGTGACAGTTTAGTGTGCTGAAATTAAAGTCCCATTTTGCAGTTGCTGTAGATAAAAGCTAGTCGTTTCTTCTTGCTGAAATAAAAACAAAATGACCAAAGTGCAGAGTACTGCGGCTCACAGTGACTGCTCCCCGATTATCCACCAGACCTACCTTGGATTGCCAGACCAGTCTGTAGGGGTTGGAAAAATTCAGTTTCTCCATGACTTTCTGCACAGTGGCTCCCACTTCTTGGGGGTACGGATCTCCTCGATTTACAACCTGCAAACAGAAAGGAAAAAGGCAGACTGTGTAAAGTGGCAGATGAAATCTCCTTCTGGATGGATGAGGCTGGGCGACACATCTTTGTTCAGGTATCATGTAATTCCTGGAATGAGATACCGCGGTGCAGAGATAGCACAGTCATGTAAATCCTGGTGCTTGTGTAGTTCTTGGTTGTGTTTACAATCGTCTAACACAGCTCAGTCCCAGATACAGCCTTGCTACAATGTTACACTCTCATAATTTAGGCAAATGAGACAGGGGAAATTATTTCTTCTGCCTGCAGCAGACTGATGACATCATCTCAACCTAGGAAAAAGACCCTGATTGAAGTTCAAAGACTGCCTTTTAAAAAACAAAAAAACTTGCCTTTAATATTTTTTAACAAACATGTCATACTAACCCGCTCTGTGCAGTGGTTTTGCATAGAGCAGCCCCAATCCTCTTCTTTTTGGGTTCTCCTGGCCCCGCCCTCCTGCCAAGTGCCGCCATAGCAAACAGCTTGCAATGGGGGCACCTGAGCAAGCTTGCTCCCGAGCTGCTGCTCTGCGTGTCTATTTAGACACAGAGCCACGGCTCAGCCCCACCCCCAAACAGCTTGCAAAAGGGGCACCTGAGCAAGCTTGCTCGCGAGCTGCTGCTCTGCGTGTCTATTCAGACACAGAGCCACGGCTCAGCCCCACCCCCTCTTTCTTCCCACTGGCTGTGATTGAAACCAGCTCCTGCTGCTGTCTCGGCCAAATGACAAGAGAACGTCCCCAGAGATCCAAGTCTATCATGCACATCACTGGATCAAGATGGGGCTCAAGTAAGTATTAGGAGGGCTGCTGCACAGGGAAGGTCTTTTACCTTCATGCATAGAATGCATAAGGGTAAAAAAAAAAAAAAAAACGGGAGCCTTTAGAACCACTTTAAAGTGGAACTAAAGTCTTCAACCACAAACATTGCAAGCAGGAAGGCTTTTATTTCAGAAGTGACTCTGTACGGCTCTTCTGCAATAAAATGCTGCTCTCCTTCCTAGCAGCAATGTTTCTATTGAATGTACAGCTTAGTGTACATTAGCCGTTTTGAAAGATTATACTGTTGCTGTGTATGGTGACTTGTTAGGAATGTATTCATGTAGTAAAAGGTACTAAAAGAAAAACGCAAAAGTGAATCTGTATCAAAGTAAACCCTGCAAGCCAGCATAGCCAATAGTTTTTTGTTTTTTTAACACAGGTGTCTGATATCCCCACATCTGCCTTCTTCCTGTTAGATGGTGAAGCACAGACTGTTTAGACCAGGGGTCTCAAACTGACGGCCCTCCAGCTGTTGCAAAACTACAAGTCCCATGAGGCATTGCAAGGCTGACCGTTACAAGCATGACTCCTACAGGCAGAGGCACGATGGGACTTGTAGTTTCACAACTGCTGAAAGGGCAGCCAGTTTTAGACCCCTGGTTCAGACTGAAGAAGGCAGGAGCAGAGGTAACAAAACTTTGACCTTGGAGCAGGAAGCCGTCATCTGCATATTAAGTGTTGGAACCTCTTAAAAGTGCATTTCCCCCAAAATCTTACTTCGCTTTCCACTTCTATGTAATGTTAAAAAATAATTATACTCACCTGCATCTGTCTTATGCTGGCTCTGCAGTGGGAACTGAGCGATCTAACACCACTGATTGCTCAGTTCTCCCCCTCTGCTCTGAGCAGAGACTGTCAGTCTGCGGCTCACTGTTTTCCCCTCCAGCTCTCTGTGGAGTGCTGGGCATGGGAGGGGCAGGAACGGCTGGGCTCAGCCTGGAATGGAAAGCCCGCTGTCAGCTGAAAACGTGTCACAGGAGTGCAGAATGTACTACAGTCACGTGATCCATAGAAGTATAGCCACGAAAGCTTTAGCCCCAATTCTCCTTTAAAAAGATAAATATTTCCCATAATTATTCCTTCCTGTACTGGACTAGCAGATTTCATTATCAATTGTAAACTAGAAGTGCACACTACACTGTATGTTCTAACAAAATGTTAAAGCTCTCAAGGCTTGAGTGGTACATTCAGAAAATTGTCCCTGCATTTGTCCCTTAAAGTGTTAGTAAACCCACATTAGTAAAATCAGTTTGTATATGCAGTAAAGTGTGCTTATTATATAGGGGTTAATCCTCTGCATTGTACTAAAAGGCTGTTTATACCTTGTCTTCTCTGAACCTTCCCAATCTTCCAATGTCCCCAATCTATCTCCTGATAGTACAGAGCCTTTGGAGTCACGCTAGCAATACACACCAAACTGAGCATGTGCAGAGTGTTTTTTTTTTTTTTTTTTCTTGAGGGTAAATGTGATCAGCACAGGGCCAATCAGCACTGTCCAGACAGAGGGTCAGGGGTCCTACAGAGGGTCAGGGGTGCCTTATAAGACAGTCAGAGTAGAATGAAAACTCCTCCTACAATCTTCAACCAGACACTTATGGAGGTCACAAGACTGCTATATACTGCTGATGAGAAAAGGTATTTAGCAGTTTATTTATTTATGAATATAACTGCATTTCCATGTTCTGTGTACTGTGGGAGACCAGATATAGTAAATGCAGGCTCCTGGGTTTAGCAACACTTTAACCCCTTCCCATCGCCACCTCCCAAGCCTTTAAGTGGATTGAAATGCCAGGAGGCAGAGGCAGGGATTCAGATCACATGAACACTGTGCTTGGCTGTCACAACGATCACATGATCAAAAAGCTCCCGATCGCAAGTATGCATCGGGATATTTCTGTGACACTTCGGTTACTGTGCTGGCAGTGCGCAGGGAGTGTTCTCTCAGCACAGTATCACAGTGTACATATAGGCGCATATATGCGGCCGCTCTGCATTAAAGCCCACCCACCAAGAGGGCGCATAGATGCATGCAGACGGAGGGAAGTGGTTAATTGCACATTACAAACTATTATGATGAATTTCAAGCAGCCTATAGAGTCCTATATATAAACCTGCTCCAAATAGGCAATTCTAAAAAGTAAGAAATATGTTTTAACCCCCCTGGCGGTATTCCCGAGTCTGGCTCGGGGTGGATTTTTCATACCAAAAGCGGTATCCCCGAGCCAGACTCGGGCTTGCATTGCAGGATCCAGGAAGAGTTTACTTACCTTGTCTCCTGGATCCTGCGATGTCTCCCCGCTGTGATCGGCGAGCCGCTGTGTCTCGCTCGATTCACAGTGCCGAGCTCCGTTCCCTGCGAGTGTTGCGACGCACGGGGACGGAGTTCGGCGGCAAATTCAAAAAGTGAAACACACAGTACAGATACAGTATACTGTAATCTTACAGATTACAGTACTGTATCAAATAATGACACATCCCCTTTGTCCCTAGTGGTCTGCCCAGTGTCCTGCATGCAGTTTTATATATATAAAACTGTTCCTTCTGCCTGGAAACTGGAGATTGTCCATAGCAACCAAAAAGTGTCCCTTTACGTCAAAAGTGGCTTTAGACCAGCTAGAAAACAGCGATAGTAAATTAGAACACTTGCAGAATTGAGCGATAGTGAATTGTGGGGAAATTTATTTTATTACTATTTTTTTTTATTATTTATTTTTATTTATTATATTATAATTTATGTTTTTGTGTTTCAAACTTTATCATACCCGGGATATCTACTAGACTCTGGTTTGGACAGATTTAAGTGTATTATTGTTAATATTTACAGACCTACAATATAAAACGCCAAATTTCCATGCAAAATAATGGTACCGCTTTCAGCACCTAAAATCCGAACTAATCATACCGCCAGGGAGGTTAATACATGGGAATACAAACATATAACAAGGGGTTGTCAAATTTGTCTGCAAAGGTGGAAATACACTTTGATAGATGGAGATATGTACGTGCCGAAATCTCTCATACTAGAAAAGATATATGCTGGACTGATCGGGTTTATTTTCCTACAGCCTCTCATTAAAAAAATAAATAAATAAATAGTGACCACTGGGTGGCAGTATAACAAAGTATCTTTACTAAACAATTCCTAATAGTTTGTTGTTATGGAACTATTAAAGCGGAGTTCCACACAAAAATGGAACTTCCACTTTTCGGAACCCTCCCCCCCTCCGGTGTCACATTTGGCACCTTTCAGGAGGGAGGGGGGTGCAGATACCTGTCTAAGACAGGTATTTGCACCCACTTCCAGCATAGACTCCTATGGGAGTCTATGCCTCTTCCTGTCCCTCCGCGCTGTCTCCTGGGAAACACACAGGTCCCAGGAGATAGCGGGGACCACTTACGATGCGCAGCGTGACTCGCGCATGCGCAGTAGGGAACCGGGAAGTGAAGCCACAACACTTCACTTCCTGCTTCCTGACTCCCTCATCTAGGATGGTGGCGGCAGCTGCTGAGAACCGAGCGGGTTCTCGGCGTCAGCTGCCGACATCGCTGGACCCTGGGACAGGTAAGTGGCCATTTATTAAAAGTCAGCAGCTGCAATATTTGTAGCTGCTGGCTTTTAATATTTTTTTTTTTTTTTTTAGGCGGTTTAGGTGGACTCCCTCTTTAAATTATAAAACATCAGGCAGTACCCACACTCCCTGAGCACAAAATACAAGTCCTTCAAAAGTAAACAATTAAAGTGGTTGCAAACCCTTACACGTACCCAGTGAAGAGACTGGCCTCTGGTGATACGCAGATGAAACAAATCCTCCTACATAAGTTGTACCTGTTCACCTGCCGTCTTCTCTACATTCAAAAGGCACACCTTTAAAAAGCTTGTCTGAGCTTTCAGAAAACAGGAGGAGGAGAGCTGAGGTTTCTCACCGCAGTTCTCAGTGAAGAGAGCTCCAAGAGCTGATTGGAAGGAGGGACACACCCACCATCCACATAGCACACAGAAACAGAGCTGAGGCTGTCAATCACAGGCTGTTTGCTGGAAGCTTCCTTCCTCTGCCACCATTTTTCTCTTGGTGTCAGGAAAACTTGTCAGAAGGGATTCATACTGGTAGAAGAGGAACGATGCAGAAGAGACACTTAGTGCTCTTACTTGAGACAAGTACACACACGCTAGAGGAATAGGCTTTGTTCACATTTCATGTGTGAGGTTTACAACCACTTTAAAGTGTATGTTCATTCAGCGTCACAAAAAAAAAAAAAAAAAAAAAAAAGAAGAAGAAACTATCCTGCCCAACATAGGCATAGCAGCAGAAAGTTCTAGACCTACCTAACAGCAGCCAGGGGCTCCCTGTTTTAAGCAATGCAGGCTGAAACCACATTTAAAATGAGCTTCCAAAAACCTTCTACAGCCTTCTCGTTTTTTTAGAGACCAAGCAGCCATTGGGCTGCACATGTGCAATGTGTACTTGTACCATACGATGAGCTGCTACAGGCCAGCACTCCCTCCCATGGCACAAAGGGCGCTAGTCCAAAAACTTGGAACGGAGCCAACGCTGGCCGCAGGGGATTTTAGGAAGCGTCCTCTGAATATATGTATGTATAAAATATAAATAAATATATATATATATATATATATATTTATATATTAAAAGGTGAACTTTTAAATGCATGTTTTTTGCAGTTAAAAAAAAAAAATGTGCATTTATGATTTTTATATTTTTCAATAGGAGCCTGCAAAGTATTGCTCCCACAATCAGCAGATGCAGTGTCAGACAACTGCACAGTCTCCCTCCATCTTTCAGCCCATACCTCTGTACATGCTATCAGCTTGCATGCTGGAGGTAGTGTGAATGAACTACGAGCATAATAATCAGAATGCGTGTGGCCCATTCAAACTACAAGTCCACAGTGGCAGACAGGACTTGTAGTTTTCTCATTCACAGCTTTCTGTGGATGAAAGACGTGGCTGTGTGGGAAGCCATGCTTTTTTCAAAATGTCAGAGCGGGTGCGGGGATGGGGAAGATCCCCCCCCCCCCACTCGATGTCACGGTGGGGGTGCAGGAGCAGGTCTGGCACATATCACACCCTGGCTGTAATGTGCTCCAGAACGTGAACTTATCATTTAAGATACTGTATATAATATGGGAATATTGAAAAATAAAGTAATAAAAGATAGTAACTGAGAAGCCTTACTGCCATTGGCAAAGAATGAGCAGAAAAGAGAATGACCACGTCTCCTCTCTTGTCTTCCGGAAACATATTCAGCTCTTTCTGGATATGGTCGGCAAAACACTGAAATGACAAGCAGGGTGTTAATGATTTGCTTCTGATGATGTGTGTGTGTGTGTGTGTGTGTGTGTGTGTGTGTGTGTGTGTGTGTAAATGTCAGCTCCCTCAGCGTAGACAAGGATGCAATGTGGGGACCAAGATAAGTATTTCATAATGAGCAAGTATGGTGGTTTTTTTTTTGGATTTGTGGGTATACAACCGCTTTAAATACATGATTTTAATTAAACGAACACACACAATATATATCAATATATATATCTATCTATATCTATTTTATTTAAATGATGCATTTAAAGCGGTTGTATACCCACAAATCCAAACAAAAAAACACACACCATACTTGCTCATTATGAAATACTTACCTGGGAATGAGGTCCCCCGCATTGCATCCCTGTCTACGCCGAGGGAGCCGACATTTTCATACACAAACACACATAAAAAAAGTTGGTTGGTGTTTGTAAGAATCCAATTAAAAGCATCAGTAAACTTCCAGTGGGTTCCCAGCCTACTACAGGGGGTTATCTGCTTGTTTAGCCAGAACGATAATGAAAAAGATGATATACCGGTACTTCCCTTATTACTCGCTTCCGCAAAACTTACTTGGTTCTGTGTGATTGATCGCCCGAGCCCCCTCCCCAATCTTTCAATGCCAGACCAGTCACAGCTCTCAGGCATTATCCTGTACAACACAGGACCAGCAGTCCTGCAATGCAAAACAGTACACCAAGGGCTCACCCACATTCCGGAGCATTGGGAACTGCAGGGAGCACAAGCTGCTGGGGGAGCGAGGAATACAGCATTAGTATTTTATTTGTCATCCTGTAGATGAAATGAACAGTTAACCCCTGCAGTGGGGAGGAGGACCCAGTGGAAGTGTAAATATCTTTTCTATGGGGTTCAGCTTTAAGCTAGAAGGTGAGATCAGCTTTGATTCTGCTGCGTACCTGTATGAGGAGAGGATGTGTTGGCCATCTATCGATTACGCTCCACTTCATTGTGGGTTGAACCCCCTTGGAATTATAGTACCGATAAATGGCATTCAAACTGCTACCTACGTGGGGAATATTCAATAAAAAAAACAAACAAACAATGAAAAACATAAAGAAGAAAAAATAAAAAAAAAAAAACCACCACACACATAGCTTAAGTCACAAAGCCAGCACTCCAGGATAAGGATCTTTATTTTCAGCTGAATCCAATGAGGTTGGAATATCACTACAGTGACCACTACATTTTTTTTGCATCACAGCACACTAAAAAAGAGTTACAATGCGCATTTTACGTATTTGGAAGGAATAATAGTTAAAAAACAAACACACACACACACACACACACACACACACACACACACACTTGAAAAATGCATGAAAAAAGCGCACTAAAAATAGGATTTTTTATAACGGCTTACCTGTAAAATCCTTTTCTTTCGATGGACATCACGGGACACAGAGCCACAGTAATAACTGATGGGTTATATAGGTACCACTAGGTGATTGGACACTGGTCACACCCTAATCAGGAAGTTCAACCTCCTATATAATCCCTCCCCTTCCAGGGATACACTATATTGCTTTGCTACAAAACTGAGGTATTAGAAGAGGGGCGGGACCTCTGTGTCCAGTGATGTCCATGGAAAGAAAAGGATTTTACAGGTAAGCTGTTATAAAAAATCCTATTTTCTTTCTCAGACATCACGGGACACAGAGCCTCAGTAATAACTGATGGGATGTCCCAAAGCAATGCCAACTGAGGGGGGGGAAATCACAACCAAGTAGGGTGCAATCAGACCTGAGGACCTTGTACCGCTGTCTGCAGCACACTACGCCCAAAGGCGCTATCCTCATGCCTTCTCACATCCACCTGATAAAATCTGGTGAATGTATGGACTGAAGACCAGGTTGCGGCCTTGCAGATCTGAGCCATAGAGGCCTGGTGATGCACTGCCCAAGAAGCACCAATAGCCCTTGTGGAATGTGCCTTGATCTGAAACGGAGGAATCTTCTGTTTCAAACCGTAAGCTTGAATAATCAATTGTCTAATCCATTTAGAAATGGTAGCTTTTGACGCTGCCTGTCCTCTACTGGGACCCTCTGGCAGCACAAACAAAACGTCCATTTTGCGAATTTGAGCAGTCGCTTCCAGATAGGCCTTGACTGCCCTTACTACATCCAAAGAATGTAGTGATCTTTCTTCCGAAGAACAGGGATCTGGAAAAAAGGAAGGCAGAACAATGTCTTGGTTTAGATGAAAATCTGAAACCACCTTCGGTAAAAAACTAGGATGAGGGCGCAATACCACTCTATTCTTGTGTACAATCAAATAAGGCTCTTTACAGGAAAGAGCTGCTAATTCTGATACTCTTCTAGCAGAAGAGATGGCTACCAAAAAAATGTGTTTCCTTGTCAGCAAGATCAAAGGAATCTGACGTTTTGGTTCAAAAGGCTGTTTCTGTAACACCGACAGAACCAAGTTCTAGTCCCAGGGGTTCAGGGGCACCTTAACCGGAGGATTAAGACGCATCACCCCCTGCATAAAGTTTCGGACCAAAGAATGTGAAGCAAGTGGCCGTTGAAACAATACTGATAAGGCCGAGACCTGGCCCTTGATGGTACTCAAGGCCAGCTTCATCTCTAATCCTAATTGTAGAAAATCAAGAATTCTACCTATGACATATTTTCTGGGATGCCAACCTCTGGATTCACACCAGGATATATAAGCTTTCCAGACTCTATGATAAATCATTCTGAAAGCTGGCTTCTTTGCATTGATCAAGGTAGATATCACAGGATCTGAAAGCCCACGACTCTTCAGAACGTGGGTCTCAATAGCCAAACCGTCAAATTTAGCTTTTGTAAGGCAGGATGGAACACTGGACCTTGAGATAACACGTCTGGGCGTACCGGTAGGGTCCACGGGGAACCTACTGTCATCCCTACTATTTCTGCATACCAAATCCTTCTGGGCCAAGCGGGGGCCACCAGAAGTACTGACCTCCTTTCCTGCCTGATCCTGCGAAGGAGTCATGGCAGTAGCAGAATAGGTGGGAATGCATAAATCAGTGAGAACCGATGCCACGGAATCACCAACGCATCCATCCCGCATGCAAGAGGATCCCTTGTCCTTGCCACAAATCTGTCTGTCTTTTTGTTGAATCGGGATGCAAAGAGATCTACATCTGGAACCCCCCCCATCTTTGGCATATGGCCCAAAAGATGTCGGGATGCAGGGACTATTCCCCTTGGAGTAACTGCTGGCAACTTAGATAGTCCGCCTGCCAGTTCTCTATCCCTGGAATGAAAACTGCCGATATGCATGGCACATGCATCTCTGCCCAGACTAAGATCTGGTTCACCTCTTTTTGAGCAGCTCGGCTCCGGTGCCTCCCTGATGATTGACATAAGCCACCGCTGTGGCATTGTGGGACTGAATCCTGACCGGGCAACCCTGTAGCCTGATAGTCCAGGCCTTTAGGGCTAGATATACCGCCCGGATCTCCAGAATGTTGATGGGTAAGGTCCTCTCGGTCTTGGACCATAGCCCCTGGATCGCAGACTGTTCCGGAACTGCTCCCTAACCTGACAGACTGGCATCTGTTGTTACCACTGTCCAGGTAACCGGTAGAAAGGATTTCCCCTTCTGCAGGTTTTCGGTTATTAGCCACCAATTGAGGCTCTGACGCACCGCATGAGACAGGTGCATCAGAAAGTCTAATGCCTGAACCTTCTTGTTCCAGGTCGACAGAATACTGTGTTGCAGCAGTCTTGAATGAAACTGAGCATAGGGAACTGCTTCGAATGAAGACACCATCTTTCC
The DNA here is from genome assembly GCA_037952925.1 of Lithobates clamitans. Lineage (NCBI taxonomy): Eukaryota > Metazoa > Chordata > Amphibia > Anura > Ranidae > Lithobates > Lithobates clamitans. The sequence continues at coordinate 3,393,429 of JBBGZY010001151.1, forward strand.
TAGCAGCCCAGCAATGGTTGAGGAAAAAAAAACCTCTTGTGTAATGTATACAGGGGCTGAAGTGCCAGAAGCAGGTACAGCCCCAGACCCCAACGGCTCTCCATGGCCAGCCATCCCTGGCCCCTCGGGGGGGGTTAGGGGGTGCAGACAGGGGGTCCTCAGAACCTGAACGAGATCCCCTAGTGTCTCTGGTTCTGGGGGTATTTGAACCTCTTCTACCTATAGTGCAAAGCAACAAGGTGGAGGTATCCAAAAATGAACACTGACTGCTGAGCGATGTAGTCTGGCAAAGCCTTGCTACCAAATGCCCAGTCTAGTGTTACCTTAGTAAATGCAGCCTAGGAGAATGCCTGTGTCCCACCTTACATGCCCCTGTCAGCTCTGTGTCCCTCCAAAGGCTCAGAGCACCTGTAAAGTGTGCTTTAAATAGCCCTGCTTCTGGCAATGTTGGCGTCTGGGCACGCTGAGCTAACGCCCCGCCCCCCCCCCCCACCACCCTGTTTTTCGAAAAAATGTGCGCTTCCCGCGCGAGCCGACCCTTCCGAGACAAGCATGGAGGAAGGCTGGGGGTGGAGGAGGAAGGAGAGAGGCCGGCAAAGATGGAGCCTTGCACGTGCAATGGCGGCTTGGCAGGGGCGGCGGCAGCGGTGGTGACAGTGCGGTGTAAAACCGCCTTACAGCCCTCCCGCGGCCTCCCCCTAGCTTGGGGGGAATATCCCAGAGGAGAAACCCCCCCCCCCCATCCCATCCTACCTGGAGCCAGTCGGAGGAGCTTGTGCAGCGTCGAACGCTGAGACAGAAATCAGCATGAAAAGGTATGTGCTTTTGGCAGCCCCCGGTGGTCACAATAGGCATAGCATGCATTTACCTTAAAGGAGAAAACCTACTAGAATTCAAAAATTCTGTGGAATCTCCTCTTACCTTATCCAGCCTCAGGATTCTGTATATACAGACCCAATCTTCGCCTCTCACGGTGGGCTCCATTTGAAAAAACCTTCAGAGACTGGGGCCCCCTACGGATAGGGGGACCCACAGTTCTGGCCCTGTAAAGCACCCAGCCAGAAATAAGGTGTTAAAGACCCTTTTCTGATATGCGGGGTCCAGTTCTCTAAAAAGAGAAGCGTTACAGGTAAAACCTTGTTTCTTTGGACACGAGGCCCGGGTACCATCCAATTCGGCCATGAAAAGACACTTTGAATGGATCCGGTTCGCCTGGCTTGCCCCAGTATAGGATATAGGATATTCTCTTTGGAGCTTCAGCACAGGACATCTTTACACGTCCAACACCTAAGGCACTGGCGTAAGAACTGATCCCTGTAAGGGGAGGGATTATATAGGGGGTTGAACTTCCCGATTAGGGTGTGACCAGTGTCCAATACCTAGTGGTACCTACATAACCCATCAGTTATTACTGTGGCTCTGTGTCCCGTGATGTCCGAGAAAGAAAAGCGCATTTCAATGCACATGCAATTTCAATGTGTTTTTATTTGTGCTGTGGTGTGAATGAGCCTTTACACCAATTTGCAGAACAATGTGTTCTCTGGGAATCCCAGTAGAGATCAAACAGCCCCATGACAGCCAATTAAAAAGAAACCTGTGTCAATCTGGTTGATCCTGCTGTTCACTGTCCCTCCCTCCTTGTCTGTGTCCCCGCTGCAGCCTGAGATTATGGAGACCGGCCGATTGCCACATCTACTGAGCATGCTCCAGTTTTAGTTCCTTTCTAAGCTGTTAATTTCCTCCTTTTTTCCCCTCTTCTGTGCAGCCCACACGACTATAGAATCACACATGTGGGTGTATACACAGGGATAAAATGATAGCCCACTACCTCCATTTTCCTCTATGCACATTAAACAGCCCCTACTATGGGGGCGGGATATTACTTGTCGATTGATGGAGGTTTCACCTCCCTGTAATTCTAAGCACATACAACAGGCACAGCGTGGAGGGGCGTGAAACAGGCTGTGATTGGTAGAACCTCCAATTTTGGAATATGTAACTGGAAGTAGACGACTGGAAGCCCCTGCAGAGAGGCTGGTAAAGAGCTGGGTCAGATGACAGCTGTGTATCGATTTAGACATTTTTTTTTAAAACAAAATAAAATACAGTGCCATCATCCATATACATAAAGAGAAAGGATGATGTAAATTAAACCATGTGTGTTTAGTATTACTTTAAGACATTGAGATATTAGCATAACTCCTCCCAAAAGCCAGCCCACTGCCTACATTAGGGTTGAGGGCTCTTGAGGAACATGGTGGCAAGGTGCTGTGATTTTTCAGGAAGCCATGTACAGCACCCTGCTAGCCCCTTCCACCAGCCATCATCTGCCTGCATAGCATAGATCCAGTGACATCATTGCTGGGTCTTACAAAAGGCTTGTAATGAAGAAAGACAAATGTTATGGGAAAATTCTAATAACATGGGGTGGGGGTCATGAAATGGAGGAAGGCAAAATATAAGAAGATTAAACTTCAGCTTTAAGTTGACAAACTGATTGCGAAGTTTGGAATTCAGTAAAGCTCTAGAACGCCTTACAGAACTAAGACTAAATTCCAAAACAATGTATTAAACTGCACCAAAAAGAAACTCGTGTTTACGTTAAGGGAGCCTACATATGTTGAATCGAAAAGTTTGATCATCAGTCCTTTTGATATTCTGCTGAAATAAAAATACATATAAAAAAAAAAAAAAAAAAAGAAAAAAAAGGAAAAATTAACTCTGTATGGGCATTCTTTGAATTAACCAAATGAATTTCAAAAATACAGTAGGGAAATTACTAAAGCTGGTGCAGCTGTGCATGGTAACCAACCAGATTTCTAACTTCAGCTTGTTCAATTAAGCCTAGACAATAAAACCTGGAAGCCGATTGGCTACTATACACAGCTGCACCAGATTCTTGTGCTACCATATTAGGTGTAAGTGACAAAACTCCAGCTGTGCCAAAAGGATGGCTGAACACTTACCGGTGGTTGAACAGCTGTACTGAGGATACTGCGTGAAGGCGATCGCCCGCTCTACACCATCGCTCTCCATTTCTTGGATTGCGGCTTCAGTTAGTGGGTCAACATATCGGAAACCAATGTAATATTTATGAGGTGCTGTTAGACGATAGACAAAATGTGTTACAGGAGAAAAACAGAAAAGAAGGATAAAATCAATGAGCTGACAGTGCCAATCAGGAGACAGTGTACCTTTGCTTAACCACTTGCTACCCAGGCCAATTCTGACACTTCGCTCCTACATGTAAAAATCATCTTTTTTTTTTGCTAGAAAATTACTCAGACCCCCAAATATTATATACGTTTTTTTTTTTTTTTTAGCAGAGACCCTAAGGAATAAAATGGTTTTCATTTCAACTTTTTATCTCACGCAGTAATTTTTTTGCATAAATGTGAAAGCTCTTGTTACGCCAGATACCCAACATGTCACGCTTTGAAATTGCGAACACTCGTGGGATGGCGCCAAACTTTGATACTTAAATCCCCCAAGGTGACGCTTTAAAAATTTTTACAGGTTACCCGTTTAGAGTTACTGAGGAGATCTCGCGCTAGAATTTTTGCTCTCGCTCTAACGTTTGTGTGGTTTGAATGTCGTTTACATATGTGGGCACAACCTACGTATGCGTTCGCTTCTGCGTTCTATTTTACTTTTCTATTTCAACACTTTTTTTTAATTCCTATTACAAGGAAAGTAAACATCCTTTGTAATAGGAAAAGTGTGCGACAGGTCCTCTTTACAGTGAGATCTGGGGGTCAATAAGTCCCCACATCTCGCCTCTAGGCTGTGAAGCCAGCAAAAAAAAAAAAAAAATTTTTGTTAGTTGCACCATCTCTGTACCATGGTCAGAACAAAAGCATCCGCTGACAAGTCATCAGTTGTTAAAGGTAGCAGTGGTTGGCTTCCAGGCCCGCTCCTTAACAACCAGCTATTGTTAAAGATTTGCATCTGAAATCGCAGCTGCTTTAGAAATACATAGTGAAAACAGACCTGAAATTCTCAAAGCACTACCTAGCCTTAATTCGAATAAGTGAGGGTTTTAACCGCCCCCCCCCCCCCCCCCATCAGGTCTTTTTGCAATCCATGTTCAATTGGGGAGATATCCTTTCACTTCCTGTTGTGGCTCTAGGACAGGAAGTGAGAGAAAAGGCCTCCAAAATTGAGGAAATCCCTTGTTGTCACTAGAACTAGCATCCACATTAGAAGATTTCCTGTCCATTCTTTTCACTAATAATGGTAAAACAGGACAAATAGAGAAGGTGAATGTCCCTAATGGGGGCAAAGACGGCAATCCAAACACACACACACACACACACAGTGGGGATGGAAAGTATTCAGACCCCCTTAAATTTTTCACTCTTTGTTATATTGCAGCCATTTGCTAAAATCATTTAAGTTAAATTTTTTTTTCCTCATTAATGTACACACAGCACCCCATATTGACAGAAAAACACAGAATTGTTGACATTTTTGCAGATTAAAAAAGAAAAACTGAAATATCACATGGTCCTAAGTATTCAGACCCTTTGCTCAGTACTGCATTTAATCGGTGTGTAACACGCACCCCAAGTTTAGGAGGGAATTTTAAAGGAAAATAACTTTTAGGAGGGAAGTTGAAGGAAAAAACAAAAAAAAACAAAAACAAAAAAAAATTACATTTAAATGCCCATCAATGCAGCCTTATCAGTGTCCATCTGCAGCCTTCCCCAGTGTCTTTGAAGCCTTGTGTCATTATTGTAGCCTTCCCCAGTGTCATTGCAGTCTGTCTTTGCAGCCTTCCCTGTGTCAAAGCAGTCTGTGCCTTTGCAGCCCTGTGTCTTTTTAAAATTGGTGCCGATCGGAGGAGAGGAACGAGCGCCACACAAAGCAGAGTGTACTTCGGCTAGACTCGGCTCTGCTCAGAGTCAGGGGCGGGACTGCGAGAGGAGCCGAGTCTAGCCGAAGTACACTCGGCTTTGTGTATTTCGGCGCTCGCTTCTCTACTCTTGCAATCAGTGGAGATGGGCGGGACTGCGAGAGGAGCCGAGTCCAGCCGAAGTACACCCGGCTTTGTGCATGTCGGCTCCGCCCCTCACAATCAGCGGAGATCGGCGTATAACACGCACCCACGATTTTTCCCTGATTTTAAAAGGGGAAAAAAGCGTGTGTTATACGCCGATAAATACGGTATTTAGTAGAAGCACCCTTTTGATCTAATACAGCCATGAGTCTTTTTGGGAAAGATGCAACAAGTTTTTCACACCTGGATTTGGGGATCCTCTGCCATTCCTCCTTGCAGATGCTCTCCAGTTCTGTCAGGTTGGATGGTAAACGTTGGTGGACAGCCATTTTTAGGTCTCTCCAGAGATGCTCAATTGGGTTTAAGTCAGGGATCTGGCTGGGCCATTCAAGAACAGTCATGGAGTTGTTGGGAAGCCACTCCTTTGTTATTTTAGCTGTGTGCTTAGGGTCATTGTCTTGTTGGAAGGTAAACCTTCGGCCCAGTCTGAGGTCCTGAGCACTCTGGAGAAGGTTTTCGTCCAGGATATCCCTGTACTTGGCCGCATTCATCTTTCCCTCGATTGCAACCAGTCGTCCTGTCCCTGCAGCTTAAAAAAAACACCCCCACAGCATGATGCTGCCACCACCATGCTTCACTGTTGGGACTGTATTGGATAGGTGATGAGCAGTGCCTGGTTTTCTCCACACATACCGCTTAGAATTAAGGCCAAAAAGTTCTATCTTGGTCTCATCAGACCAGAGAATCTTATTTCTCACCATCTTGGAGTCCTTCAGGTGTTTTTTTAGCAAGCGCCATGCGGGCTTTCATGTGTCTTGCACTGAGGAGAGACTTCCGTCGGGCCACTCTGCCATAAAGCCCCGACTGGTGGAGGGCTGCAGTGATGGTTGACTTTCTACAACTTTCTCCCATCTCCCAACTGCATCTCTGGAGCTCAGCCACAGTGATCTTTGAGTTCTTCTTTACCTCTCTCACCAAGGCTCTTCTCCCCCGATAGCTCAGTTTGGCCGGACGGCCAGCTCTAGGAAGGGTTCTGGTCGTCCCAAATGTCTTCCATTTAAGGATTATGGAGGCCACTGTGCTCTTAGGAATCTTAAGTGCAGCAGAAATTTTTTTGTAACCTTGGCCAGATCTGTGCCTTGCCACAATTCTGTCTCTGAGCTCTTCAGGCAGTTCCTTTGACCTCATGATTCTCATTTGCTCTGACATGCACTGTGAGCTGTAAGGTCTTATATAGACAGGTGTGTGACTTTCCTCATCAAGTACAATCAGTATAATCAAAACACAGCTGGACTCAAATGAAGGTGTAGAACCATCTCAAGGATGATCAGAAGAAATGGACAGCACCTGAGTTAAATATATTAGTTTTGCAGCAAAGGGTCTGAATAATTAGGACCATGTGATATTTCAGATTTTCTATTTTAATAAATCTGCAAAAATGTCAACAATTCTGTGTTTTTCTGTCAATATGAGGTGCTGTGTGTACATTAATGAGGAAAAAATTAACTTAAATGATTTTAGCAAATGGCTGCAATATAACAAAGAGTAAAAAATGTAATTGTAAGCACCCCTGTCAGCATTAAATGGTTTGTCTCATATCTGTAAAAATTATACATTCTGCTGAAGAGCTTGTTCTTTTGAAAAAAAAAACAAAAAAAAAAAAAAACAGCCTTTTCATGCTGAATCACTAAATAAAAAAACAGAAAAAAGTAAGCCTAAAAAAGAAAACTAATACAATGATCACATTGAAGAACTGGTTAGCTGCGATATAATTAAAAGGTTTTTAGTTGAATACTATTTTAATCATTTTAAAATGTTGCCTACACAACACTTTTATGGATTCCAGCAACACAAAATGTCATGAGCAGACCATGTGCTGCACGGAATGCCCTAATCAGCAAAAATACATGAAAGGGAATTAACGAGGGCGATTTGGTGAATGGCTATCTTATCATCACAGGAGGTGTATGGAGGGTCCCTCCCTGTGACTACATACCATCCAGCCCGCTCCGCAATATCTCTTCCCACAGCTTTGAACTCTGCTATCTCAATGCACAGTTCTACATGTATTGGGTGTCCCTTCTGTAATATGCCAACGGGTTCACTATTCAAAATGACTCAGTAAAGCCAGTGAACCATCTACCTAAAAGATGCCTGCCCACTTCGGGACCAGCAGCATACCTGTACATCGCTGGATTTCAGGTGGTATACCAGGATTATGGGTGACGCCGCAGGCGTCACCCTGGTACGTTTTTTTTTTAGTGCCAGCGATCAGCTTTCTTGTATAAGCCATCTTAGCAGCCAACTAGCCGCTGGACTGCTTTTATAAGCAGCGGGAGGGGATGTTCCCCCCTCTTTCCTGACCCACCGGGTGACCCGAGCGACCAGCCGATGCTCCTGCTGGCTGGTTGGACAGAACCATTCCACCCACCTCTACCCACTCAGGTCCAGGATGACCTGGGCTCAATCTCAAACCGTGAATAGACAGTGGAAGGCGAAAGCAACACAGTGATGAGCTCATCTCTCCGTCACTCTTTCTCCTCCTATCAGCATGCTTATTGGCAGCACATGAACTGATTGGTTCCTTGTGCTGCTTCTTTCTCTCACGCTCCAGTTCTTCTATACAGAGACGGCAAGAGGCAGATACCTACCCTGCTTCCATTTCAATTGAGGACTGTAAAGTTGCTTTAATTTGTGTTTTTTATATCCGTTTCAAGCTCAGCTTTAAACAATCTGTCAGTCAAGCCTCTCCTCTACAATATACCACAATTCTGAATTCCCTGACATACAGCAAGGCTATGCACAATTCTCTGGCAGGAAGCCAGCTAAAGCTGCCCATACATCTCTCTATTGGTAGAACTGTCTCCGCACTGCAGTGAAAATCACACGTGATGTCTGTGCGATGCGATTTCAGTCATACAGATAGTATGGCTGATTTCACATCGCATTCGGACCAAACTCGCACAGGACCCTTTTGGTCCGCACCAGAATCAGATTGTATGGGTGTTCACATCCATGAGATCCGATTCATGTCCAAACTGACAGTTCGCACTGCAATATGCGAAATGATGTGGGGGGCGTCATTAACCTTCTATTGACACTCCCAGCAGTTTGCATAGTTCAGTGTAAACTGCCTTGTGAGTCAGGTGCGATGCAGGAACCCGCAGCGGATTCGTAGGGTTCCCATATCACAGTAGTGTGAACCGAGCCTAAAAGGTAATTTTATACATTTTTGATACTCGTAGGGATATATTTACCACTGCTACTCTCTAGGGCAAAAAAAAAAAAACACACGTATACTCTAAAAGGTGGTGGCATGCATAAATGGATGGACGTCAGACCCATTATGCTTTAGAATTTAACAGTTACAGGAAAGACATTAGGGCTTCTATGGAGAAAAAAAAAAAAAAAAAAAAAAAAAAAAAAAGGGGGGGGGGGGGGTTTTCAAAGCACATGTAAATGGATCATACCTGTAGCTGGGGACAGTTCATTCAGCAATTTCACCATTCCTTCTCCTTGCTGGACTGTCCACTTCTTAATAGGAGAGCCACCTCCAATTTTTCTGTATTGTTCTTGAATTTTTGGCGTCCGCCGTTTGGCAATAAATGGCCCAAGTTTACTGAAAAAAGAAAGAAGAAAGTAAAATAAAATATGTAAACACTTTCGTATATTATTTTTTTCAAATATTTTATCATATGTATAATTATCGGTCCAATGCTTTTCCTGCGTCAAACTTAACAAAATCAACCTGACAGCCAAAATAATTATTCCTAGGGTAGGGTGCCTATGTTACATACACATACCAGGGCCAGATTTAGACAGCAGTCAATTATCCTACCAGCATGTCTTTTGTAGCGTGGGAGGAAACCGGAGTACCCGGAGGAAACCCATACAAAACATAGGAAGAACACGCAAGCTCCATTCAGATATAGTGTTTAACCGGGATTTGAACCAAGAACCCCAGTGTTGCCGGAAAAAAGTTCTAACCACTAAGGCCGGCCATACATGTGTCCAATTCCGAATTTAATTTTTTTTTATGAAAAAAAAAAAAAAAAAAAAATCACACCTTCAAATAATTGTTCGATTTTCGACTGTTAGTGGGCCGCACTACGGCCGATTTTCGTGCAGCCATTGAATTCGAGTGATTGGGTATGTTGGAAGTTTATAAAAAAACTAATTTCTAACCAATGATGGGAGAATTGTGCAAGAAATATAAAATCGAAAAAGAAACGCACATGGACTGTGACCCGGAAAGAAGAAAAAGATTCCCGACCACTAATCTTCCTTTCTGTAACAGGTGAAATTGAAGGCTTGGTTGGCCAAATTTGGAAATCAATGGTGGCACCATCGGATTAGAAAACGCACAAATCGTTCAGAATCCGACCCATGTATGTATGGCCTGCATAAGCCACTGTGCTGCCCCTTTAGGCCGCATTCACACCAGAGCATTTTGTAGCTCAAACCACAAAACGCTCAGACACAATAAAAAAGAATAAAAATAAATACATCTATTATTCTCTATAATGTTTGTTCACCCCTGCATATGCAAATGCCTGTCGTTCAAAAAAGAAAAAGTTCTGTAGCTCAAATCAGACAGCTTGCAGCGTTTTTGGATGTTTTGAGTCCCATAGAATTGCATTGGTGCACACAAACATGCACAATACACGTGTTATGTCACACGTTTATGTACTTTTTTTTTTTCTAATATATTCGGACAGCAACAAGTGATGTCACAGATGATGCTATTCTATATTGGCTAATAAGAAAACGACTGAAGCGCAAAATGCTGTAACAAAACGCGCAAAAAGAGAAAAAAAAAAAAAAAAAAAAAAATTTAAAAAATGCGGAGCTCAGGTGTAAAGGAGCCTTAGGTATGATAAATGCAAATGAAACGAATGATCTTCTCAGTATGTATTCCTTCCAAATCACATGATGGCAAATTTCATGCAGAGGTAAAACCATCTCATAGCATTACGTACCTTTGGACTGGAAGTTTCATGAGATCTGTGTCTAAAAACAACCTGAGGAGGAAATCATGGACATCGTCCACAGTCTCAGGACCACCCATGTTCAGCATAAGGATTCCAGTCTTGGGTTTCCTGGAGAGTCAGAACATAGCAGAGAATCAAAACATATAAAAAGAGCCACTTCTACCCACAATGGAGCTCAGTTTTTCAGCTATACAATATAGTTCATTATGACCCCCCTTCAACATACAGGTCAAAGACTCAACGTATTGAGACCAGGTGCCCATATGACAGCCAGGCAATGAGCAATTTCAAAATCAGAGCAATGACAAAAATGAATCCCATCAGGCTGGGTGTATGGTAGTTGATCAATGGAAATTCAATCAGTCTATGGCTGGCTGTACACTGTACAATCTTCTTCATAATTTACCAAGCCTATGTAGTATGAGAAGAAATCTAAACAATCCATTCAATTAATCAAAACCCAATAAGCCCCTATACTAAATGGCAAATGGTAGATCTAAAGGATATATATATGTATGTATGTATGTATGTATGTATGGTCTATGGTTATGTGGGAAAACCCTGACGAGCATAGAGAGCCGACCGCTATATTCTCCACCAGCAGGTTGCTTGACCCTAGGATGGATATCTAGTTTTCTAGAAATTTCAGCAGATGAAATCAGCTGAAAATAGGTTATCAGTGTTCTGTCGATAAAAAAAAATAATATACAAAAAAAAAAATTTAAAATTTCGATTTTACCGCGCTTTTGGTGCGTTTTTTTTTTTTTTTATAAGTCATGTGACTCAAAAACTGCATCAAAAACACAACATTTGATACGTTCTTGTAAAGTTTTCAACACATTTCAATAGGGAAGTGTGTTTTTGATTCGTTTTTTTTTTTTTTTTTTTAGCTGACCGAATATGCACCACAAATGCAGCAAGCAGGATTTTTTACACCGCAACACAAGTGCAACAGACCAGTGTGAAGACATACATAGAATTTTTTCTTGTGCTTTTTTTAAAATGCAAAATGTGCTTTAAAAACAGATTAAAAACAGATTGCAATAAAAAAATAAATATGAATTTGTCTGCCATTATGGGCACTTTTTCAGCCTTTTGGCTGAAAAGGTGCCCATAGTGGCCAACAAATTCATTTTTTTTTTAAATACTTTTTATTGCAAAAGTAAACAATGTACAGAGGTGATTTTGAATAAACCGGTTACAAACCAGAATGTGTACAATCTCATACATTAGGAGAGCAGGTCAAAACATTGAAACAAAAAACAAAACTAACTAGCATTTTACAGCCTTGATCAGTACAAGAACACTTTTTTTTTTGTAAAAAAGGAGGGTACTTATTGGGAGGTACTCACCAAGTCCATGCACATATTAGTCACTAGCAATGGTAAGATGAGGAGCACCAAACATGCCATATTTTATTATATTTTTGCGGGCAACCCCGGTGCCCATATAAAACTTTCACATAAGGCAATATCTGGTTAACTGCACACAGCCATTGTGTTATAGGGGGGGGGCAAAAAAGCCAAAAACAAGGATTCATACAACGTCGTTCTAAGAGGACGAGTCCATAACTCTTCATCTAATAAGCCCAAAAAGAAGTTTTTAAAGACTGACTTAGGGACAATTATAGGTGAGTGCACAAGTACATATAAGCACTTGGCAATTTAATGAGGTTGATCAGGCCAACTACCAACAATGGAAGTTTGGTCCATATTGTCAACTTATTTTGCACAAGCTTCAAAAGTGGGGTTACATTGGCCCCCAGAGCAGTAGTAGGGATAACCGTAATCGTTATCCCTAGGTATTTATAGGCGTTTACCACCTTAAGTGGTGAAGGCAGGATATTAGAGCCAGGCAGGTAAGGACAGAGAGGCGTTAGTGCTGACTTTTGCCAGTTTATTCATAAACCAGAAAAGGTACCATATCAATGATGTGCATAGCTGTGGTATCTGGCATATAAAAGGATGAAGTCGTCAGCATATAAACCAAGATTTTCAGTGACATCACCGATAGTGGGAAATAAGGGGGATTGTCTAAACCAGGGATCTGCAATTAGCGGACCTCCAGCTGTTGCAAAACTACAAGTCCCATCATGCCTCTGCCTCTGGGTGTCATGCTTGTGGCTGCCAAAGTCTTGCTATGCCTCATGGGACTTGTAGTTCTGCAACAGCTGGAGTTCCACTAATTGCATACCCCTGGTCTAAACTTTAAAGGCCAGGGGTTCCATTGCAAATGGCAAATAAAAGTAGGGACAACAGACACCCCTGCCCTGTACCATGATGTAAAGTCAACATAGGGGATAGAGTACCACATACTAACAACTGGAATGAGCATATAAAAAACGGATACCCAGCGCCTAAATGTCTCGCTGAAGTGCCAATTGCAAAAAAGGCCATTCAATGGAGTCGAACGCCTTCGCCATGTCGAGAGACGCCAAGGCACTAGTCTGTGGCAAGAAGTCAGTCAGCTGTGCCATTATCTGGGTCCTCCGAATATTGATGGATGTGTGGACTTGCCTGGCATAAATCTGGTTTAATCCGGATGTATCACAGACAGAAAATCACATCCAAATTCATATTTAAGTGTATGATATTAATTAAAACGTCAAATATGATCCAAAATATAATGATATCCATCCATCCATCTAGATCTCGATATCCATCTATCCATCTAGATCTCGATATCCATCTATCCATCTAGATCTCGATATCCATCTATCCATCTAGATCTCGATATCCATCTATCCATCTAGATCTCGATATCCATCTAGATCTCGATATCCATCTATCTAGATCTCGATATCCATCTATCTAGATCTCGATATCCATCTATCTAGATCTCGATATCCATCTCTCGATATCCATCTAGATCTCTATCTATCTACACACACACACACACACACACACACACACACACACACACACACACACACACTTCAATATTTTTTTTATCACTGAAAAGATTACAATGTATACATAGCAAAAGTAGCGCTGGTCATAAACAGAGGATACACAAAGTGTGCAAAGAACATCACAAGTATATATAAAAACAAAGATGAAAAAGAAACAGAACAATGCTGTGGTACGATAGTACAAACATTACTGGGTATAATGAGAATGGAGGGTCAAGCCCTCAGAAAACACATGTTGCACAAGTCCATGTAATTGGAGACACAGGGGGTTATTTACGAAAGGCAAATCCACTTTGCATTTGTAGTTTGCACTTGTAGTGCAAAGTGCACTTGAAATTGCACTTGGAAGTAAAGTTGCTGTAGATCTGAGGGGGGCATGCAAGGAAAATAAAAAACAGCATTTTAGCTTGCACATGATTGGATAATAAAATCAGCAGAGCTTCCCCTCATTTCAGATCTACCCCTCAGATTTACAGCGACTGCACTTCCAAGTGCACTTGTAGTGCAAAGTGTATTAGCCTTTCATAAATAACCCCCATAATGTCATGGAGGTAATCCAACACGTGAAAAATATATATTTTTTAAAAACTGTCAGTTTCGGTTTAGTACATCTTGAATTTTCAGTTTCGGTGCACCACTAGTATCCAGCAACCCTACAAGTGTGAGGATACGGTTCATATACAATTTATTTTCTTCGCTCTAAGATTCCTACATATTTATCACTAGACTTACAGCTGAACTCCAGAAATGCAGCCACCTTCTAAAACCTGCTGGCTTACTAGAAATGAAGTACAACGAGGTGCATGTCACCGATGGACTATTATTTACGGCTGACAGTTTTACCGAGAGGCGGGAGAACAGCCATCATTATACTCCCGGCTCTGATAGCAGAGACACTGCATTCATACACACCAGAAGCTCTGCCTGCCCCTTTCCTCCATTACCTATTCACAGAAGGCCTTGTATTTTGTGAATGGGTTCACAGAATACAAAAGCCCTCTGTTATTGGGCAGGAGGAGCAGAGAGGTGGGCAGAGGGGCTGTATATGTGGGCGGGAAAAGAACCCGCACCCGCTTTCACGGATCTGTCAGCACACAGTGCAGAACAGTACAATGTGCCATATAAGACAGCAAGCAAAAAGAGAACACACAATTTTCATACATCATATGAACAGAGGAGCCCTACAATGTCTCTACTATGAAGAGATCTGTAGTCTCCAGGCCCCCCGGGCTCCCAGAAGGGGAAGTACCTCTTATCAGGCTGAACATGTGTCTTTGCTTCAGGTCTCTGAGATGTTGCAGCAGCTGCCGCCGTTGAGCTCCATCGAGGCATCACCACATTAGCTGTACCCTCTGCCATATCTGTAAAAAAAAATAAATAAATAATGAGAAAAGAAAAAAAATCTTACTTTTATATTTCTTTTTAGCAACACAGTAGATGCCATCGCTCCAAGCATGGGTGTTCAACCTGTGGCCCACCTGTTGTTCAACTACAAGTCCCAGGAGGCATTGCAAGCCGCTGACAGTTACAAGCTGGACTCCCGAATGCAGAGGCATGATGGAACTTGTAGTTCTGCAACAGCTGGAGGGCCGCAGGTTGAGCACCCATGCGCTAAGGCTTCGTTCACCCCAGTGCGTCGTGGGGAACATGCGCACAAAGGCGTGCTTCCCTGCAAACCACATACATGTGCTGCTCCTTGGCAGACATGCAGCGGTGCCACTAATTCTTACTGGCACCCCCATGCATATTGCAAATGTGCATTTACCATGCATTGTGGTGCGGTGCAATTTTTAAAATGGTGCGGGCTGTCCAGGAAAGTGCAAAAACATGGATGCAAAATTTAGAAAAAAAAAAAAAAAGGCAGAAAAGTCCATGTTACAAAAAGTGTTACTAAACCCCGGACCCTGCATTCTCTATATCTGATCTCCCACAGTACACAGAACATGGAAATGCAATTATTTTTTTAAATATAAACTGCTAAATACCTTTTCTCGGCAGTCTATAGCAGTCTTATGACTTCTATCAGTGTCTGGGTAAAGCAGACCTTCAGTCATTTTGTTCATCTTTCCATCTATTAAATCTTCTGTCCTTGTTGTTGTTTTAACTTTGGATAGTAAAACAATTTTTTTTTTCTGCCAGTAAATTCCTTATACAGCCCACTTCCTGTTTCTTGTCTGGTCATTAGCCTAGGCTTATGACATCATACACAGCTCTCTCTCTCACTCTATTGAGAGTTTGCCAGGAAGGAAGGTGGAATGAGTCATAAGAGGGCCAATGAGAGCTGCAGAGCTGGAGGTGTGCCTCTGTGCGTTTGTGTAAATACAGGAAGTAAAACAGGCAGCAGCTTCAGCTGCCCACAGTTAAAATGGCTGCAGCCAGACTTAGTGGAGGGAGATTTCTGCAGCATATTTGGCAAGTTCAGAATCACATTATATATAAAATAATATGCAAAGTGGTTGGAGGGAAGCTTCAGAATGTCAAAGATGTTTTTTGTACATATTATGTGAGCAGACTGCAATTCCTCTTTAAACCTTGTTGGAGGAGTTTTCATTCACCTGACTGTCCTGTGAGGCTGCAGGACCCCTGACCCTTAGTCTGGACAGTGCTGATCACAAAATAAAAACCCTCTCTAGCAATATACACCAAACTGAGCATGTGCAGCCTGACTCCAAAGGCTGTGTTCTATCAGGAGATTGATTGGGGACTGTGGAAGAAGGGGAGGATCAGAGAAGACAGGATCAAACAGCCTTTTTACACAATGAGGCGGATTAACCCCTTAGATACCACAGCGAGTATAACAAGGCTTGCTTTATTACATATACAGACTGTTTTAATGGTTTAAGGCTACTTTCAGACTGGGGTGTTGTGGGCGTCGACGGTAAAGCGGCGCTATTTTTAGCGATGCTACTCGCCCGCTAGCGGCCGAAAAAGGGTTAAAACTGCCCGCTTATTGCTGCTGCAGCGGTGCTATGCAGATGGTTTGGCGGCGCTGCCCCATTGTTTTAAATGGGAAGGGGCGCTTTAGGAGCGGTGAATACAGCGCTCCTATAGAGCTGCAAAGATGCGGCTGGCAGGACTTTTTTTTTTTTACCGTCCTGCAAGTGCACCGCTCCAGTGCAGTATGAAGGCCCTCGGGCTTTCACACTGGAGAGGCTCTTTACAGGCGCTATAATTAGTAGCCTTACTGTTGTGGGTTTAGCAACACTTTGATTTGTATGGACTAATAATAGATGCCCTTTCCAAAAGAAGATAGATAGATAGATAGATAGATAGATAGATAGATAGATAGATAGATAGATAAATAAATTAGAAAAAAATATAAAAAAAACCCCAAAAAAACAGAACACACAATTTTTTACATTTATATTACAGATCATTCCTACAGCATCTTCTATGGAGACAGAGGGAGGGGCTTTGCTCTGTAGGGAGAAGGCTTTTGCATGCATATTAAGACATACAAAACAAATTCCTTGCACTAGCAAATAAAATATTAATAAGGACCGCTGCATCCACTACACAATCTAGATAGTAGACATGAAAAAAATAAAAAGCTATATTTCAACTAATGTGGACACGCTGTCCCTTTAAAATTCAAAAGAGCTACTGTGCATACAATAAAGTTCTACCATATACTATTAGAAAGAGAAACCCATCCACCATGGGTGAAAAAAAGTGCTGCTCGCCCCAAAATATAAAAAAAGAAGAAGAAGAAAGAAGGAAGAAGGAAGAAGGAAGAAGGAAGAAGGAAGAAGGAAGAAGAAAGAAGGAAGAAGAAAGAAGAAAAAAGGCTTTTAAGCAGCAAAGGATACAAAAATTAGGGAGCCCTTTTTTTTTTTTTTGGTATATTATATATTATTACTATACCATGAGACGGTACCAATAGTTTAAGCTTAGCGCATGAAAAAATACATTTTTGGTGGGTGGTAGTACCTGCCAACACAGCAGGGGGGGGTTTAGTTCTTGCCACGGCCGCAAAGCAGACCACCATGGGCTCGGCTTGTGTACACCCCCGTCCGGTGCCCTTTGCAACTTAAAATAGCAGCAGTTGGGGGGGGGGGGCGGGTTGTATAAAGCAACCGTATGCTTTTACCACTCCCCAACCTTAAGTTATTAAAAGGAATAACCTGACATTCACTGCCAGAGAATCTTCTAGGTCATGTGTTCTAAATGACAGAAATTGATTCCCCACCAGTGAATGTGAGGTGAAAGCCACAATTACTGCTTTATAATTAGAACCTTAAAGTGTTATACAAGGATCCCGAGGATGACGTAACAGAGAATCTATAGCAAGGAATGAATCCGGCATCAGCTGCCAAGACTGAGAACCAAACACACCTCTCTACAGATGAAGGTCACAGAGCCAGAACCAAACAAATACCACCCCCCCCCCCATCTCATGACTACTGAGAGCTCACATCACACTACTGGTGGGCATGGGTGAGTATACAACACACAGACACCAAACACACACACACTCTACCATACAACACACACACACACACACACTACCATACAACACACACACACACACACACTACCATACAACACACACACACACACACACACACACACACATACCACACAACACACACACACACACTACCACACAACACACACACACACACACTCTACCATACAACACACACTCTACCATACAACACACACACACACACTCTACCATACAACACACACACACACACACACACTCTACCATACAACACACACACACACTCTACCATACAACACACACACACACACACACTCTACCATACAACACACACACACACACACACTCTACCATACAACACACACACACACACACACTCTACCATACAACACACACACACACACACACACACTCTACCATACAACACACACACACACACACACTCTACCATACAACACACACACACACACACACACTCTACCATACAACACACACACACACACACACTCTACCATACAACACACACACACACTCTACCATACAACACACACACACACACACACACTCTACCATACAACACACACACACACACACACACACTCTACCATACAACACACACACACACACTCTACCATACAACACACACACACACACACACACACACACACTCTACCATACAACACACACACACACACACACTCTACCATACAACACACACACACACACACACACACTCTACCATACAACACACACACACACTCTACCATACAACACACACACACACTCTACCATACAACACACACACACACACACACACACACACACACACACACACTCTACCATACAACACACACACACACACACACACACACTCTACCATACAACACACACACACACACACACACTCTACCATACAACACACACACACACACACACACACTCTACCATACAACACACACACACACTCTACCATACAACACACACACACACTCTACCATACAACACACACACACACACACACACACACACACACACACACTCTACCATACAACACACACACACACACACACACACACTCTACCATACAACACACACACACACACACACACTCTACCATACAACACACACACACACACACACTCTACCATACAACACACACACACTCTACCATACAACACACACACACTCTACCATACAACACACACACACACACACTCTACCATACAACACACACACACACTCTACCATACAACACACACACACACACACACACACACACACACTCTACCATACAACACACACACACACACACTACCATACAACACACACACACACACACACACACACACACTACCATACAACACACACACTACCATACAACACACACACACACACACTACCATACCATACAACACACACACACACACACTACCATACAACACACACACACACACACACACACACACACACACACACACACACACTACCATACCATACCACACACACACACACACAACCACTCTACCATACCACACACACACACACACACAACCACTCTACCATACAACACACACACACACACACAACCATACAACACACACTCTACCATACAACACACACACACACACACAACCATACAACACACACTCTACCATACAACACACACACACTACCATACAACACACACACACTACCATACAACACACACACACTACCATACAACACACACACAATACAACACAAACAACACACTCCCTGCTAAATACAATATAACTGCACCAAACAGGTAAAACAATGAAATACGGGGAGCTGCTTTACCTGCCAAAGGGTTTGTATTTCTGTCCATCAGTCCTGAGAATTATACAGCTCCGCCACAGAGCAGAGGATGCCTGGTGACCGGACTTTTTTTTTTTTTTTTCTGCTCTAGGTTAGACCTGTACAGTCAGGTCACCTCCCCACCCTCCGCCTGTGACTGGAGTGTGAAGGAGCAGCAGGAGCCTGATGAGCTCACCTCTCTGCTCTCTTTTAGTATGTTCCCTGTCAGCACACACAGATACAACACACTCAATGGACCCCCAGTCATGCCCCTCCCCTTTTCCAGTCTGAGTGCTGCTGTACAAGGATAACAAGTAAAATTCAGAAGATTACACTAGATGCATGTATAGTAAATGAGGTTGAAAAGACACAAGTCCAACCTATGTGTGTGATTATATGTCAGTATTACATTGTATATCCCTGTATGTTGTGGTCGTTCAGGTGCTTATTTAATAGTTTCTTGAAGCTATCAATGCTCCCCGCTGAGACCACCGCCTGTGGAAGGGAATTCCACATCCTTGCCGCTCTTACAGTAAAGAACCCTCTACGTAGTTTAAGGTTAAACCTCTTTATTTCTAATTGTAATGAGTGGCCACGAGTCTTATTAAACTCTCTTCTGCGAAAAAGTTTTATCCCTATTGTGGGGTCACCAGTACGGTATTTGTATATTGAAATCATATCCTTTCTCAAGCGTCTCTTCTCCAGAGAGAATAAGTTCAGTGCTCACAACCTTTCCTCATAACTAAGATCCTCCAGACCCTTTATTAGCTTTGTTGCCCTTCTTTGTACTCGCTCCATTTCCAGTACATCCTTCCTGAGGACTGGTGCCCAGAACTGGACAGCATACTCCAGGTGCGGCCGGACCAGAGTCTTGTAGAGCGGGAGAATTATCGTTTTATCTCTGGAGTTGATCCCCTTTTTAATGCCAATATTCTGTTTGCTTTATTAGCAGCAGCTTGGCATCGCATGCCATTGCTGAGCCTATCATCTACTAGGACCCACAGGTCCTTTTCCATCCTAGATTCCCCCAGAGGTTCTCCCCCCAGTGTATAGATTGTATTCATATTTTCCCCTTGGCTTCATCCCTTTGGAGCTCTACCCATAAGGATTCCACCTCCTCCCCTAGCTCCATTAGTGATGTCATCTCTCATCTCTCACAGTCACTTTATTGTACATTATTCTTGTTATATAGACATACCCCTCCCCCTTTGTACCCTCTCTATCCCTGCTATAAAGTATACAACTATATATATTCATTGTTTTCTGTAAATACATCACTGAATTAATTGGAGAATTTATAAATATCTGTCTGTAGTTTAAATCATGGCAACGGCAGGAGAGGAGCATGCGGGGGGGGGGGCAGGGGGGCTCAATGTACACACGGGAGGGGGGGGGGGGGACAGTGGAGCTCAGTGTACACACGGGGGGGGGACGACAGTGGAGCTTAGTGTACACACGGGGGGGGGGGGGGGGGACAGTGGAGCTCAGTGTACACACGGGGGGGGGGGACAGTGGAGCTCAGTGTACACACGGGGGGGGGGGGGGGACAGTGGAGCTCAGTGTACACACGGGGGGGGGGGACAGTGGAGCTCAGTGTACACACGGGGGGGGGGGACAGTGGAGCTCAGTGTACACACGGGGGGGGGGACAGTGGAGCTCAGTGTACACACGGGGGGGGGGACAGTGGAGCTCAGTGTACACACGGGGGGGGGGACAGTGGAGCTCAGTGTACACACGGGGGGGGGGACAGTGGAGCTCAGTGTACACACGGGGGGGGGACAGTGGAGCTCAGTGTACACACGGGGGGGGGGGGACAGTGGAGCTCAGTGTACACACGGGGGGGGGGGACAGTGGAGCTCAGTGTACACACGGGGGGGGGGGGGACGACAGTGGAGCTCAGTGTACACACGGGGGGGGGGGGGGCGACAGTGGAGCTCAGTGTACACACGGGGGGGAGGACAGTGGAGCTCAGTGTACACACGGGGGGGGGGGGGGGACAGTGGAGCTCAGTGTACACACGGGGGGGGGGGGACAGTGGAGCTCAGTGTACACACGGGGGGGGGGGACAGTGGAGCTCAGTGTACACACGGGGGGGGGGGGACAGTGGAGCTCAGTGTACACACGGGGGGGGGGGACAGTGGAGCTCAGTGTACACACGGGGGGGGGGGGGGGACAGTGGAGCTCAGTGTACACACGGGGGGGGGGATAGTGGAGCTCAGTGTACACACGGGGGGGGGATAGTGGAGCTCAGTGTACACACACGGGGGGGGGGGACAGTGGAGCTCAGTGTACACACAGGGGGGGGGGATAGTGGAGCTCAGTGTACACACAGGGGGGGGGGGATAGTGGAGCTCAGTGTACACACAGGGGGGGGGGATAGTGGAGCTCAGTGTACACACACAGAGGGGGGGGGGATAGTGGAGCTCAGTGTAAACACACAGAGGGGGGGGGGATAGTGGAGCTCAGTGTACACACACAGAGGGGGGGGGATAGTGGAGCTCAGTGTACACACACGGGGGGGGGGGGATAGTGGAGCTCAGTGTACACACACAGGGGGGGGATAGTGGAGCTCAGTGTACACACACGGGGGGGGGGGGACAGTGGAGCTCAGTGTACACACACGGGGGGGGGGGGGACAGTGGAGCTCAGTGTACACACACAGGGGGGAGGGATAGTGGAGCTCAGTGTACACACAGGGGGGGGGGATAGTGGAGCTCAGTGTACACACACGGGGGGGGGGACAGTGGAGCTCAGTGTACACACACAGGGGGGGGATAGTGGAGCTCAGTGTACACACAGGGGGGGGGGATAGTGGAGCTCAGTGTACACACGGGGGGGGGGGGGGATAGTGGAGCTCAGTGTACACACAGGGGGGGGGGGGGATAGTGGAGCTCAGTGTACACACAGGGGGGGGGATAGTGGAGCTCAGTGTACACACAGGGGGGGGGATAGTGGAGCTCAGTGTACACACAGGGGGGGGGGGGGATAGTGGAGCTCAGTGTACACACGGGGGGGGGGATAGTGGAGCTCAGTGTACACACACGGGGGGGGGGGGGATAGTGGAGCTCAGTGTACACACGGGGGGGGGGGGATAGTGGAGCTCAGTGTACACACGGGGGGGGGGGGGATAGTGGAGCTCAGTGTACACACGGGGGGGGGGGATAGTGGAGCTCAGTGTACACACAGGGGGGGGGGATAGTGGAGCTCAGTGTACACACAGGGGTGGGGGGATAGTGGAGCTCAGTGTACACACAGGGGGGGGGGGGGATAGTGGAGCTCAGTGTACACACACAGGGGGGGGATAGTGGAGCTCAGTGTACACACACAGGGGGGGGGGATAGTGGAGCTCAGTGTACACACAGGGGGGGATAGTGGAGCTCAGTGTACACACAGGGGGGGGATAGTGGAGCTCAGTGTACACAGACACGGGGGGGGGTACAGTACAGCTCAGTGTACACACACACAGGGGGGGGGGGGACAGTGGAGCTCAGTGTACACACACAGGGGGGGACAGTGGAGCTCAGTGTACACACACAGGGGGGGACAGTGGAGCTCAGTGTACACACACAGGGGGGGACAGTGGAGCTCAGTGTACACACACACAGGGGGGGACAGTGGAGCTCAGTGTACACACACGGGGGGGGGGGGGACAGTGGAGCTCAGTGTACACACACAGGGGGGGGGACAGTGGAGCTCAGTGTACACACACAGGGGGGGGGACAGTGGAGCTCAGTGTACACACACAGGGGGGGGGGGACAGTGGAGCTCAGTGTACACACACAGGGGGGGATAGTGGAGCTCAGTGTACACACACAGGGGGGGATAGTGGAGCTCAGTGTACACACAGGGGGGGGATAGTGGAGCTCAGTGTACACAGACACGGGGGGGGGGTACAGTACAGCTCAGTGTACACACACACAGGGGGGGGGGGACAGTGGAGCTCAGTGTACACACACAGGGGGGGACAGTGGAGCTCAGTGTACACACACAGGGGGGGACAGTGGAGCTCAGTGTACACACACAGGGGGGGACAGTGGAGCTCAGTGTACACACACGGGGGGGGGGGGACAGTGGAGCTCAGTGTACACACACGGGGGGGGGGGACAGTGGAGCTCAGTGTACACACACAGGGGGGGGGACAGTGGAGCTCAGTGTACACACACAGGGGGGGGGGGGACAGTGGAGCTCAGTGTACACACACAGGGGGGGGGGGGACAGTGGAGCTCAGTGTGTACACACACAGGGGGGGGGGGACAGTGGAGCTCAGTGTGTACACACACAGGGGGGGACAGTGGAGCTCAGTGTGTACACACACAGGGGGGGACAGTGGAGCTCAGTGTACACACAGGGGGGGGACAGTGGAGCTCAGTGTACACACAGGGGGGGGATAGTGGAGCTCAGTGTACACACAGGGGGGGACAGTGGAGCTCAGTGTACACACACAGGGGGGGACAGTGGAGCTCAGTGTACACACAGGGGGGGGACAGTGGAGCTCAGTGTACACACAGGGGGGGGATAGTGGAGCTCAGTGTACACACACAGGGGGGGTATAGTGGAGCTCAGTGTACACACACAGGGGGGGATAGTGGAGCACTGTATACACACACAGGGGGTGGTGTTGTCATGGTGACCCCGGTCAGTACATTGCACTCACAGTGAGGTAGTAGGAGGCGGTGTAGGGCTCTGTAGGCGGCGGCCATGTTCCGGGCTCTCAGCATTCCCTCAGTGTCAGGACAGACTGCGGGTTACACAAGATCCCCTCACATGTCACTCCATAGGAGGCCGGGGCACCGCCCACCTTACACCCAGCCCAGCCCCCTACGCCGACGTCAGGTAGCATCTCCGGCCAATAGGGAGGCGCTCCCGGGGAAAGTTCCTGCACGTGGTCAGAGGAGGGGCGGGGCTCTGAGTGACATTATGTGTGTATGAATGGTGTGTAGATGAGCGGCAGGGAGGTGACCTCACAACACCCTTCATAGGACGAGCACTGCATGACGTCACACCCATCTTCTCTCATCTACTATTTCTGATCTTCTCAGTATTCCACTGGAAGACATGTGTTCTGTGTGTGCAATGTGTTCTATTTGTGTGCAACGTGTTATGTGTGTGCAATGTGTTTTATGCATGCAGTGTCTTCCATGTGTGCAATGTGTTCTTAGTGTTCCATGCGTGCAATGTGTGCAATGTGTTCTTAGTGTTCCATGCGTGCAATGTGTTTTATGTCTTCCATGCATGCAGTGTCTTCCATGCATGCAATGTGTTCCATGCGTGCAATGTGTTCTATGCATGCAATGTGTTCCATGCGTGCAATGTGTTCTATGCATGCAATGTGTTCCATGCGTGCAATGTGTTCTATGCATGCAATGTGTTCTATGCATGCAATGTGTTCTATGCGTGCAATGTGTTCTATGCGCGCAATGTGTTCCATGTGTTCTATGCATGCAATGTTTTCTATGTCTTCCATGCATGCAGTGTCTTCCATGCATGCAATGTGTTCCATGCGTGCAATGTCTTCTATGCGTGCAATGTGTTCCATGCGTGCAATGTGTTCTATGCATGCAATGTGTTCTATGCATGCAATGTGTTCTATGCGTGCAATGTGTTCTATGCGTGCAATGTGTTCCATGTGTTCTATGCATGCAATGTTTTCTATGTCTTCCATGCATGCAGTGTCTTCCATGCATGCAATGTGTTCCATGCGTGCAATGTCTTCTATGCGTGCAATGTGTTCCATGCGTGCAATGTGTTCTATGCATGCAATGTGTTCTATGCGTGCAATGTGTTCCATGCGTGCAATGTGTTCTATGCGTGCAATGTGTTCTATGCGTGCAATGTGTTCTATGCATGCAATGTGTTCTATGCGTGCAATGTGTTCCATGTGTTCTATGCATGCAATGTTTTCTATGTCTTCCATGCATGCAGTGTCTTCCATGCATGCAATGTGTTCCATGCGTGCAATGTGTTCCATGCGTGCAATGTGTTCTATGCATGCAATGTGTTCTATGCGTGCAATGTGTTCCATGCATGCAATGTGTTCTATTATTATTATTATTATTCAGAATTTATATAGCGCCAACAGTTTACGCAGCGCTTTACAATATAAAAGGGAGAAAATACAGTTATAATACAATACAATAGGATTAAGAGGGCCCTGCTCAGAAGAGCTTACAATCTAATAGGGTGGGGCAGGTGGTACAAAAGGTTGTAACTGTGGGGAATGAGCTGATGGAAGTGGTAGGAGATTAGTTGGAGACGTGATAGGCTTCACTGAAGAGATGAGTTTTCAGGGATTGCCTGAAGGTAGCAAGAGTAGGGGATAGCCGGATAGATGGAGGTAGAGAGTTCCAGAGGATGGGAGAGGCTCTGGAGAAATCCTGGAGACGAGCATGAGGGGAGGAGACAAGACAGCTTGAAAGCAGGAGGTCTTGAGAAGAGCGGAGAGGATGATTTGGGTAATATTTGGAGACAAGATTAGTGATGTAGCTCGGGGCAGAGTTGTGAATGGCTTTGTATGTTGTGGTTAGTATTTTGAATTTAATTCGCTGGGTGATTGGGAGCCAGTGTAGGGATTGGAGGAGAGGGTTGGCAGACACTGAGCGGTTGGTAAGGTAGATAAGTCTGGCAGCAGCATTCATGATAGACTGAAGAGGGGAGGAGCCTGTGGAGAGGCAGGCCAATGAGAAAGGGAGCTGCAATAGTCAAGGTGAGAGATAACAAGGGAGTGAATGAGGAGCTTGGTGGTTTCATTTGTTAAAAAGGGGGGAAATTTAGAGATGTTACGGAGGTGAATTCTACAAACTTTTGACAACGATTGGATTTGAGGCTGAAATGACAAGTCAGAGTCTAGGGTTACACCTAGTACCCTGGCGTGAGGGGAGGGACTGATGGTTGCATTGTTGATTTTGATGGAAAAGTCATGGAGGGGGGCATGGCAGGGGGGAATATTAATAGCTCAGTTTTAGAGAGATTTATTTTAAGGAAGTGGTGCGACATCCATGCTGATATGTCAGTTAGTAAGTTAGTAATGCGAGGAGACTGAAGGAGTGAGGTGAGGAGTAGACAGATAGATTTGGGTGTCATTGGCGTATAAGTGGTATTGGAAGCCGTGGGCGGTTATCAAGTGACCGAAGGAGGAGGTGTAGATAGAGAAGAGTAGGGGTCCAAGAACTGAGCCTTGGGGGACCCCCACAGAAAGGGGCAATGGAGACGAGACAGAGTTGTAGGTGACACTGAAGACGGGCTGTGATAAATAGTCAGAGAACCAGGATAGAGCAGAATCTTGGAGGCCAAGGGAATGTAGTTTATTGAGAAGGAGCGGGTGGTCAACAGTATCAAAGGCCGCAGAGAGGTCAAGTAGTAGGAGTATGGAGTACTGGCTGTTGGTTTTAGCAGTTAGTAAATCGTTAAAGAGTTTTAGTAAGGCAGTTCCCGTGGAGTGCTGCGAGCGAAAGCCAGACTGTAAGGGGTCAAGAAGGTTATTTTTATTGAGGTAGGAGCTATAACAGTTGTAGACTAAGCGTTCTAGAAGTTTAGAGGTGAATGGGATTAAAGAGATGGGTCTTAAGTTGTTCAGGTCGGTAGGGTCCAGTGAGGGCTTTTTAAGAATGGGAGTGATCTGCGCATGTTTTAGAGGGGAGGGGAAGATGCCACTAGAGAGGGAGAGATTGAAGATGTGGGTGAGCGAGCATAGGATAGAAGAAGAGGGTGACCATAATAGTTGTGAGGGAACAGGATACAAGGGACAATTGGTTAGGTGGGCATCCGAGAAAATTTTTGTAACCTCTTCCGTAGTAGCCAATTCAAAAGAGGAGAGTGTTGAATGTGCTGCTAGGCAAGGTATGTTGGGTGGTGAAGACGTACGCACAGTGGAGATGTCCTCACGAATTTCATCGATCTTGTCTTTCAAGTGATTGGCAATCTCTTGGGCAGTGAGTGAGTTAGTGGGTAGAGGGGGTGGTGGTCGAAGCAGAGAGTTAAAGGTTGAGAAGAGCCGACGGGGACTGGATGACAAGGAATTAATAAGAGAGACAAAGTAGGCTTGTTTGGCAGCATGGAGGCATGAATTGTATTTTAGAAGGGCAGATTTATATATACTATGCGTGCAATGTGTTCCATGTGTGCAATGTGTTATATGCATGCAATGTCTTCCATGCATGCAGTGTCTTACATACGTGCAATGTGTTCCATGCATGCAATGTGTTCCATGTGTGCAATGTGTTCTTAGTGTTCCATGCGTGCAATGTGTTCTATGCGTGCAATGTGTTCCATGCGTGCAATGTGTTCTATGCGTGCAATGTGTTCTTAGTGTTCCATGCGTGCAATGTGTTCCATGTGTGCAATGTGTTCTTAGTGTTCCATGCGTGCAATGTGTTCCATGCGTGCAATGTGTTCTATGCGTGCAATGTGTTCTTAGTGTTCCATGCGTGCAATGTGTTCCATGTGTGCAATGTGTTCTTAGTGTTCCATGCGTGCAATGTGTTCTATGCGTGCAATGTGTTCCATGCGTGCAATGTGTTCCATGCGTGCAATGTGTTCCATGTGTTCCATGTGTTCTATGCAGGACATTCCCTGATCATCCGGCTAGCAATCCTCAGCTGTCCTCTGCACTATACAGGCTTTCCTTAGAGGGGACCTCCTCCTCCTTCCTTCCCAAAAATTGTAAAACTCTGATTAAAGCTGAACTCCCCCTACCTATCACAAATTAAATATAAAGTCCCTAACACTTGTCCCTGAATTAAATAAGACATGCTGCCATCTTGAATCGAGATTTGGTGTGCACACATACACATTGCGGATCTCTGCCAGGACTGCACAGGTGACAAATTACTATGCACATGCCAGGAAACGTCTTGGGGGTCCTGCCAGTAATATGGCGTGCCTGCACATGTGCAAGATCTCCCAAACTGCCTCCTGGGATGAGAGACGTAGGGAATGAAGAAGATGGTTTGTGAGATCTTGCATATGTGTAGGCATGCATATTACTGGCAGGACCCCAGGACATTTCCGCACATGGCTCCCCTCACACATGCGAATAGGGCCATTAGCAATTGGATGCAGGGGGCTCAGTGGGGGTTCCAGATGATCAGCTGCAGGTAGAAGCCCTATAATTGGTAGAAATGTGAGGCTGACAGCTCCTGCAGCTCTTTCTAGTCACTCACGTGTAACCACTCATGGTGCAACTACCGGGCAACGATCGGCCCTGGATTCAGACTGTCTGCACCCAGGACTGATCATTCGGAAGTGACCACTACTTGAGCAATTACAGCCATGGCCAGTATTTTTGTGAATGACGCGAATATTAATTTTCAGTTCACAAAGTCCACTGTCTGTGTTTTTAGATCTTTTTGTCAGATGTTACTATAGTATACTGAAGTATAATTACAAGCATTGTATAAGTGTCAAAGGCTTTTATTGACAATTACATTAAGTTTATGCAGAGTCAATATTTGCAGTATTGACCCTTCTTTTTCAAGACCTCTGCAATTCTCCCTGGCACACTGTCAATCAACTTCTGGGCCACATCCTGAATGATGGCAGCCCATTCTTTCATAATCAATGCTTGGAGTTTGTCAGAATTTGTGGAGGTTTTTTGTTCACCCGCCTCTTGAGGATTGACCATAAGTTCTCAATGGGATTAAAGTCTGGGGAGTTTCCTGGCCATGGACCCAAAATGTGATGTTTTGTTCCCCAAGCCACTTAGTTATCACTTTTGCCGTATGGCAAGGTGCTCCATCATGCTGGAAAAGGCATTGTTCCTCACCAAACTGTTCTTGGATGGTTGGGAGAAGTTGCTCTCGGAGGATGTTTTTGTACCATTCTTTATTCATGGTGTTCTTGGGCAGAATTGTGAGTGATCCCACTCCCTTGGCTGAGAAGGAACCTCATACATGATGGTCTTAGGATGCTTTACTGTTGGCATGACACAGGACTGATGGTAGCGTTCACCTTTTCTTCTCCGGACAAGGTTTTTTCTGGATGCCCCAAACATTCGGAAAGGGGATTCATCAGAGAAAATGACTGTTCCCCAGTACTCAGCAGCAGTTCAGCTGCGGCACAAGCAACTGTGACAGTTATCATTCATGGCATGCTTGAATGTAAGTGGTTTAGGAAACAGTTAAACCAATAGGTTTTTTTCCACTTTAAGGGGGAGGGTGTATGGGGGGTGGTAAAAATGGCATGTGTATACCCCCCCCAACCGCAAGTCTAAATGAGCCTTTAAAGTGGACTTAAATTCCGCTATGATACACTGTGAGCAGGCATGCTTTTTATTGCTTCAACAAAACTGCTCAAATCTTGCCAAATGTTTTGAAAAAGCTTAGCAGAAGGTATGCTGTATACTGTTCTTATTCTAATGAAAAAAAAAATGTATTTATTAAAATATCCTAATTCACATAACAAACATGCAAATATTGAAATGGTGTTTGCAACTTTTGCTCAATCCATATGTGAACAACCTCTAATGCCGCGTACACACGGGCGGACATTTTTCGACGGACTAGGTCCGGGCGACTTTTCGACTGACTTTTTGACGGACTTTCCGACGGACTTTCGAATAAACGGACTTGCCTACACACGATCAACCAAAGTCCGACAGATTCGTACGTGATGACGTACGACCGGACTAAAATAAGGAAGTTGATAGCCAGTAGCCAATAGCTGCCCTAGCGTCGGTTTTTGTCCGTCGGACTAGCATACAGACGAGCGGACTTTTCGACCGAACTTGAGTCCGTTGGACAGATTTCTAGGTCCGTCTGACTTTTGGGGAAAAAAAGTCAGCTGGAGCCCACACACGGTCGAATTGTCCGACGGAGTCCGGTCCGCCGGACCTAGTTCGTCGAAAAGTCTGCTCGTGTGTACGCGGCATAAGACCTATTTTTAATTTCGGATCCTAATACTGGGAGACCTCTTAGGCCACTTTTGGCTCCACATTTGAGTGAAAACCCTTATGAATGTTTTTTTAGAGAGTAACATTTTATTGAAGTTTTAAAGTGGTTGTAAAAGTAAAGCTAAAAGATTTCTTAACTTATTGCATACATTCATGTAAAAAAAAAAAAACACACTTTGAATGACAATTGCGCAGTCATGCAACACTGTACCCAAATAGAGCTTTCTTTCTGCTGTTTTTTTTTATTTATTTTTTGATAAAAAAAAACAAAAAAAGACCAAAAATGTTGAAAAAAAACAAAAACTTTTTCTTAGTTTTTGTCAGAAAATGTTGTAACTAAGTAATTGTGCTCCTTCACTGATGTGTGCTGATGAGGCTGTAATGCTGAGACGGCACTGATAGACAAACCTGATATGCAGCACTAAAGAGCACTGATGGGCGGCACGGATAGCGTCACTTATGGGTGGCACTGATGGGCGGCATGGATAGGCAACACTTATAGGTGGTGTGGATAAGCTTCACTGATGGGCACTAATAGACAGCACTGATATGCAGCACTGATGAGCACTGATAGGCATCACTGATGGGCAGCATTGATGGGCAATGATAGGTGGCACAGATAGGCGGCACTGATGGGCACTAATAGACAGCACTGATATGCAGCACTGATGAGCACTGATAGGCATCACTGATGGGCAGCATTGATGGGCAATGATAGGTGGCACAGATAGGCGGCACTGATGGGCACTAATAGACAGCACTGATGAGCACTGATAGGCGTCACTGATAGGCAGCATTGATGGGCAATGACAGACGGCACTGATAGGTGGCACAGATAGGTGGCACTGATGGGCAATGATAGGTAACACAGATAGGCGGCACTGATGGGCACGGAAAGGCAGCATTGACTTACATCACAGATGGGCACAGATTGGTCTCACTGATGGACACAAATAGGCATCACTGCTGGTCACTGTTGGGACTGCATAGGTTTCCCCTGTGAGGAGATGGCGCTGATCGGCTCAGCTATCCTGACAATCTGTCAATGTGAGGGGAGGAAAACCAATAACCAGCATTTCCTTATTTACATGTGATCAGCTTTGATTGGACACAGCTGATCACATGGGTAAATAGCCACGTCATCGGCTCTTTACCTAGATCAGGGTCGTGCCGTGTCCCAGTGACACAGCGCTCCCGAGATCGCCACACTGTGCGTCATATGACGTTGTCCCAGAACAACAGAGCATCCCGCCTGCCGTCATTTGTCTATACGGAGGGCGAGAGGTAGTTAAAGCGGAGGTTTGCTGAAAAAAAAAAAAATATTAAAAGCTAGCAGCTACAAATACTGCAGCTGCTGACTTTTAATATATGGACACTTACCTGTCCAGGGAGCCCGCGGTGTCGGCAGCCGATCCCTCCTTCGGCTCTCGGCTGCTGCCGCCGCCATCCTCGGGAAGGGAATAAGGAAGTGAAGCTGTGCGGCTTCACTTCCTGGTTCCCTACTGCACATGCGCGAGCCACGCTGCGCGTCCTCACAGGTCCCTGCTGTATTCAGGTCCCTGCTGTATTCTATACAGCGGGGGAGGACAGGGTAGGCGGCGGAAGTGGCGTAGGTCACCGCAATCACCGTGGTGATCTATGCCAGGAAGTGGGAGCAAATACCTGTATTAGACAGGTATCTGCTCCCTCCTCCCCCCTGAAAGGTGCCAAATGTGACACCGGAGGGGGGGAGGAATTCAAAAAGTGGAAGTTCCATTTTTGGGTGGAACTCCACTTTAGAGTGGAATTTTAGTCCTGCTGGATCACTTCAGGCTGGCCCCTTTTTGCAGGTATAGCTATGGAAAACATATTTTAAGTGTCTATAGTACTGTTTAAAATCCAGTAATACACTGTCTCACCCTGCTCTGCGCATGCTCAGTTGCTCTCCATTTTTAGGCATTTTTAGGCACTGCTGAATTTGTAGAGGCCGATCTGCTGACAGCCTTAAAGCGGAATTAAATCCTTCTATACTTTACAGTCAAGAAAGCTACTTCTGTTTTATCTGCAACTGCCATGGTGCTGCACATGTGATCAGTTATGACACCAGGCATTTGATGGTTTGACAGTTTGGTTGAGGACTGGGTTCCTAAATCCTGGCGTCCATTGTACCTGTTCTATTTCATTTGGGCTTGTGAGTGATTTACCCAGGAGCAAGTTAAATATCTTCGTGACGATGGTCCATAAATCTTCATCTCCTGTGTCTTCTGGCAATCCTTGCAGCCGTATGTTATTTCTGTGATGGCGATCTTCATGGTCATCCAGTTGTAACCACAGTCCCTGTATATATGAGCATTGCATCCCGACTATATCTTGGAGCTACTGTATCGTCATATTTAAAGAATTGACTGTGGATTCAATGTCAGTGTTTTTTTTTAATTAAAAAAAAATAATGGAATCTTTATTATCACTTAAAGGTTTTACAAGAATCGGAGCATACATCGATCATTTTCCAAAGGCACCATAAAAGACACAACATGATAGTGCGAAATTTCAAAAATACAGTATAGTGTTTGACCTGTTCTTGCGCAGTCTAAAATACTTAGGGAATAAACAATAAATGTCTGCGCAACTCAACTCAATACCTGCATTGTTGTATTCCTTCAAAGCATTCATGCGTCCAATGTGACAGAAAAATACAAATTTCTTATGTTTAGTCTTCAACTGATAAAAAAAAAAAAAAAACATTATGAAGAAAATTGGGAATGCTACCATGTGACGAAGCTCTGGGAAAAAGACACAGAAAAAAGACCAAGAAATGATCAGGTGATCCATATGGAGGAAAGAGCCAAGAGAGACAGGATGAAGGAAGGAAAAGGATGAGAGAGGAGGGTGTCCGGCTGAGGACAATAGAAGGCCCTACAATATAGCATAGTTTTACAATGATGGGCCCCGCAAATAGGTCTGAAGTTTATGGCCCCTACACACAATATGAAAATCGTACAAAAATTTCCGTATGAGGAAAAATCAGCCGATTATCTGATCATTAGTATAGTGCTTACGACAGCCCATCCCGACTTTTTGGACAACAAAAACCGAAGGTGAAAGCTAGAAAATTTTTATCGTGAGTGAACACAACATCCGATTTTCGTTTCATGTGTACAGTAATCGTACGGAAATAATTGAATAGAAAAAAAACACGCATGATCGGAAGCAAACAAACGACCCTACACTTCTACTACCTCTTCTACTCTGCTAGTATGTATCTACAAAGGGGTTCTGGGACTTTAAATGAGGTGCATGATAACATGCACCTCCATCCCTAAATTAGAGATAAGAAAGGGTTTTTGGGACTTTGAGTGAGGCACAAGACACATGGTAGGAGAAATTGTAAAATTGTTTAATTGACATATAAACAAAGCATTCCTCATAAACATGTGATACATGGGTGAACATGAGTATTTTTATCTATATACAAGGTGATAGCATACAGAAAAGAGGAATTCATATATATACATGCACGCATCTGAAATCGCATTGGTATCCCATGGAAGTAACTAGTATAAAAAGCCAAATGCTTATTGAGTAATGGATACAAATGGGTTATAGGATACAAATGAATCAAATGAATCCCAGTGGGGGTCAAGCTATGTGTTGGGAACAGGATGACATTGATAGGCTCGATGCGTTTCATGACCAGTTGCCACTCATCAGGAAAAAATGCATAGCATATCTGAACAAAAAAGGAAACAAGGTAGCAAATAGTATCATAGAGAGTAGATGTTATTTCCTCTATTCTCATGATGTAGTTAACCTCCTCTACCCATTCTTTAATAGATGGGAACATGGTCGTTGGAATTGGAGAAGACCTTCTTAAATCTTTGAGACTGATCACAAGTATCATAGATAGAAGAGCCACTGGTGTCTCAGGCCAGGAATACCCTGTATGTAAATGACATATCTGAAAAATTGTTTTCCAGAAAGGTCTGATAGGTGGGCAAGAATACCTCACATCTGCAACACCATTCTGGAAATGATGGAAAAATGTTATGCATTGTGGTGCAAGTCTTTGTCTTTGACAAAGCGCATGCATGCAAAACGTATCGTCACGGCAACAGTTTAGCCTGCGTTCCACGCTGGTCCCCGAGTTCCCTCCCCATCTGCAGTCCCAGCCAGTGCTGTAGTCATCTGTACGAGTCCACTCCGGCATCGGCTCCTTTCTCCCCGCCAACCACATCCCTCACACCTGTGGCAGCCACACCTTCCCAGTGCTGGCCAGGGGAGAGCAGCTTGTCATCTGCCCGCAGACTGCGTTTCTTCCCCCCTCCCTCACCAGCACACCAGTCAGCCTGGAGAGCTGGCTCGTGGAGAGCGGTTTGTAATCTTCCCGCAAACCACAGCTTCTCCTCCTCCTTCACCAGCACGCCAGCCAGCCCAGAGAGTGCTGGTGAGCAGTCCCTTTGTCCAGATTGGGATCTCTCGGTGCAGCAGGATTATTGGTGCCTCCTTTGCTCCACCGTTCCATCTACAGACGCTTTCAGCTCCTCACTGCCCCGGGGACCTCCAGTGAAACTGTAGGCTCTTTCCAATCTTATTTATTACCCTTTTTTTATCAATTATCACAGTATTGGTCCTTTGATCCAGTCTTCTTATGGTTGTCATCCAATAAACTTGGGTATATTTTTTCACTACCGCCACTGTGTGACTCACTTCGTATTTACTTATTTATTTTTTTACAGGTCTTTTATTTAGTCAAAAGGTATGGTCCAGGAACACATAACATTTTCTAAACTTAGCATCACTTTTTACAAAGCAACCGAATGCTGTTTCATAAACATGACGATTGAATGTCAACCAAAAAGTACATTAGTACTCAGTATGGTGAGTCCATGTAACCATCCCAGATCATTTTCACACTTTTATCACAGAAAAAAGCATCTTGAGCCGTGAACACATGGAACAGAGAAGAAAAAGGAAATTATTAAATAAAAAGGAAAATAGAATAGAGAAAGATGTGAGGGTAGGAGGAGGGTGAGGGGAAGAGAAATGTGGAGTCTCGAATCACATAGACCGAATTGGCATGTTTGTTATTTCTGAGGCATCTCAGGTATCTAGAGTCATCTCGGGGGTAATTTAGTCTACTTAGTCATTTTCAAAATGGGTTCGACCTTCGTCTGAATAGACTACCCTGTTTCCCCGAAAATAAGACCTAGCGTGATTGTCGGTGATGGCTGCAATATAAGCCCTACCCACCAAATAAGCCCTAGTTAAAGTTCTTGTAGGTCTTATTTTCAGGGTAGAGCTTATTCTGGAAAACAGGGTAGGGCTTATTTGGGGGGTAGGGCTTATATTGCAGCCATCACCGACAATCACACTAGGTCTTATTTTTGGGGAAACAGGGTAATGTGTTCCACAGTGACCAAGTCTTGGAGTAGCGTTTTTGTTGGTGCCTTGTCGAAAGGACTAGGTCTTCCAGTTTGTTGATTTCCTCTACTTTCCTGAGCCACATCCCGATGGTCAGAGGTTGTGGGGATTCCCACTGAAGAGGAATGCATGCTTTGGCAGCGTCAACTAGATGGCGAATAATCGATTTTTTGTGGGACCTTTCTGGGGCAGCGGATTCATGGAGAAGGAAAAAGGGGGGGTCATCAGGGATTTGCCATTCCATAAATTTTTGGGTGATGTGTTTGACGTCTGACCAGAATTGTTCTATTTTGGGGCAGGTCCAAAAAATATGGAGTAATGTGCCCCGTTCCTCCTGGCATTTCCAGCAGCGGTCTGAGGTTACTGGAATTTTTTTTGTAATTTTGCTGGAGTCCTGTACCATCTGGTTAAGATTTGTACGTAAATCAAGGGATGCGTTGTTTGTGTTTTGGACCGAATGTACGGTTCAGGTATCATTCCCATTCCCTAACGCAGCTTAGGGAGTAAGAGTCTAGGGGTGTGATCAGTAGATTATAAATAATCAAAAGGGTGTGTGGCAGTGCCCCTTTCGTTGAACAATATTCCTCCAAGGTTGTGAGAGGTTGGTCGAAGTTACTCGGGGGGGGACCTCAGGAAGTGGGTAAGTTGGAGAGCGCTCCAAAACTTCAGGCGGAAGGAGCCCAAGGTGTTCATGAGGTCCTGGATTGAGGGCCACGTCTTCTGAGTTAGAAAGTCAGATGTGATCAGATTTTTAAAGGGTTCATCTTTGTAACCTGGGGCAAAACGTGGGTTGCCCAATATCGGAAAGAGTGGTGGCGTCGTGGATGAGAGAGACGCTTGTTTGAACAGAAGTAAGCAGATTCTCGTGGTCTGGCTGAAAAGTGGATGGGTTCTCACCTCATTGAGTAGGGATTCAGAGCACCAAGGTGCTCTATTCAAACGTACTGTACTTTGATCTTGTTCCAGCTGAACCCACAGCTTGAGGGTTTGATGTCTATTCCAGTCAACAAGTCTGCTGAGGTGGACTGCCTGGTAGTACTTACGTACGTCTGGTACTGCTAGTCCCCCATATTGCTTTGGTAGTGTAAGCTGAGTTCTCTTCAAACGGGGGTGTTTGTGGGCCAATATAAATTCAAAAAACACCTTCTGAATTACCTTTAAATAATTTGAAGAAATGTAGACGGGTAGAGTCTACAGGAGGAACAGGAATTTTAGATGGATATTCATTTTGAGAATATTACAACGGCCAAACCATGAGTGGAGGCCCGTATTCCATTTGTTTAGGAGTGCTTGGACTCTTGTAACCACTTCCCACCCGGCCACTGCACATAAACGGCCGAGTGGGAGCTCCCTCCTTTTCAGCAGCCGCGCGATCCTGACGTGAGCGTATCACCCAGACACGCCGCATCTCGGAACAGCAGGAGGGAAATGTGATTTGCCCTTCTGATCTGCACGATGGCTGTGTCTAATCACAGCCATCGTAATGTAAACAGGGGGGAGGGGTAGCATCTGACAGGGGATCGTGCCACCACGTGCCCGCGCAGTGGCGCGATCCCGATCTGCCTGTGCCCCCCAAATACAGTAGAGCTGTACAACACAGGAGGACCCTGTGATTGGCCCTCCTGATCACATAACGACTGTGTCCAATCACAGTCGTCATGTAATGTAAATAGAGAGCGGTTTTAATGCTCTCATCTCTTCCTCTCCTCACACAGATCCTGTCAGTGAGGAGAGGAAGAGAGATCTGTGCTGCAGCCGGGAGGATTAGTGAGTTTTATAGCTGTTTGTTTGCTGTTTACCCACTGATCACCCAGCTAGTGTCCCCAAAACACAGTGCCCACAAAACAGTGAAAACACCTGTCATACAGTGAACATCTGCCCGTCAACTAGCACATCTGTCCGCCAACAGCTGGCTCATCAGCCACCCACCATCATCAGGCACATCTGCCCGCCAATCAGGCACATCTGCCCGCCAATCATCAGGCACATCTGCCTGCCAACATCAGGCACATCTGCCGCCCACCATCAGGCACACGTGCCGCCCACCATCAGGCACATCTGCTACCCGCCATCTGACATATTTGCCACCCGCCATCTGACACATCTGCCGCCCGCCAACATCTGGCACATCTGCCGCCCGCCATCTGGCACATCTGCCACTCGCCATCTGGCACCCGCCATCAGGCACATCTTTCGAATTCTTTAAAGAGGTTTAGGAGGGATATCACGGGGTTCATGAGGGAAAACAACATGTCATCGGTATATGCCGAGACCTTATGTTGGGTACTTTCCACTTTTATGCCATTTACATCTGGGTTTCTACGTAAAGTGCCAGGGCGAAGAGGAGGGGGTGATAGTGGGCATTCATTTCTGAACTCATTTGTTTTGGTTTCTATGTATGTATGGATTGCATGGGTTGTTACCGACATGTGAATAAAATTTCATGTCAATAGCACCTTTAGAAATATATTTACCTAGAAAAACGGTGACGTGTTCAATACTTTTTTCACCCGCTGTATATATACACACTACAGTAAATAAAAAGAGAAAAATTTATGTCTGGATTCGCTTTAAACAGCTTCATTGGTAGATTACTGCTTATACCTGCATTCTTTTTGTCTGATATGAGTCAAACTGCATCCCTAAGATAATTTACGCTGCAACTGGTTTTCAGTTTTCATGCACATTTTATCAGCTTGTTCAGTAATCATCAAAGAACACCAACAAAGCTTCCAAGCAGCTTTGAAGATGATAAGCTGCTAGTGAGAATGTTTCATGCCAACTCATCAGAAAGTACTGTAAAAGAAGACAGTTCAGCAGATTGTGTTTTACTGTCCCACAACATCCGTAGTCCTTGTCTACAC
Organism: Lithobates clamitans; assembly: GCA_037952925.1. Lineage (NCBI taxonomy): Eukaryota > Metazoa > Chordata > Amphibia > Anura > Ranidae > Lithobates > Lithobates clamitans. The sequence goes on from JBBGZY010001151.1 coordinate 3,431,741, forward strand.
CGTGCTAGATGTGCCCCCCCACCCCACTAAGACGTCAGGGGTTAAGAGAGTAAATAGGGCTGAATATCACATCCTATTCCTGCATTGTGACACTCCATATGGACACAGCATCTGTCTGTCATACTGTATTTATGGAATGTAAAAAGTGCCTATGCAATAATTATGTGGGGAAAGTTGATTTTAAGGTCTAGCCTGTCCCCTTATCCTTAAGTCATAATCAGTCATAAAGCCACACACAAAGTAAGCCAACATACAAGTAACTTGAACTTGTTCAAGGTGGCATTTACCCCACCAGAATCGGGAACGTGTTTTGCCATCTCTACAATTAAGTTGTGCACTAGAGAAAATGTTTACTCTTACTCCCTCCCTATTACAGACCGCCCCCCATCGCAGACCCCTCCCCATCACAGATCCTCTCATCACAGACCCCTCCATCACAGACGCCCATCAACCCCTACCCTGCCCCCACCCCTAAACACACCCCCATCAGAGATCCTCCCCATCACAGGTCCCCCCGGAATACAGACCCCCTCATCACAGATCCCTCCCCATTAAAGATCCCCCATCATAGACCCCTCACCATCACAGATCCCATCACAGACCCCCATCACTGACCCCTCCATCACCCCCTAACCTGCCCCTGCCCCTAACCACACCCCCATCACAGACCCCCCTCATCACAGATCCCACCGCATTACAGACCCCCATCACAGATCCCACCACATTACAGACCCCCATCACAGATCCCTACCCATTACAGACCCCTCCATCACAGACCCCTCCATCACAGACCCCATCACAGATTCCCTCCCAATTACAGATCTGCCCATCACAGACCCCTCCCAATCACAGACCCCCCTCCTCACAGACCCTCCAATCACTGATCCCTCCCCATTACAGACCCCCCCTTCACAGATATCCCCATTACATACCCCTCCATCAACCCCTACCCTGCCCCCACCCCTAAACATGCCCCCATCACAGATCCTCCCCATCACAGACCCCCCTCATCACAGATACCCCCATCAAAGATCCCTCCATCACAGATCCCTCCATCACAGGCCCCCCATCACAGATTTCACCACATTACAGACCCCCCATCACAGATCCCTACCCATTACAGACCCCCCATCATAGACCCCTCAGTCACAAACCCCCTCATCACTAATCCCCATCACAGATCCCCTATCATAGATCCCCCATCACAGACCATCCCATCACAGATCCCTTCCTATTACAGACCCCTCCCCATCACAGATCTCCTCATCACAGATTCCTTCCGTCACAAACCCCCGTCATGACAGATCCCCCTATCAAAGACCCCCCTAACCACAGATCCCCCAATTACAAATCCGCCCATCACAGAACCCTCCCCATCACAGACCTCCCATCACAAATCCCCCAATCACTGATCCTCCATCACAGATTCCCCCCTAACCACAGAACCCCTCATCACAGACTCCTCAATCACAGACCCTCAATAACTGATCCCCCATCACAGATTCCCCCCTCACAGACCCCTAACCACAGACCCCCCATCACAGTCCTCCCTTAATTTTACAGACTGTACCTTACATAACATCGCAGCACTCCCCCCCCTGCTCCCCCATTCGCACACTACCATACTTTATTCACACAAGACGGTAGCAGGGCTAGTTTAAGGATTTTTGTCTACTTAGGCGAAAGTTCATTTTGGCTCCCCCCACCCCCGTCCATCGGCCACCCCCTCCCCGCACCATCCTCCCGCCACACCCACTATTGTGACAGGAGAGGGGTATCTAAGCAGTATGACAGGAGGGGGGCAATGGGACAGGTGTGGGGGGGGGGTAGTTTGACAGGTGAGAGGCAGCGTTGCAGGAGAGGGGCAGTGTGACAGGAGGGGGGGCAGTGTGACAGGAGGGGGGGCAGTGTGACAGGAGGGGGGGGGCAGTGTGACAGGAGGGGGGGGCAGTGTGACAGGAGGGGGGGGCAGTGTGACAGGAGGGGGGGGCAGTGTGACAGGAGGGAGGGGCAGTGTGACAGGAGGGAGGGGCAGTGTGACAGGAGGGGGGGCAGTGTGACAGGAGGGGGCAATGTGACAGGAGGGAGCAGTGTGACAGGAGGGGGGCAGTGTGACAGGGGGGGCAGTGTGACAGTAGGGAGCAGTGTGACAGGAGGGGGCAGTGGGACAGGAGGGGGGGCAGTGGGACAGGAGGGGGGCAGTGGGACAGGAGGGGAGCAGTGTGAGGGGGCCCTTATAAATGGAATTCATAATGTGAAAGATACCATACTGAGGCCTTACACAGAGAGGTAAGTATCCTTAATAACCACTTGACCTCTGGAAGATTAACCCCCTTTATGACCAGACCATTTTTTGCGATACGGCACTGCGTTACTTTAACTGACAATTGCGCGGACATGTGACACTGTACCTAAATCAAATTTATGTCCTTTTTTTCCCACAAATTAGAGTTTTCTTTTGGTGGTATTTGATCACTTCTGCGTTTTTTTTATTTTTGCGCTATAAACAAAAAAAATCGAATTTCTTCATTAATTTAGGCCAATATGTATTCTGTTACATATTTTTGGCAAAAAAAAATCCCAATAAGCATATATTGATTGGTTTGTGCAAAAGTTGAAGCATCTAAAAACTATGAGATATATTTTTTTTATTTCCTTTTTTTCTTACTGGTAATGGCGGCGATCGGCGACTTATAGCAGGACTGTGATATTGCTGCTTCAAACCCCCTGAGAGCGACCATCCACAATGCCACAGCTAGGCTAGTGTAGCCTTTCAGCCGCGGGAGCCACATAGCAGCCTGTCCCCTCCACGCATTGATATACAGTGCAGAGAGAGAGAGAGCATACTTAGCATTGAAATTTAACCCATCCCCATGACCACCAATGCAGAGGGAGGCGGGTTAACTTTCGCTAGATGACCACAAATGCAGAAGGAGAGGATGGTGGTTTAAAATGTCACTGCCATGACCACCAATGCAGGATGGGGGGGGGGGGGTTACTTTCACTGCCACTGCCCCCCCCCCCCCATTAGTGGTCAGTGGGAGTGAAGTTAACCTGAATCACCCACCCACTAACCATTGATGGTCATATCATTGACATTTCATCCCACCACCCCCTTCTTAATCTGTGGTCATCCAGCAAAGGTTAACCTACCTTGCCTTGCATTGGTGGCCTGGGGGAGGGCATACATTTCAATTACACTGACCACTAACTTGGTGGTTTGGGTAATAGTACTGACACAAATATTAAGGGTTATTTTTGCATTCACTGACACCAATACTGGGGGTTATTATTGTGTCCACTGACACTAGTACTGGAGGTTATTATTGGATCCACAGACATCAATGCACGGGATTATTGTTGCATCCAGTGACACTAGTGTTGGTGTTTATTATTGTGTCCATTGACACCAATGATGGGGTTATTTCTGCTTTCACTGACAATAATGCTGGGGGTTATTAATGCTTCCATTGACAGCAATACCAGGGGTTATTAATGTGTCCACTGACACTAGCACTGGGATTGTTTTTGCATCCACTGACATCAATGTTGTGGCTTATTATTACAGGGGGGACCCTCAAGGGCCACCGACAGCCTCCTCAGCACTCCATCTTCCACCCGACTGTCCCTGCTGGAATGGCTCCAGTGTATTTAAGAGGTGGCCTGCCCCTTACAAACCCACTTTGCTTGGGATTGGCTAGGACCCTCATGAATACTCCAAGCAGCTCCTCCTAACCCCCACCCTCTACTTCTAGAAGTTTTTTTAAGATTCTAGCAAGTGGGGGGAGGTACCAGAGATGTTGCCTGTGGAATCATCCAGCCTCCCTGAGTCACCCTCCCTGACCTAGATTCAACCCAGCCTGGCTTTCAGCCAGACCAAATTTTTCTACACTAACAAACTACAACCCCTGGCAAAAATTATGGAATCACCAGTCCCCGAGGATGTTCCTTCAGTTGTTTATTGTTGTAGAAAAAAAGCAGATCACAGACATGGCCAAAAACTAAAGGCATTTCAAATGGCAACTTTCTGGCTTTAAGAAACACTAAAAGAAATCAAGAGAAATAATTGTGGTGGCCAGTAACAGTTAGATTTATAGAACAAGCACAGGGAATAAATTATGGAATCACTCAATTCTGAGGAAAAAATTATGGAATCACCCTGTAAATTTTCATTACAAACACTAACACCTGCATCAGATTAAACTGATTGTAACTGCTTGTTCGTATGTAGGTAAAGAGGGTAAATCATCATCATTGCACAAGATGTTGGTTGTTCACAGTCGGCTGTGTCTAAAACATGGACCAAATACAAACAACATGGGAAGGTGGTTAAAGGCAAGCATACTGGTAGACCAAGGAAGACAAAGCATCAAGACAGAAAACTTAAAACAATATGCCTTGAAAACAGAAAATGTACAACAAAACAAATGAGGAACGAATGGGAGGAAACTGGAGTCAACATCTGTGACCGAACTGTAAGAAACCGCCTAAAGGAAATGGGATTTACATACAGAAAAGCTAAAAAAAAGCCATCTCTAACACCTAAACACAAAAAAACAAGGTTACAATGGGCTAAGGAAAGGCAATTGTGGACTGTGGATGATTGGATGAAAGTCATATTCAGTGATGAATCTCGAATCTGCATTGGGCAAGGTGATGATGCTGGAACTTTTGTTTGGTGCCATTCCAATGAGATTTATGCAGACGACTGTCTGAAGAAAACATGCAAATTTCCACAGTCAATTATGATATGGGGCTGCATGTCAGGTAAAGGCACTGGGGAGATGGCGGTCATTAAATCTTCAATAAATGCACAGGTTTACATTGAAATTTTGGACACTTTTCTTATCCCATCTATTGAAAGGATGTTTGGGATGATGAAATCATTTATCAAGCTGATAATGCATCTTGCCATAGAGCAAAAACTGTGAAAAAATTCCTTGAAGAAAGACACATAAGGTCAATGTCATGGCCTGCAAACAGTCCAGATCTCAATCCAATTGAAAATCTGTGGTGGAAGTTAAAGAAAATGGTCCATGACAAGGCTCCAACCTGCAAAGATGATTTGGCAACAGCAATCAGAGAAGGCTGGAGCCAGATTGATGAAGAGTACTGTTTATCACTCATTAAGTCAATGCCTCAGAGACTGCAAGCAGTTATAAAAGCCAGAGGTGGTGCAACAAAGTACTAGTGATGTGTTGGAGTGTTATTTTGTTTGTTTTTCATGATTCCATAATTTTTTCCTCAGAATTGAGTGATTCCATAATTTATTCCCTGTGCTTGTTCTATAAATCTAACTGTTACTGGCCACCACAATTATTTTTCTTGATTTCTTTTAGTGTTTCTTAAAGCCAGAAAGTTGCCATTTGAAATGCCTTTAGTCTTTGGCCATGTCTGTGATCTGCTTTTTTTTCTACAACAATAAACAACTGAAGGAACATCCTCAGGGACTGGCGATTCCATAATTTTTGCCAGGGGTTGTATATACACCTAGCACTCTAGCTACAGCTGTATATGACATACTCCTGCACGATTTATGCCATAATGTACAATAGATTTTGGTTTCTCAGTGGTCACTTTTAATGAAATTCTTTTTCGAGGTAGGTTGTGTGCAGAAAAGCATATGTAATGTTAGAGTATCATATTTTTTGGGTACAAGGACTGTGGCATATGTTATCGTGTTCACGGGGAGTAGGTTGAAGTTTTAAGCCCCTTCCATTATTGACACACCCACAATATAGCAGGCATGTTGCCTAATTATTGTTCTTTGGCTGCCCAAGGCTTAACCCCCCCAGGAAAAAAAATGATCTACGGCCCTGCTACACGTTGCTGCGCACATCGTAGTGAGATTAATAATTTTAGGACCAGATATTCTGCGTAACTAATGACCTGTTGGAGCATTAAAGCATTGCCTATGAAAAAATATAGAGTACTGAGGTTTTTTACTGTTTTACAGGCGCACACAATTTTAAAGAAGAAGTAAATCCTGATGGGTTTACTTTCCAGCATAATGAGCTACCATGCATCGCATAGTAGCCTATTATGTGTCACTTACCTGACACTGGAGCCTGGGATGTCACCGCTGTCCCTCTGGTACGGTGCGTCCATCTTCTTCCGGGTATCGTGGCTCCGGCGCTGTGATTGGGCGGAGCCGCGATGACATCACTCCCGTGCATGCGCATGGGAGCCGCCACTAACGGCATATCGCCGTTAGCAGCGGCAGGGCTCAGAGTGCCGCTGTCTACGGTGCATGCGTCGTAGACAGTGGTGCCTTTCTTTTTGCAAATATCTCCTAAACCATGTAGGTTTAGCAGATATTTCTTGGACCTACAGGTAAGCCTTAATCTAGGCTTATCTGTCGGTTAAAGTGGTCTGTAAGGGTTTACAACCACTTTAAGGATTAGAAGGCAGTAGTTGACTGAGCAAAATGGCACTCAGTCTCGGTTCACACTAATGCAGCGGTTCTCAACCTCTCTAGTGCCGTGACCCCTTGATAACATTTCCCAAGTTGTGGGGACCCCTAACAGTAAAATTATTGTCGTTGGTCCTTCATTGCTGTAATTTTGCGACTGTTATGAATCAAAATTTAAATATCTGATATGCAGGATGTATTTTTATTCTTACAAATTTAACATCTTAAAAGCGTAGCGATTAATCACAGATTGTCAATAAATAAGTCCAACATGACGCGACTATGCAAGAAAAAAATAAATATTTTAGAACAAGACATATCATTTACATATAAACATCCCGGTTGGTTCCTCAAAAGTGGTTATCTGGTGCCAGTGCTAGATATACAAAGTGTATAGCACCCAAACATGTATCTAGCACCGGCACGGAATAACCACTTTTGAGGAACCAACTGGGACGTTTATATATAAATGATATGTATTGTTCCATAATCATTTTTTTTTGCAGAGTCATGTCAGACTTATTTATTCACAATCTATGTATTAATTTCGCCGGTGACATACATTATAAAAATGCTTTTATCAATTAGTGTCTCTGACTTACCAAAGTCACTCAGGTGTTCTGTCAGAATCAGCAACCCATCTAATGTGTTAACCGGAAGTGACGTTTCGTCCCTGCCATCTTGGCACACTCGTCCGCAGCAAGACTACAGTGAGAAGTTGGCAAGCGGACATCTTTTTATACCCACCAAAGTCTTGTATTTTACACTTATTTTTACCAGCAAACTGAGTTTATATACTATATAAGCCTTATATAGTATACAAGCTCAGTTTACTGAGACTTCGTTGGGTGTAAAAAGATGTCCGCTGTTCTAACTGTAGCCTTACTGCGGACGAGAGTACCAAGATGGCGGCGACGGAACGTCACTTCCACTTCCTCTCCTCTCCCGGAAGTGACATCTCGCTGGCTGAGACGGACAGACTCCGGCGTACACACAGTAACTTCGGGTCTGTCCCGGCCAGCTTTCCAGATTGGACCAGCATTCGCGACCCCCTGGCTGAGAACCGCTGCACTAATGCGATGCGGGAACCAGCGAGATTCCTGTTTCTGTAGTTCAACTGAGAAATCAGGGAATATTGAAACAGCCACATTTCAAAGTGAATTTAGCCCTTTTGCCTGGTCTTCCTAAACGATAAAGTCCTGGTTTTTGCAATTCAGCATTCTAGCGATAAAAGCGGTGGAGCAGCACCAGGAATAGGAGGTTGTGCTGGCACTCTATGAGCCCTCTCCACAGCAAAAGCAGCAGAAAAGTAAGCATCAGTAAAGGTGTGCTTGAGCCGATTTCCCACAAAATCCCCGGGATGCTGACCCCCTCTGCCTTTTCAGGGAGGCCCACAATCCTAAAGTTATTTTTCAAGGTCATCAGTTCTCTGGCTCCAGCAGATCTGTTTCTCTGCTGCTCACACCCTGCCGGGAGAGGCGCAAAATCACCCTCTGGAGAGATCCTTCTTTCCGTCTCAGTCTCTCTCTCTCTCTGCTTATCCTGTCGCAGCAGGCAGATATCTACCTTGATTTCGTCCATCTTACCTGTGAGAGAGAGGTGCCACAAGTGGAGATAGCACTTAAGGCCTGGTTCACAGCTATGCATTTTTTTAGTGTGTTTTCAGTTTTGCAAAAACACACTACAGTCCATTTAACATGGTTTCCTATGGCTGTAGTTCACATCTGTACATTTTATGAAAAGGGCCAGGGACTTTTTTCTGGTTCCATAGACTTCAATGGATCAAAAGCGTGTATTGAAAAATGCAAAATGCACCTGCATAGGTGTGAATCAATTGACCTGTTCCAGGGTAAGTTTGCCTGCCTTCTTCGTGGTAGATGCATGTTTAGGGGCCTCTGTGGCAGACGTCCCGCCTTTTGTTTCTCGGCCTGGGCAAATTCTTTCAGCCGCTCCACGGCTGTAGAGGAGCGATCTTTATACATGGAGACAGCGGGGCACTCGGTCAAACCAGGGAGCTGTGTGATGGTGCAGGAGCAGCAAGGAAGAAGCAGGATTCTATAGGGAGCTGGCGGAGCTCCTTCTAAACACGTCCACCCATCTTGGCTGTGGCCACGCCCCCCCCAGCGCAAATCCTGTGCGGGTTCCCACATCGCATCTAACTCGCAAGACGAGTTCACACTGCTCTCTGCTGTGGGTGTCAATAGAAAGTTAATGACACCCCCAAATTGGTTCGCAGAACGAAGTGCGGACTGTGGAATGGGATTGCATGGGTCTGAACACCCATATGATCCGATTCCAGTGTGGTCCAAAAAAAAAAAAAAAAAAAAGGGTCCTGAACCATATTGGTCAAATGCAATGCGATTTCAGCCATACAAACTGTACGGCTGAATTCACATCACACAAACGTCGCATGTGATGTGCACAGCAATGCGGTGCAAATTACATGCGATGTCTGACATTGCATATGTGTGAACCCAGCCCTAATGTGGAACAAAAGCATTCCTTTCTACAAAAGTGTATATGTATTTTTTTTTGCAGTTTTGACACAGTGAGAAAGTGAAATTAAATAGAGACACATGCTATATCTGCTGGGATGGAACAGTAAAGTTTCTATTTATTAAATAGGATTGTGTGATTCAATTATGCAAGAATTACTTATCCACATTACTGGAATATTGTAGATAAATGGATGGAAAAAAAACAGCAGTCAGATATGGAAACAACTGACTGATGAAAACTAGAACATGTCACGTAGGTTCTGAAGATGTCCTGATAAAAGCAGCAGCAGGTAAGTGGTTTTTACCACGACACAAGGTGGGTGGGGGTTCTTCAGCATACTGACCAGTGTCAGGGGAGGGCATTAAGGTTTACAGCGTTGGACAAATCGCGGGTACAGGCACACGTCTCGGATGTGGTGTCTGTTCAGGATCCAAGTAAGGAACCTCTCCAACCCCAAACCGTAGCCGCCGTGAGGACATGTGCCGTATTTACGCTGTGGGAGAAAGAGTAATGATTTAATATAACACTGTACATGACCCCAAAGTTACATCTAGAGCTTATTGTAAACCTAAAGCTTTAGGGGAGCAATACGCTATAAAAGAAATGCATTAGGATATTTTGGTAGGTTCATGTTAAGCCCCACCTTCCATAACCATTAACCACTTCAATACAGGACATTTACACCCCCTTCCTGACCAGGTCAATTTACAGCGCTGTCACACTTTGAATGACAATTGCGCGGTCATACAACACTGTACCCAAAGGAAATTTTTATCATTTCTTTCACACAAATAGAGCTTTCTTTCGGTGGTATTTAAACACTTAAGGACCGAGCCTCTTTTTTCAGACTTGGTGTTTACAAGTTAAAATCTTTTTTTTGCTAGAGAATAAAATGGCGGTTGTTGCAATACTTTGTCACACCGTATTTGCACAGCGATCTTACAAGCGCACTTTTTTTTGGAAAAAATACAGAGGTGTTATAGGGCTAGAATTATATTGCTTTTGCTCTAATGATCGCGGCGATACCTCACATGTGTGGTTTGAAGAGTTTTCATATGCGGACGCTACTCACGTATGTGTTCGCTTCTGCGCGTGAGCTCGTCGGAACAAGGTGCTTTAAAATTATTTATTTTTTCTTATTTATTTTACTTGTTATTTTTTTATTTTACCACTGTCTTTTAACCACTTGTTTACTGGGCACCTAAACCCCCCTCCTGCCCAGACCAATTTTCAGCTTTTAGCGCTGTCACTTTGAACAATTGCGCGGTCATACAACACTGTACCCAAATTACATTTTTATCATTTTTTCCCACAAAGAGCATTTTGATCACCTCTGGGTTTTTTATTTTTTGTTAAAAAAATAACAAAAGACCAAATTAAAAAATAAATAAATAAAAATACAAAACCATTTTATATTTTCTTAATTCATTTTGCAAACAGGTAATTTTTCTCCTTCATTGATGTGCGCTGATGAGCACTGATAAGACGACACTGATAGGCACTAATAGGCGGCACTGGTGGGTGGCAGTGATGGGCACTGATCGGCAACTGTGACACTGATAGGCAAAACTGCTGGGTGGCACTGATTGGCAACACTGGTGGGCATTGATAGGTAGCAATCATGGGCATTGATAGGTGGCACTAATTGCTGACACATATGCACTGGTGGGCACTGATTCGTGGCACTGTGTGGGCACTGGAAGGCGGTATTGGTGGGCACAGATGAGGCGGCTTCGCCGCTTCCTCTTCGGGACCGATGTCCCTTGCACTGAAGCCGGTGATCAGCTTTTTTTTCTCCTCACACTTTCAGCATGTAAGGTCTTATATAGACAGGTGTGTGGCTTTCCTAATCAAGTCCAATCAGTATAATCAAACACAGCTGGACTAAAATGAAGGTGTAGAACCATCTCAAGGATGATCAGAAGAAATGGACAGCACCTGAGTTAAATATATGAGTGTCACAGCAAAGGGTCTGAATACTTAGGACCATGTGATATTTCAGTTTTTCTTTTTTAATAAATCTGCAAAAATGTCAACAATTCTGTTTTTCTATCAATATGGGGTGCTGTGTGTACATCAATGAGAAAAAAAACGAACCTAAATGATTTTAGCAAATGGCTGCAATATAACAGAGTGAAAAATTTAAGGGGGTCTGAATACTTTCCGTCCCCACTGTATATATCTATATCTGAAAATCGATAAATCCTATCATTTTTTGGCGCTCCAAAACACCAGGACAGTACAAATACCCCCCAAATGACCCCTGGAAAGTAGACAGTCTAAGGTATTTAGTAAGAGGCATGGCAAGATTTTTGAAGTTGTAATTTTTTTGGGGAAAAATTAATTTATTTTTAAATGTTTTCACATACGGTCACCAGTGCAGTACAGTGCCAACATATAACTGGTGTGGCAGTGATCAGGGAAACTGACTGCTGACAGTATTTAAAAAAAAATAACTTTTTTTCAATTTTTAAAATATTTTCTTTTTTTTTTTTTTTTTTTTTTTACAGTGACCAAAGCAATAGTGTTACCACAGTATTATTTGCCATTAACTGTGAATTTTACAGTTATAAGCAACAATTATTTCTGAATGAAAACTATTCATTCAGTGTTACAGATTGAGGTTAGCTGTGACTGGCCCTGTCTGTACCATGTGATCACTGTGACCAATCACAGAGCTCATCACATCAGTACACAATGAAAGGCATGAATCAAAGCCTTTCATTGTGTACAAATGTCATGTGATCTGCTGCGATTGGCCACAGCTATCACATGGTAGTGGCAGCGGGCCGGTACAGGCATCTGTCATGGGCTGTGTCCAGTGGACATGGCTGGTGGCAAATTGCGCCAGAGCATGGCCTGATCCTGGGAGGATGTCATATGACGTCTTCCCAGGATAATAGGGCTCTCGCTCTGCCGTTATATTACAATAGGCCGGGTGGGAGAGTGTTAACCGCAGCATACAATATTACTTCTGCCATTTATTCTATTTAGGCCACACAAAAATGACCCTGAATTTAGTACAAGGGCAGTATAGAGCTAATCAAATGTGAACCTATGTAATGTACTTATCATATGTTGTTTTGGGGTGCTGGGTGACAGCTGTGCCTGTAACCAGTAACCGTATGATGACAAATACGTCTAGAAAAGTCTTCAAACAACCTATATAGCCAAAAGTACGTGGTCTTGTGAAAAGGCTCCCCAGAATAGTGGAGGTTGTTATAGCTGAAAAAGGATGGGATGGGGGGGAAACTCCATATTATTGTCCATTGTTCTGGAATGGAATATCCAACAAGCTCATATAGGTGCGATGGTCAGGTGTCCACAAACTTTTGGCCATTTAGGGCTCATTCATACACGGTGCACGCCTTATAATATGTTATCGCCGGTGTTGTGCATTGTGAAAGGCGGTGCCAAGCACGGTTACAACACATCACACTTTTTTTTTTTTTTTAATTTGATGAATTCCTCCAAATAAACAGATTACATTCAAATCTATGTAAAACAGCCCTCTGTAATGCAGCGATATGCAGTGTGTTGTGCTGTTAAAAAACGCAGACATGCTGCATTTGTTATGCAATCAACATCACCGCAACTGCATGGTGTGGACAGTGCACAGAGAGCAATTATTTTTTATATGCCCCCACATGGAGTCTATATGATCGATGCAGATCAAGACAGCTCAATGCACCTGGTGTGAACAAGCCCTTTTAAAACATTAAAACCTTTATGCACGGCATGGCCATATGCACTACCTATTATCCCGACTTCCCTTTTTAACAAACAAGCGATGGGTCCTCTTTTACCACCTTACGCCCAACAACGTCATATGGACTGACATGTTATGACTGTTATATGATATGTTATGACTGATGATATGGACTTTGAGTGGAGATATCTAAATGATGGGTGCAGCTGCAGGCATCATTCAGATATCTTTTCTTTTTTTGCCAGTGATTCCCTGTACCGTAAAAACAATCATAGCAGCTGTTTAGTCGCTTGAATTCATGTGATCGGCGAGCTGGAGAATGAATCAGCCGGTGGTGGCCATTTACCATAGAGCTGACCAAGGACCAGATGGTCCCCAGTCATCTCTATGACCTTCGGAGGCCAAGGGCGACGTTATGACGTGTGTTGCGTCCAGCCTTGGCAGATGTAAACACTGCTATTTCTTCCGCTGGGAAGCCAAGATCGTTTTTTTTTTTTAATCTCAGGCTTTCCAGTCTAGAGGCGAGATTTGGGGACTTATAGACCCTATTACTCTTACAAGGGAGGTTTACATTCCTTGTAATAGGAATAAAAGTGATTAAAAAAAATGTAAAAGGAAAAGTGTCAAAATATAAAAAAAAAAAGTAAAATAAAACATAAAAATTCAAAGCGCCCCGTGCCCGCACACAGAAGTGAACGCATACATACGCCGTGCTCGCATATGTAAACGGCGTTCAAACCACACATGTGAGGTATCACTGCAATCGTTAGAATGAGATAAATAATTGTAGCCCAAGACCTCCTCTGTAACTCCAAACAGGTAACCTGTAAAAAGTGTTAAAGCATCGCCTATGGAGATTTTTAAGTACCGAAGTTTGGCGCCATTCCACCAGTGTGTGCAATTTCAAAGTGTGACATGTTTGGTATCTATTTACTCAGCGTAACACCAACTTTCACATTATTCATAGAAAGAAAAAAAAAAAGAAAAATCTGGCTAACTTTAGGTTTTTGTTTTGTTTTTAAATTCATGAGTTCTTTTAACTAAAGAAAAAAGTGTTTGGAAAATTGCTGCGCAAATACCGTGCGACATAAAAAGTTGCAACAACCACCATTTTATTCCCTAGAATCTCTTCTTAAAAAAAAACATATATAATGTTTGGGGGTTCTGAGTAATTTGCTAGCAAAAAAAATATGATTTTTACATGTAGGAGAGAAGTGTCAGAATTGGCTTGGGAGGCAAGGGGCTAAATAGCTATAGGTTAAATAAATCTAAAGGAGTTGCTAATTGTTATACCTGGTCAGTATACCAGTAGTAGGGTGTAGAGTCAATTTCTTCTCTCTTGTACCCTTCCAGTAGCTCCTCGCTATCCCAGATACGCATGGAGCCTCCAACAATTTCACCAACGTTAGGCATTAGTACATCCACCTTTAAAAACAATAAAAAAAAGAAAAAAAGAAATATGCATTAGATTAAAGGAAACCTGTACTGAGAGAAAAATGCTGGCTGCCATTTCTGACTTTCCTTTTAAAATGCTAGCTGCCTGGATGCCATGCTGAACCATAAGCATGGAGCAAGTAAAACCAGAATATTTGATCTGCTTATTTGGTAAAGCTTCCACATCATGAAAGTTTCATCCATATAGTAGCCTGTTGGAAAGTTGTAAAATATTGGGCTGTAGACATGGATTGCACCCTATATATACATGGATTTAAAAGGTGAAGTAAAAAATGTGGTCATTTGATGATTGTATGTGTCAGTTTATGTGGTCCTAGTAAGGCCATTTTTAAAATCTGAATCATGATCCAAAGATTTTGATCAGGTGACAAAACTTCTAATCTATAATACAAGATGTACATTTTTAACAAATATCTTAGCTCCTTTATTATGCCAAGGCTGTGATTGTAAAGTCTTTTTAAAAAAAAACAAAAAAAAACAAACATGTTACACTTACCTGCTCTGTGTGGTGGATTTGCACAGAGCAGCCTGGGTCCTCCTCTTCTCGGGTGCTTTTTTGCTGCCCCTGGCCACTCTCCCTCCTGTTCAGTGCCCCCAAGGCAAGCAGGTTGCTATGGGGGAACCCGAGCCGAGCTGCAGCTGTGTGTGTCCATTCAGACACATAGCTGCCCTCTCTCTCTCCGGATTGGCTAACTTTAATTGACAGCCACGGGAGCCAATAGCGTCGCTGCTGTGTCTCAGCCAATAAGGAGGGAGAGTGAGGGACAGCGCTGGACAGAGAAGGGGCTCAGGTAAATATTAGGAGGTGCTAGAGCGGCTGCACACAGAAGACTTATTATCTTAAAGGAGCAGTCCAGCCTGAGCTTGTTTGGCTGGGCTTCTCCTAAGGGTCACAGGAGTTCAATTAGTTTTGCACTCCTGTGACCCATTTTCAGCAGAGGATGGACTGATGTCCGCTCTCTGCCGACGTCACTGCAATCAGTCCAGGGACCGTGTCATCACGACAATGGAAGTCTGGATCCACCAGATGCCTGGACTGACACCCATCTCAGCGAGCCGCTGAGAGGTTGAGACGGCCGCTCCCCGTCCCTCCACAGCTCAGCGCTCCAGTGAGCGTAGGGGGGCAGAGCGGAGAGCCGCTGACTGACAGGCAGCAGCTCTCTGCTCGGGAAGCTGAGAGAACCGAGCTATTGGCGGTGTTTGATTGCTTGGTTCTCAGTGCAAAGGCGTTGGGGGGCAGATGCAGCACCGATCCAATTCTGCATCCACCGGGGGAAGTACGATACTGAAAGAAAAATAAAATAAAACCCATACTTCTCTTTTAATGCATAGAATGCATTAAAATAAAAAACCTTCTGACTTTACAACTCCTTTAAGCAATTATGCAAATGAACCTTTCAACCTTTCCTTGCTGTCCCTGGAAAGCTGGTATTGTAAATTATTCTTCACTTCAGATATGCCAAGAAAATAAGGCATTTACTTGATACACTGTGAATAGAATCTTTTATACGAAACATTAAAAATGTTTTTCTCCCTTAGATTCCAAGCCGACTGGGCTACCTTAGCCACTTGCCTACAGGGCACTTACACCCCCCTTCCTGCCCAGGCCATTTTACAGCTTTCAGCGCTGTCGCACTTTGAATGACAATTGCGCAGTCATGCTATACTGTACCCAAATAAAATTTTTATAATTTTCTTCACACAAATAAAGCTTTCTTTTGGTGGTATTTAATCACTGCTGTGTTTTTTCTTTTTTTTTTTAGTAAAAAGACCAAAAATTAAAAAAAAAAAAAAAAATTTTTTTTTTTCTTAATAAATGCATGGGGTTCTCCGACTTTGTCCAATCAGAAAACACTTGGCATTCATTGAGGAAAGTGCACTTTTTTTAACAATGATAATTTCTTTTGGAAAGATCAAAAGCACTCTAGTCCAGATACCTGGGCACGTCTGGATCTGCAATAACCATTTCAAGTTGCATTTTCCTTTGTAAGAAGGAATGAAAGGCAGCACATAAGCTGGACTTACAGACTCAGTGAGACGGCGATCTTCGGCACAGCGCTGCATGTAGAAAGATTTGATCTCAGCTGGGAAACGGCACAGCAGGATTGGCTCATTAATGCTGTCAGTCATCAATCTCTCTGGAGCCTCTGGAATATCCTAAATGTAAAATAAATCATTATATAAAACTATACAAGAAATAACTTCTACTATTAACTCTACGCCCCTCTTTACAAAATTTTCAGGTTTAAGCAATTTCTTATCACAATGAGCAAATCCTCTTTCCTCCATCTCCTCTGATACCAATAGAGAACTTGCCAACTAGCAACAGCAGCCCCCAAAAATGGTCACTTAAAGGAAATGCGACAGGCAGAGGCTAAGGTAATGCTGGAGCTTTTATAAAGTTTTAACCTCTGTGCCTTTAAAACGAATGCAGCCAGAAAAAAAAAAAAAAAAAAACACCATGCAAAAAAAAGGTATACTTAGCAGGCAGTTTCTCTGATGTTTGCGCTCCTGCAGACCTACATTGCCTGAAGAATTGGCAGCATCCAACACCCTTCTAGAAATGTTGGGTGCCTGCAGCCAGTGGATGGCACCACAATGCGCAACAGGAGATGCACAATGACCTACATATTCATAAATGTGGTTGGTGTCAGATGGTTAAGTGCTCAGGTAGATGTGGATGACTTGAGGCTTATGGAGATAAAACTAAACCCGGTTGAAGCTCCTGAAGTATCCACTGCACCTAACACAAATATCTGAGATTTAAAGTGCAAGTATAGCCAAAACTTTTTTTTGTTTTCTATAGCATAGAGAAGGGTTAAAATTTGTGATTTTATTTTTTGCTGTGTTCCATTCTGGAAAATTCCCTTTACTTCCTGTCTGAGAGACACAACAGGAACAATCTCCTGTTTTAGAGAGTTGCCCTCACTAGAAGATTTTGTAAAAAAAATAACATTGGCAAATCGTTTTGCAGATAGAAAAAAAAAAAAAAAGTGCATTTATTATTTTGTTTTTTACTCTGCAGCCTGTAACGTATTGCACTCGCCATCGGCAGATCACAGGTGCAATGTCAGGATCCTGCAGACACCCAGTAAGCTGTCTGCTCATACCTCCTATAAAGGCAGACAGCTGCTGAAGTCCAGGAAGAATCAATGAACTATGAGAGCGCTCACCAGTGCCCTCACAGTTCATAGAGAACTACAAGCCATCTGGTGCAATGGAAGACAGTAGTTGTAGTTCATTCATTTACAAGAAACTGAAGCCGTGCTACTCCTAACAATTGACAGCGGGTGCGGGGAGAAGGTGCAGGAGCTGAAACATGTTACATGCACCACCCCAAAAAAAAACCCAAAAAAAAAAATAAAAAATAAAAAAAAACTTATCCTTTAATGACATGCCAAGAACCAGCAAATATTTTACCTCCCCAAACTCGTAGTAGGTATTATCATCCTTCTTGATATCATGTTCTTTGAGCCAGGTGATGGCCTCAGAGTAATTCATTCTTTTGAAGGGGCGCTTTGGTGGCTTAAATTCCTGCAAAGAACATGTTAGGGAGTTAGCACTAAGAAAAGTCGAAGTCTAAGTGCATGTGACAATACTGTATAGCCTCAAAGAGAGGAAAATTAAATTGAAAACTATATAAATATAATGTACACACACCAAGTCACTATGCAAAAAAAAAAAAAAAAAAACAATTTGTAAAAAAAACTATATACCGTATTTATCGGCGTATAACACGCACTTTTTCCCCCTTAAAATCAGGGGAAAGTCGCAGGTGCGTGTTATACGCCGATCCCGAGCTGTCCAAATGTCAAAATCGCGGACCGCGATTTGAAAATGGCGCCGCCGGAGCCGAAGTACACAGAGCCGGTCCTCGGCTCTTTCCGGCGGCTCTCGTTTACTTTCGGCTCCACTCATAGTCCCGAGCGGAGCTATCCGAACCTACTCGGATAGCTCCGCTCGGGACTACGAGTGGAGCCGAAAGTAAACGAGAGCCGCCGGAAAGAGCCGAGGACCGGCTCTGTGTACTTCGGCGCCGGCGGCGCCATTTTCAAATCGCGGACCGCGATTTTTAAGCCCTGGAAGCAGGGACAGGGGATCCCAGGCTGCACTGGGGCAAGGCTGCACTGGGGAAGGCTGCACTGACAAGGCTGCACTGGGGAAGGCTGCACTGACAAGGCTGCACTGACAAGGCTGCACTGACATGGCTGCACTGACATGGCTGCACTGACATGGCTGCACTGACATGGCTGCACTGACAAGGCTGCACTGACAAGGCTGCAATGAAGGGCATTTAAATGTAAGTTTTTTTCCCTTCAACTTCCCTCCTAAAAGTTTTTTTTCCTTAAAATTCCCTCCTAAATTGGGGTGCGTGTTATACGCCGATGCGAGTTATACGCCGATAAATACGGTATTTTACTTTTTGCGATAATATCCAAAAAAAAAACAAACAAAAAAAAAAACGGAAGGGTTTATTTTCTGTTCCGACATTAATGTCCATGTCAGTACTTAAAAGGAAAAGCTGTTAGTGTGCAAAACACCTACCGGGTGCAGCTCTGCAACCAAAGGGGCCGCAGGTGACTTCAGCACTCTGTCCACAACATCACACACCAAATCTTCCAGGCGGCTTAGCAAATCCTCGTATGTCATGAAAGGACATTCGGCCTCTATGTGCGTGTATCTAAAAACAGACAGAAATATAATAAAAGGGCCAATCAGATTATACAATGATATGCCAACATAACTATTGGCAGTTCAGCAATTAGTTTTAGTGTTGGATAAAGTAAGGAAGGTTTAAAACTCCTGTCTACTGCTGCCCCTGATGAGAGGGAATTCCTCTCACTTCTTGTCCCCCTCATCAGGACAGGAAGTAACAGAGGCAGAAATGGCTGGAGATGGAATGCTAGATTAGGAAAAAAAAAAAAAAAAAAAATTAAAAAAGTTTCAAACATTTCTTTAACCACTTGCCATCCGGTGACATACGTCGCTTAGACTAAAAGTGGTTATACCGAGATGATGCCTCCAGCTGCAGCCATTATCCAGGTACCAGTTTGTAGAGCCGGTGGTCAGCTCTCATGTAAAAGCAATCCTAGCGGCTAACTAGACCCTGGATTGCTTTTACAAACAGCAAGAGGGGGCATATCCGCCCCCCCCCCCTCACCACAGCTTTTATCAAGATCTTCCGTCCCACTGGGCGTCCCGATCGACCAGCCGGCTTATCAGCCCAGCAAAGAGCGGCTTGGCTTTGTTGCGGTCTATAATATAGAAACCCGGAAGTGATGACGTCACTTCCGGTTTACTTGGATGTAAACAGCGCCATTTTTAAAAATCAAAAGCATTTGATCTCATGACCTTGCTGGGAACAAATGCTTTTAAAGCACAGAGGAAAGATTTGAGTTTTTTTTTTAGATCCCAGATCATTCCATAAAGAGCATCTGTTACATGCCTATTGCCGTCACAAGTGATGTTTACATTCCTTGTATTAGCAATAAAAGGGATTAAAAAAAATAAATGAAAGCGGCAGAGTAAAAATAATAATTAAAAATGTTTTACAGTGCCCCCGTGCACAGCGATCATCCCGCACACGTGAGGTATCACCGCAAATGTCAGATCACAGGCAGTAATTCTAGCACCAGACCACCTGTGTAAATCTAAAGTGGTAACCTGTAAAGGCTTTTAAAGCATCACCTATGGATAGTAAATTTTTCGTCGTTTGTCGCTGTTGCACCGGAGTGCACAATTTAAAAAAGTGTGACGTTTGGTATCCATTTCCTTGGCGTAATACATCATCCTTTATATTTGGCCAAAAAACTGGGTTATGCATTAAAATTCAAAGAAAGTGTATTTTTTCCCCAAAAATTGTGTTTGAAAAACCGCAGCGTAAAATATAGTGTGGCATGAAAAGAAAAAAAATTACCAAACCCACCAATTTATTCTCTAGGAACTCTAACCACAGCCCCGGAAGGATTTACAACCCTTAATGACCAGGCCATTTTTTTGCGATACGGCACTGCGTCGCTTTAACTGACAATTGCGCGGTCATGCGAAGTTGTACCCAAATAAAAAAATTGACGTCCTTTTTTTCCCCACAAATAGAGCTTTCTTTTGGTGGCATTTGATCACCCCTGCGGTTTTTATTTTTTTGTGCTATAAACAATTTTGAAAAAAAAAAAAAAAAGAAAGGTATATATATATTTTTTTAGTATAATATCCAAAAAAAAAAAATCATCATCATCAATTTAGGCCAATATGTATTCTACACATTTTATCTATTTTTAGTGGGACTGCGACTTTGTGGCAAACAGATCAGACACTTTTTGGGACCAGTGACACTTATACAGCGATATCAGTGCTATAAAAACGCTCCGATTACTGTATAAGTGACAATGACAGGGAAGGGGTTAACACTAGGGGGCAAGAAAAGGGTTAAATGTTGCCTAGGGAGAGTGACTGACTGGGAGTACAGAGAGATCGCTGTTTCTAATCACTAGGAACAGACGATCACACTGTACTTACCCCCCTGACAGAATGGGGATCTGCTTTGTTTACAATGGCAGATCCCCATTCTGCCTCTCTGTGGAGCGATCGTGGGTGGCTGGCGGACATTGCGACTGCTGGCCACATACATCAGCACTGGTTCTGCTCATGCGTCCACTGCATCTATCACACGAAGCGCTGTACCGGTATGGTGATTCGCGCAGTAGAGCCGCCCTGCCGCAGTACAACTGCGTATGCTAGTCGGCAAGTGATTTAAATAAAAGTATATAAAACGTTTGGCGAGTTCTAAGATATTTTCTAGCAAAAAATACTGATTGTTACATGTAAGCAAAAAGTGTCAGGAAAGGCCTGGAAGTCAAGGGGTTAAAAAAGAAAATTAGAGAGTCTAACCAAGCCCTCATTTAGTGCCCTTACTCAGCCAAGTGACGCCTCGTCCTGGACTGTTCAGCACGATAGGATTGTGCAATGCAGAATGTGTCTCCCAGTGCCGGAATACAGGTCTCCAGGTACAGCTGTGAAGATTGGGTCAGGAACGCCTCCTCCCCAAAATAGTCCAACTTGAAAAGAGTGGAGCCGCCTTCAACTTGTGTCTGGACCAAGGTTGGTGGTGTTACCTGTGAACAAAGTCACACGTTATGCTGTGTTATAAATAGATGATTTACACTGCACAGCATTACGAACTATTAGAGCACTATATAAATCAATCATAATAAAACCTGATCTAAATAAGTGACATGTGTGACAAATGTGATCAGCAAAAACATTCCAAAAGGTGAAATGAAGATTGATTTAAAAAGGATAAGTTCACCTTTTAACAAAAAAATAAATAAATGCACATTTTTCTTGCAGGTAAAAAAAAGTTGTTTTTGGGAGCCTCTATAGCATTGCACCAGTGATCAGCAGATCATGGGTTCCAAGCAGGACTCCTGCAGACCTGTCAGTGTATCTGTTGGCTTGTACCTCATACGGCCAGACAGATACTCACTGACAGGAAGAAAATAATGAACTACCCACAGTGTTCAACAGTGCCATGGTAGTTCACTGAGAAGTACAAGCCGACAGCCGCAAATATGGGTTGAACATGCAACATGTTCCAAAAGGTGTACTTTTCCTTTAAAAAAAATCTTAAACCCAAAGTGCATTATCATCTAGTTCAACTTTACTAGCTGTAAAATGAATCGCACTGAACTTTTCAGAGGCTCGTTATGCTAAAAAAGGGACATGACACAATAACGATCTTCTGTTTTTTTTTCTTGGAGGGTTTCATAACGCTTAAAAAAAATATGAGAATCTTAACTCAAAAAATTGTGTGAATATTAACTTCATTTATCCAGTGAAAAGCAAATCACTGTTCATGCTGAATAGTCAATCATTTGCAGATGTAATTCATATGATTGGATAATTGAAGTGAATACAATTTTTTAGGTGAATATTCTTAACATCTTTAGTAAATCAGACCACAGAAGTTCACCCTTTCTCAAACAAAACAAGCTGATGGCTTCAAAGGAAAATAGACTATTTTTTATAACGACAGATAAACGTGCCTCATAGTAGCCTCGGTCAAAGAAGTGAGCTCTAAAGCAGTTGATAACCGTGGAGCGAACTTTGAAGATTTTGGACATGTTCTCTCCACGAAGCATCATGTGACGGTTGTTTAGCTGGACGTCCACATCAGATTCTTCATTCAGGAGGTTATCGGCTCCTCCGGCAGGGGCCAGACCAATCAACTCCCAGTAATCACAGGCTAGTTCATGTCCTCCTGGTGCCTGGAAAAAAAAAAAAATAAATAAAAAGACCAATGTAATACTTTTACCCCCCTTCATGACCAGGCCATTTTTTGCGATATAGCACTGCGTTACTCTGATAATTGCGTGGTAATGCAGTGCTGTACCCAAATAAAATTGATATTTTTTTCAGACAAATAGAGCATTTTTTTGGTGATATTTGATCACCACTGCATTTATTTTTTGTGCTGTACACAAAAAAAGACTGATAATTTTGAATATTATATATACACACACACAAAAAATATTTTTTACATTCTGCTATAAAACATCCAATAAAAAAATTAAGAAAATCTAATTTCTTTATAAAATTTAGGCCAATATTTATTCTGCTACATATTTTTGGTAAAAAAAATCCCAATATGCGTATATTGATTGGTTTACGCCAAAGTTATAGCGTCTACAAACTATGGGATATATAATGACATTTTCATTTATTTTTATACTAGCAATGGCGGCGATCAGCGACTTATAGCGGGACTGCGATTTTGCAGCAGACAATCGAACACTGACACTTTTGACACTCTGCAGGAACCAGTGACACAAATAAAGTGATCAGTGCTAAAAATATGCACTGTCACTGGTACTAATGACATTGGCTGGGGAGAGGTTAAACATTTGGACGATCAAAGGGTTAAATGTGTGCCTAGCCAGTGTTTTACTGTGCTGTGTGTGTTGCTCTTACTAAGGTACAGTAACTGATGAATTTTATTTCCTGCTTTGCAGGGACACAAAATCATTTATGTTCCACCTGTCAGAACGAAGCTCTCCCTAGTTTACACAGGTAGAGCTCTGTTCTGTGTCTCTGCCCGACAATTGGCGGGTGCCGGTGGACCAGTGCCCAGTACCCGCAGAACGGCTTCTGCTGTAGCTAATCGCAGCAGAAGCGGCATGCCCCCCTAGGTGGAAGTGCAGAATAAATGATATGTTATTAAATATAAACATAAATTATATATATATATATATATATATATATATATATATATATATATATATATATATATATATATATATATAAAATTCTGCACAGGAGGGCTGCCCTGTAGCAGTATATCTGATCTATATCTGATCTAGGGTGGTCCTTAAAGTGCAAGTTCACCTTTACAGAAAATCAGTAAGGTCAACTTACAATGAACCCCATTCCCATCCCCCGGTCCCACTAACCTGGAGTCTAGCGATCACCCGTTCTGACAGATCGTATAGCCGCTTTACCAGTCTGGGGATTTGAAATCCCTGTGGCTTTCTTCCTTCTTCGCCTGCGGTGACAGGACGGGCTGCGCAGGTACTAATTGGTCTGCGCCTCCCATATGGCTGTGCCGACCAATTAGAATGCTCCTAGACGTACCTCCTTATGAGGTATGTTTAGGAGACAAAGCCAAGGGACTTTCGAAGTCCCGGACAAAGCTATATGAGGTCTCCTAGCGGGTGATCGCAGGGCTCCAGGTCATCGGGACTGGAGGGGGGGGTGTGAGGAGGGGGTCCCGTGGAACTTACCCTTTAAGTAGATAAACGGGAGTAAATGATCATACAGGGGCTGAATGCAATATTAGGTACTCTTAAAGTATATGTGAACCCTAAATCTATTTTTCAGTAGGTTTCATATTGTGCCTCACAGTATACAGTTTTCTTAAGCAAATCATTTGTTTGTGAATCTGTTTAGAAGTCTCTTGCCTGAAGATCCTGCCACTAACATCACTTACTGTTGCAAGAAGACAAAGCTAAACCACTGCCTCGCAATTAGCAATAGCTTTGTCAGCTTGCCATGTGTGATCCTTCAATTGATTGTTGGGCTGTCAATCAGATCCAACAACTAACTGAAGGAGTGGGTATCCGGGCACAAAGTCCCTTGTAGTATTACAGGGTTGTTGGCTGATCTAAATGAGATTGTACAAACAGAATGTATTGTCTATGGATTGCTTTAGACCTACTCCCATTTCCCATTTTAGACCAAATCCCATTTGAGTAGATAAAGACCAGAGAGGTTAAAATGTGTCACCCTGAAGAACGTGTAATTGGTACCTGTCTTGCAATGCTATAATAAAAGGATCTCATTTTATTTGTTAGCTGTGCTGATCCAACTTGTGGTTTCAAACCTTCCACTCATACCTGTTTTCCTTCTGGCACTAGGTTCAGGGTTCCATATACAGCAATTGTGCTTTCTGTAGACAGGACAAGTCCATTGTAGCACTGGCACTGAAAATAAAGATATACATTTTTTTTTCAATCAAATGTTTTTTTATTTTTTTTTTTGTTGCAAAACATATAAACAAATAATATAGCAAATTAGTCCATAAAGTATCAAGAAATTAAAAAAACAAAAACAAAAAAAACAAAAAACACATAAACCAACTTAACATATAATGAATAAACCATACTAGAATTATGGATGCATTCTGCACATCAGCTTGGACTCCCCCAGTGTCAATCGTCAAACTATAGCCATTTCCTCCGAGCAGCAACAAGTTATCTTGTATACATTTATAAAGATCAAGTCACACTAAAACTTGTATTGAAGCTCTCTTGAACAGATTAGAAGAAACAATACCAGTAAGGACTGTTAGGCTAGAAACTTACCAATTTATCGCTAAGTACACACTGAAGGTATCCGGTACCATCCCGGAGCACCACGAACATTAAAGTCTTGCCTATAGACAAAGAAATAAAGGAGTGAGAAAATATTTGAAACAGAAATAAAACAGTAAATAGAAATAAAGTTGTGATTTTTATATGGTTCTTATACTAATTAGCTTAAAATAGTAGCAAACTCCGAGTTTAAACTTTTACCTACAGGTAAGTTTATAATAATGTAGAAAAAATTATATGCACTCCAGTTGCTCCTCTTAAAATTTCTTCATTTTATTGAATAGCCACAGTGGCCACAGTAAACAAACGCAGATTAAGTCAGTCGACGTGTTTCAGCCTATAAGGCCTTAGTCATAACCATAACAAAGTTTATAACAAACCTTTCCTGTGGGTACCTTGAATATCTCCAAAACGTGCCCCATTTCAAAGATATTCACATTGGCTTCAAATGATGACATTGCCGACGCAAGTGCAGTAGCTCTGCATTCACAGCACAGAGTGTGCCCCGAATACAGAGAGTGCCGTGATGCGGTCTGCCGTGGGAGTGACATCATTGTGAATCGAACCTGAATCCGGAAGGAAGACCGGGTGGAGATGGAAGTGCCAGGAGTGAAAGCCCAGACCTGGAGGTCTTATTTTAAAAAGGTAGGCCATCTTTTTTTTTTTTGTATTTAAACTTTATTTGATTTTCCATAGTAAAACAACAAATAACACATTTTATTGCGCGATAGTAATCAAAACATACAATGGACCTCCACAACCCTCTCTTCTCCATTTGTCGGTCTCCCTCACTTCTCAGCAATTCTCCATAACTCCTCTTCCCCTCTGCTACCTACTCTATCAATTTCTCTGTATATTTCCTAGTTTCCTTGAAATTTGTCAATTTTATCCCCATCAACTATTGAATCTTGCTACCTGACCCTCCTCTCTACTACTACTAAGATATTCCATTTTAAATATATAATCTATTCTTTCAAGCCATTCTTTTATAGTTTGGTCTGTCATAATGTACTTGTATGTGGCCCAATTCAAAAAAAAAATACAAATTGGCTTAAAAATGCAAAAGAAAAAAAAACCAGCAACTTTCCTGGTCCATTGTATGAGTGCTTTCTTATTTTTAAGCCATTTGTGTTAGGTGGGTGTTGAGGTGGGAGTAAAGCATACCTTCTATTTTCCTATAAAATCATAAAAAAAAAAAAAAAAAAAAACAAGAAAAAAAACCCCCAAAAAAACCACTGCACACTTTTCTTTCAATGGGGTCTCCTGAACATAAGCTGTTGAGGTCCACCGCTTCCCATATCTCATCCCATTATTGAGGTATGCATGCCCAGTTATGACCCAAAAAGTTATACTAATGAGAGATTAAAGTAAAAGCCACCCGAGCAAGAAGACAGGTTTAAAGATCAAGGGTTCAGGCAATAACAGGCCACAAACAGGAAGGGTGGGGTGCAAAGACCACAATGAAAATTTAACCAGAATAGAAATAAAAGGACGTTGCCTCTTTTCAGTGCTGGAACTACCTTGGTTAAGTTCCCACAAGCTCCGAAATGAAGTTATAAAAAGACAGCAAAACAAAATTAGCAATATTACAGAACACACACTTGCCAGGTCTAAAAAAAAGGAATCAAATATATTTAAAAAAGAAAATAAATAAATAAAACTGGCTACCTTGCCTGCGTAGTCTATGGACCCAGCCAAATACTTTTACTCTCTGACCACGATAAGCTTGTAGGTCCCGAATCTTCAACTGTAAGAGAAACAAGGCAATTGTGTTTTTTTCTAAAATACTTTAAAAAAATACCATCAGAAACACAACAAAACAATATAAAACTATATGTTTTTCTAGGAAGTACACATTTGGGTTTACTAAAAAAATAAATAAAAGAAATGAGAATCAACCTGTTAAGCACATTTTACTATATTGCAAAGTGGATGAAAGTTCTTTTTGTTTCCCAACAGCAGATTAGCAAAGCAGCATCTTATGTGTCATTTCTTGCCATTTGCAAAACAGACAACTCGCCTTTTGTTCTCTCTCTACTAATAGAAGCAGTCAGGTTTTTACCTTTCATTTTACAGAAAAGTGAAACAAAGTACATGTGATAAATCTGCTGATTTCTCATGTTATTCGGAAGGTGCTTTGGTCACTTTGGTCTCCAACGCCTGTTGTCCACTGTATTAAAAAGGAAATATTCTTGTCTCTTACCTTCGTATTAAAAAGGAAATATTCTTGTCTCTTACCTTCGGTATGTTGTACATCACGTTTTTTTTTTTTTATAATTCTGGATTGAATACATTCTTGGTAAAAACACACCCAATGCGTTTAGGGACTCTGGCTCTAGACATATAAGCTCTAAGGTCATGACCGCTGATCGACCAGTTCTTAGCTTGGTCTGGGCCACTGTTGGCCACCGTTCTCCACTCTGCTCCTGCAGTGCTGAGCTAGAGAGGGGACTGTCAATCAGGCAGCTGTGTGCTTCCTTCTAGAGCCTGAAATGGCTCTGCCACGTCAGCTGATAGCAGGCTACAACCCGCTATCAGGCGACTCTGGGTCACAGGAGTACAAAAGTAAGTGCACTCATGTGACCCACAAGCTTTTTTTTAGCCATACTTCTCTTTTAACCTCCCTGGGGGATTTTCCTGAGTGTGGCTCGGGGTTAAATTTCAGCACCATTAGCGGTAACCCCGAGCCACACTCGGGATTGTATTGCAGGATCCTGATGCGGTGTACTTACCTTATCCCCAGGATCCTGCGATGTCCCCCCGCTGTGTCCGCGGGCTCTGTCCTCCGCCCAAAGCCTCTGTGTGCCGGGCTCTGTTCCCTGCGAGCGTCGCGACGCACGGGGGGGGGGGGGCGGAGCCTGGCAGCAAATTCAAAAAGTGTAAAAATCATAACACATACAGTACACTGTAATCTTACAGATTACATTACTGTATGAAATTATTTCACATCCCTTTTGTCCCCAGTGTTTTGTCCAATGCCCTGCATGCAGTTTTCTATGATATATACCAGTGATGGTGAACCTTGGCACCCCAGATGTTTTGGAACTACATTTCCCATTATGCTCAACTACACTGCAGAGTGCATGAGCATCATGGGAAATTAGTTCCAAAACATCTAGGGTGCCAAGGTTCGCCATCACTGATATATACTGTTCTTTCAGCCTGGAAACTGGAGATTGTCTATAGCAACCAAAATGTGTCCCTTTACGTCAAAAGTGGTTTTAGATCAGCTAGAAAACAGCGATAGTAAATTAGAACACTTGCAGAATTGAGCGATGGTGAACCGTGGGGAAATTAATGTTATTATTATATTATTTTTTATAATTAATTTATATTTATTTATTATATTATAATTTATGATTTTGTGTTTCAAACTTTTATACCCGGGATATCTACTAGACTCTTGTTTGGACCGATTTAAGTGAGTTATTCCTAAGAATTACAGGCCTACAATATAAAACACCAAATTTCTACGCAAAATAATTGTACCGCTTTGAGACGCAAAAATCTGACATAATCATACCGCCAGGGAGGGTTAACTGTAACTTTTATCACATGGTCCAAAAAGCACTTGCATATCAAAGTGATTTTCTCCATAGAAATCAAAGGAAACGAAGATAATTAGTTCCACATTGACTTCCATTGTATGCAGTACCGCATGAGGCCAGAGGTGGGAGGGGGCGCCGGAGACATTTAGGAATACTCGGACAGGCTCGGAAACACTCGGTTCCCGAGCCTCTCTGAGTATTTTCGAGTGCATCAGAGTGGCTCCGAACGACTCAGAGTGTCACCGGCGCCCCCGCACCTCTGGCCAAGTGTGGTACTGCACACAGCAAAAGCTTAAATACTGCTCATTTTGCGAGACAACACTCGCAAACCGACTTTTTTACTTTTAAAAAGTAATAGCTTGTATTGCAAAACGCTCGTTAAGCGCGTTACTCGCAATCCGAGGTATTACTATATTGGCGTTTTGGCAAAAGAAAAAAAAAAAAGGTGTGGATAATGGCAACTGAAAAATGTGTGCGATTTTGCTGCGTTTATTATAGGTATAGTTTTCAATGCATTTCAATGGGGAGGTGTGTTTTTGTTACTGACCAAATATGCACCAAAAATGAGGCAAGCAGGATTTTTAACACTGCAACGGACCCATGTGAAGACATACACAGAATCTAAAGGGATGTGCATTTTATTAAACGCAAAAGCACTTAAACCATTTATTAAAAAGTCGAATACAACACAAATTAGAGATTATATATCTATCTCATATATATATATATCTATCTCCAAATAGTGTAAACCAAACCAGTGAAATGGAAGAAGCAGTGCTGTGGGACACAAGGTGAATTACATCTGTGCCAAGCGCAAACAAGGCTGTCAACTGACTATACTGTGTAGCAGGAGTATCAGGACCACAACGACTGGCTGAACAAAAGATAAACTTGGTCCACATATTTGATTGTAACCAAGTCTTTAGTGGTCTACCACTAAACTACCACTACTGGAGTGCCAGTTCTTGTAGTGGGGAAGTACAGGGATTTCCATCACTGACCTCTACTTCCAATTCACCCCGACTTTCCTAATCTACATGCTAGTTCCATGTCACCTTCTCCATACCAAAGCCAGAGCTCACAAGTCTCAGCTATGACAATGAGGAAATATGGAAGCAAATCGTATCCTTCATAGCACAAATTGATATTCTGATTATTGTGAGCAATAAGGTTTTCTCTGACACGTTCAAAAACAGCTTCCTGTATGACTGGATTTAGTATATAAAGATCTTACCGTTTTTGGCTCTGGAAGATTGGGATCATTTTCGATGATGATCTTCTGGGCTTCCTCCAGATTTTTTTCACGTCTCATGTTGTCCTCAGCCTGTGTGTGACAATGAAATGGGCAAAAGTAAAGACAAAAGTTATAATGTATGTAAAAATAAAAGGTTCCTCCAGAGACTGCTGAGGATGTGGTTTATTGGCCTCCCATCTGATGGTGCCTACAGTTTCAGGTCCAGCACCCCATGTAAAAGACAGCGCGCATTACAGTGCTGCCAGGGGGACCACGCCGCCCGCATGACCTCCGCTGCCCTGGGGGACCATGCTGCCCGCATGACCTCTGCTGCCATGGCGGACCACTCCACGCACTGCTGCCATGGCGGACCACTCCGCCCACCGACCTCCACTGCCATGGGGGACCACTCCGCCCACCAACTGCCAATGCCAGGGAGGACATTCCTCCCACTGACCACCGATGCCAGGCAGAACCTTCTTCCCACTAACCGCCGATGCCAGGGGGACCATTTCACCCACTGACCGCCGATGCCAGGGGGACCATTCCACCCACTCACAATGAATTTTTCTCCTTCATTGGTGTGTGCTGATGAGGCTGCACTGATGAGGCTGCACTGATAGGTGACACCAATAGGCAGCACTGATGGGCACTGATGAGGCTGCACTGATAAGGTTGCACTGATAGGTGACACCAATAGGCAGCACTGATGGGCACTGGCAGGTGGCGCTGGTGGGCTCAGATGAGGTGGCTCTCTGTGTGAGGGACCGTTGTCCCTCTGACAAAAGCCGGTGATCGGGTTATTTGAGAAAAAATAGCCCGATTACCGGCTCTGTTTACATCACTTGATCAGCTGTCATTGGCTGACAGCTGATCATGTGGTAAGGGGCCAGGATCTCATTGACTCGCTGATCACAGAGCGCGCTGCGCATGGAGGCTCATGTACATCCTACCGTGCATAGATGCCATCCCGGCAATTCAGGCCCATAGTGTAGCCGTCTTTCGGCTATAGCGCGGAAGGGAGTAACAGAATAAAAAATAAAAAAATCAGCCCTTTAAGGCCGAGAGGCGGAACAGATGTCTAGTGGGGGCCATCTTGCCCTCACTTGACTTCCTGTCCATACCTTCATCAGATCGCTTCCGCCTTTACCGATCTTTCTGCTGCCTCTACAAGTGATCTTGCGGGCGAATGTGCCGCTGAGACTTTATTTTGTAGAAAATTGCCCACAGAACAAGAAGATACTGGGGTTATGGCAGCTAGCTGCTGCCGTACCAATGGTATTTGGCATCAAAGTAATGACATAAATGTACTATGGGCGGTCATTAAATGGTTAAAAAATATGAGTTTTCACTGGAGCCAGAAGAGAAGGAAAATCCTCCAATAAGGACACCTGTTCTGGAGACTGTGGGCTTCAACGCTCATGGCCATTAATTCTCCATTTCTTGGGAATCTTTCCCCCCTGGATTTTGTCCTCATTGGGCTGCTTAGGCCGTCCATACCACCTCAGCTCCCGGTAGTGATGTCCCTAGGAGGTTTCTGATCCTCAGCGCCACATTCGTAAGTATTTTAGAGAGTGGGGTCTCTATAGTCTTTTTATTTTCTTGTATTTATCTCTTCCTTTTTTTGATAGGGTCAGACCATATAGGAACCCTTTCTATTATATTACATCATAAATTTAACTTGCGTGCATGCTCCTGAAGAGTGGATCAATCCATGAAACGCGTAGGGCTGATATATGCAGCGTTTCAATTCATTATGTGTTTTATGGGATATTCCTTAAATATGGATATTACATAATATGAACTGCCTGCAATCATGTGGCATATATATCATTTGATTTTATAATGGATCAGGACTACCATTTGTACCCTATTACTAACATATAATAAATTTGACTGGTTTTACACCTGCGTGCTTCATTCAAAGTCCCACTTCCTTCTCCCTTTTGCATTTAGACAGGGATGGAGGCACAGGACCTTACCAGGTCACCGCCTTCATTTAAAGTCCCAAACTGTTCTCCTCCTTTTATATTCTGGAGACATAGTGAGATGGGAATTTCGTTTACATTGGAGCAATTTCCACAAATTAACTGCTGCCTTTGCAGGGTAAGAAATAAAGGGAAATTCCCCCAATGGAGACAGACAGCAAGAATAAAAAAAAATCTGAGCTCCTGATAGAGTAGGGAATGGTTACAACTCCTTTCTAAAATGTTTTGCCTTTCAGTTTTAGGGGGTTCAGGCAGCTCTACGATGTGTAACAGCTTGGGGGGGGGGGGGCATTACCTTACATTGTTACAATGCAAAACATGGTTTAACGTAAATTTAATTTAAACTTCACAAGATTACTCTTTTCATCTCCATGCACCACAAGCTCTGCTACACTGAGATGCACTGACATGAGGCAAGGTGCAGGGCGAAAAATGCATTATGTCTGCATTTTTTATACAACGCACCGCAATCCACCTCAACCAAGCATTGATGTGTGAAAAGAAGACATTTAGAAAACAATTGCTTTCTATGTGTCTTTGTGGTGAGCCTGCACTGATTCTCATAATTAACACAGCTCAGCACGCTTGGTGTAAACAAACCCTAATTCCGCGTACACACGGTCGGATTTTCCGACGGGAAATGTTGGATGGATGTGAGCTTGTTGTCGGAAAGTCCGACTGTGTGTATACTTCATCGAACATTTGCCGTCGGACTTTCCGCCAACAAATGTTTGCTAGCAGGTTCTCAAATTTTCCGCCAACAAAAAAACGTTGTTGTCGGAAAGTCCGACTGTGTGTACACAAGTCCGTCGCACAAAAGTTCAGGCATGCTCGGAATCAAGCAGAAGGAGTCGCACTGGCTATTGAACTTCCTTTTTCTCGGCTCGTCATACGTCTTGTACATCACCGCGTTCTTGACGTTCGTAATTGTTGGCCAACATTTGTGTGACCGTGTGTATGCAAGACAAGTTTGAGCCAACATCCAGAGTTTTGTTGGCGGAAAGTCCGATCGTGTGTATGGGGCATAAGACTACAGATCATCACTCGTCATACAAGCGCAGATTCCTTCTCACCTCTTTCT
Organism: Lithobates clamitans; assembly: GCA_037952925.1. Lineage (NCBI taxonomy): Eukaryota > Metazoa > Chordata > Amphibia > Anura > Ranidae > Lithobates > Lithobates clamitans. The sequence continues at coordinate 3,464,532 of JBBGZY010001151.1, forward strand.
TATCTTTGGCCTCATGCTTTGCCAATTCGCGGTTGAAGAGCTTCTTAACGTTCTTCAGCTGAGTCTTTGAGATCACATCCCATCTCTGCATAATAGGAACAAACTCAAGGTTAGCAAGACCACCACATCCAAGATACAAAAGATGCTTTTTCCAACATTCACACCGTGCAACCAAGGAAAATTAGACACACACTATTGACTTAGTAGTTTATGACAGCACTCTTTGGGTTACAAGTCAGCAAATACTTCATGTTTAACACTGAACAATGTAAATCAGAAATGGTATTTTGTCATGTCTGCAAAAAGTTGAATGCACAGTTATACAGGGTCCTCTCCTGTACTGGAATAGCTTACTCTGATTTCACTGCACACTGCGAGTTTCTCATAGTGTGCACTAGAAGCTGTAGCAAGTCAGAGAGAGCCTGCGTCATTTTCATGGCTGAAGAATGTTCAGCATCCTCCATCCTTACTGTCTCTGACTGACCACTTCTATTCATTGGATTTCAGTTTTTTTTTCAATCATGGAGGCTCACCATTACAAATCGGGGCGATACCTAGGGTGGTCTGCATGGAAATGCTGCCTGCTAAGGGAACACTGACACCTCCAGACTGACATTCACCCATCAATGCATTTTGATATTTGCATAATACCTCCCAGGAGAGCCCACTGCTTGCATCAGGAAGGAGGGTTCGAGAAGAGTACTGATGCAGGAAGCTCTGACGTTATCGGGAAACTACGTACAGCACCCTGCCAGCCCCTCCCACCACCCATAATCTGCATGTATAGCATAGAGAAGCACAGAGCTGCAATGACGATGCCAGTGAACCCGTGTAAAAATTAGGGGACGGCCGATTATTGCGGGCTGATATCAGCATTTTCCGAAAAAAAATCGGTCACAAACTAGACCAATATTACCGCTATTGGTCTCCGTGGGGTAAATTTTTGGGGCCCAAAAGTCTGCAGACCTAGTGTGCAGCGGTGTGCGGGAAACACGCACACGACGTCATTACGCCTCCGTGCACTGGGCCCAACGTTCTGAGTCTGACAGGCCTCCCTCGCTTCGACACTCAGACAGACACGCCAGCCGGCCTGCCAGCAGCTGCTGCGGTCGATAGACGCTATAACTTTTGCGCAAACCAATAAATATGCGCTTAATCCAAATTTTTTTTTTACCAAAAATATGTAGAAGAATACATATCGGCCGTAACTGATGAAAAATTTTGTTTGTTTTTTTTCTTATTTTGGATATTTATTATAGCAAAAAATAAAAAATATTGTGTTTTTTTTCAAAATTGTCTGTCTTTGTTTATAGCACAAAAAATTAAAAAAAACGCAGAGGTGATCAAATACTACCAAAGAAAGCTCTATTTGTGGGGAAAAAAGGACATAAATTTTGATTCGGGTACATCGCTGCACGACCGCGCAATTGTCAGTTAAAGTAACGCAGTGTCGTATCGCAAAAAATGGCCTGGTCGGGAAGGGGGTAAATCCTTCCGGGGCTGAAGTGGTGAAAGTGTAACTTCATTCTCTCTATCAACATTGACTATTTTTAATTCTTATGCTGCTAGCATTAGTAAACATACTCTCCTATCTATCATATTTACTTGTTTTAAAAAACATTTTTTAAATTTCTTCAGTTACTTCCTGGTTTCCAGGCTTAGGCAACTGATGTCATACATCCCAGGAGTCTACAGGAGGATATTTTCCTAAATTATTTCACAGCAAAATAAAGCATGGAAACATGGATGGATAGGGGGGAAGTTTGCTTTGAATATCAAAAATGAATTAAATATCGTTTTTGGGTTTGTGGTGCTCAGATGCAGTTTAGTTTCACTTTAAATGCACTGCAGGGGAACATGCAAAAATTGCACAGGAACACAGACCACGTTCCAGTGCAATTCTGGTGTGAACCGGCTCTTAAAGCACATCCATTCTGAATCAAACACTTGGGACTCCACATCATATACACACATATACTGCTGTAAATTCAGTATGGCATACAAACCTCGTTTTCCTTCTGTGAATCCACATAGAAGACAGGGAAAGGCTCCTTCCCTACAGTCAGCATGGCCTAAAGATAAAAAGATTTTTAGTCTGCATATTTAAAAAAAAACAAAAAACAAAAAAACCCCCACAAAATTATACCGCAATGCAAAGCCCATGAGTACCAAAGGAGCAGAACTCAGTATCCATTAGAGCTGCACGATTAATTGTTAAAAAAAATCGTGATCTCGATTCAACCCCCCTCACGATCTCTATGCAGAATTTCCCGATTCATTCATGTAACAAGTCTCTGCTCACTCAGCTGTCAAAAGAAAAAAACTGGGCCTGCCACCTTTTTCACAACATTGTCTGTGGTGGTAGATACCGTATTTATCGGCGTATAACATGCGCCGGCGTATAACACGCACCCCAAGTTTAGGAGGGAATTTTAAGGAAAATAACTTTTAGGAGGGAAGTTTAAGGAAAAAAACTTACATTTAAATGCCCATCAATGCAGCGTTATCGGTGTCCATCTGCAGCCTTGTCAGTGCAGCTTTGCCCCAGTGCAGAATTGTCAGTGTAGCCTTGTCAGTGCAGCTTTGCCCCAGTGCAGCCATGTCCCCAGTGGTCAGTGCAGCCTTGTCCCCAGTGCAGCCATGTCCCTAGTGGTCAGTGCAGCCTTGTCCCCAACATACACCGCCGCCGACATACACAAGTTACACTGTGTATTTTTAAATATGGCGCCACGGAGTTCGGAGGGACTCGGGGGCGCTCGTTCAGCTGAACGAGCGCCGCCGAGAACACAGTGACTGGGCGGAGCCAAGATACACATAGCCGAGGGTTCTCGGCTATTCTCTGCGCCGTTCACAGTCACGCCCAGTCCCTATGATGGACATAACAGAGGTCCAATGGCAGGACTGGGCGGGACTGTGAACGGCGCCGAAAAGAGCCGAGAACCCTCGGCTATGTGTATCTCGGCTCCGCCCAGTCACTGTGTTCTCGGCGGCGCTCGTTCAGCTGAACGAGCGCCCCCGAGTCCCTCCGAACTCCGCGGCGCCATATTTAAAAATACACGCTATGTGAATGTCGGCGGCGATCGCAGCGATCGCTCCGATAGTTCACAAAATAGCGGGGATCGACGTATAACACGCACCCACGATTTTCCCCTGATTTTAAGGGGAAAAAAGTGCGTGTTATACGCCGATAAATACGGTAACTATAAACATTGTAACTTTTCCTTCTTAGATCAAAGGAATGAACTTCAGGTCTGTAGATGAGGGAAGTGTAACTACTTAAAGCGGGGTTCCACCCAAATTTTGAACAATATCTGTATGTATTCTCTTCCTTGCCTAGATGCTGACATGCCGTTTAAAAAAATTTAAATCGCCGCAATTACCTTTTATTTTTCTATTCTTCTTTGCACTTCCTGGTTCTCCTCCCGTGGGAGTAGGCGTGTTTCTAGCCTCTCCCAGACTCCTGGGAGCTAGTCTCAGGCTTCCCAGGATGCCACTGAGCATGTGCGGGAATGAGCGGTGAATGCTGGGAGCACAGCATTCCCCACATCCAGGAAATAAATGCTTGTGGGCTTCAAATGCCCACAATGAAGATGGAAACCGCCTGCAGTGAATAATATAAGTTATTCTTTCTGACGAAATCTGACACAGGCGGACATATTACACACAATATGTGAGTATGTAATGCTGAGAAGAAAAGTTTGTGAATGAACTCAAAAAAAAAAAAAAAAAACGATAGATAGGTGGACCCCCGCTTTAAAGACTAAACCCTTTTCTGACACTTGTTTCTTACAAAGTTAAAATCAGTATTTTTTGCTAGAAAATTACTTGCAACCCCCAAACATTATATACATATATTTTTTAAGCAGAGATCCTAGGTCAGGGGTTGGCAATATCGGCCCTCCAGCTGTGGTGAAACTACAAGTCCCATTAAACATTGCAAGACCCTGACAATCTCAGGCATGACTCCTAGAGGCAGAGGCATGATGGGATTTGTAGTTTCGCCACAGCTGGAGTGCCGAGTTTGCCTACCCCTGCCCTAGAGAATAAAATGGCGATTGTTGCAATATTTTATGTCACACTGTATTTGCGCAGCGGTCTTTCAAACACAATTTGAGAAAAAATTCACTTCAATGAATAAAAAATAAAAAAACTAAAAAAACAGTAAAGTTAACCCAATTTTTTTGTAGAATGTGAAAGATGTTATGTCACGAGAATCGTGATTTTTATTCTAGGCAAAAAAAAAATTGTAATTCTTATTTTACCCAGAATCGTGCAGCTCTAGTATCAATGCATAAGTAACCACAAGTAATAAGAATAAGGTATATTTCCAGATGGGACTATAGTGCGGTAAAGGGAATCTGTTACTAGACGGGGCAATTCAAAACAAACATACAATGAAAAAAAGTGTGTAAAACTGGACCTAAACTCAAAAAGTGAAGATTTGCCATGATATAAGGAACAGGTATCAATATTAATTTTACCTTGAAGTATACCTTTTGTCTTGAATTTCTCCTGAAAAATACCTAAGCCCCACCCGACACGCGAGGGGTGCCTAGGCCCCACCCGACACGCGAGGGGTGCCTAGGCCCCACCCGACACGCGAGGGGTGCCTAGGCCCCACTCGACACGCGAAGGGTGCCTAGGCCCCACCCGACACGCGAAGGGTGCCTAGGCCCCACCCGACACGCGAAGGGTGCCTAGGCCCTCCTGTATCTACATCCGCATAGCTGCAAATCTGCAATGCGAGATCTAAGGCACTGCTGCCTCGGACTGCTAGTCTCAGATGATTGGGAGGGAGATTTGGAGAGATCACTACTGTGCTGCTCACTATTCTCCATGCTGGGCGACTCTGACATTAATAAGCAATGCCCTGCCTCTACTAAGATGTCTGCCTCCACACAGACATAGTGCAGAACAAGCCATAGTAAAGCTGGCCAAAGATAGATAAAATCTCAAAAGGTTCAGCAGGGACCAGCCAAAAGTCAATCTATCTATGAACATCTACTTCAGTACAACCAGCCTGTCAGATTTTTTTGCATGCGATTACTGCCAGTGGCTATAGCCACCAGCATTGAGCATTGTGTTCTGCTGGCAGGAAAGGCTCCCCACTGACAGAACACAATAGCGCTGCTGGAGGGATTTCCCCATCAACACAGTGTTGATGGGGGAATTGAGCAATTTTCTTTCCTTCCTCTTATGGTGCAAGGAAAAGAAAATGCATAAGCTATGGGCTCCTTAAGTCGGCAGAAAAAAATCAGTTGCAGGGACACCACAGGCAATGCGATCTCTTTAACCACTTCCCACCGGGATGCCGTCACATGACGTCTGGGACTTGAAGCAGAGATATCTGAATGATGCCTGCAGCTACAGGCATCATTCAGATATCTTTGTTTTTAGCCAGCGATTCCCTCTCTTGCAAAAGCCATCCTAGTGGCAGATTAGCTGTGAATTTTTTTTTTTTTTTTTTTTTTTTTACAGGCAGCAGTAGGGAACTCCCCCCTCCCGATGGTGCCTCTCCAGGCTCACTCCTATGCAATTGGGAAGTCAGAGATCCGATACAGCAGCAGTTTACCATAGAGCTGACCATGGACTGTATGTCCCCCACCATCACTATGATCCTGGGAGATGTAAACACTGGCATTTTTTCCCCCTGGAAAGCAGAAATTTATATATATATATATATATATATATATATATATACATATATATTTACACACACATAGAGCTATAGATATAGATATATATATATATATCTCTATATCTCTATCTCTTTCCAGGGTAGAGGAGATATCTAGGGTCTTATGTCGCCATAAATAGGACCTGTCATGCCTTATTCCTATTACAAGGGATGTTTACATTTCTTGTATTAGGAATAAAACTGAAAAAAATAAGAAAATGAAAAGGGACAGTAAAAATAAAAAAAAATTAAATAAAAGAAATAATAATAAAAAAAAGTTTTAAAGTGCCCTCATGCTCGCACGCAGAAGCAAACATACGTAGGTCAAATATATTAAACTGCGATCGCACCACACGTGAGGTATTGCTGTGAAAGTCATAACAAGAGCAATAATACTAGACCTCTGTAACTCTAAACTTGTAATTTGCAAAAAGTTTTAAAGCAATGCCTATGGAGATTTTTAAGTGCTGTAGTGTGGCTGAATTCCACGAAGTGCAACACGTTAGGTATCCATTTACTTGGCGTAACACCATCTTTTAAATCTTACCAAAAAAATGGGTTATGTATTCTGTCTTTTTGAAGTAAAAATTAAAAATTACCCCCCCCCCCCCCCAAAAAAAAAAAACTGTTTGAAAAATGTGTGTGACGTGCAATGATCACCATTTTATTCTCTAAGGGTCTCTGCTAATTTATATATTTGAGGGTTCTGAGGGATTTGAGTAATTTTCTAGCAAAAGAATGATGATTTTTACATGAAGGAGAGGAATGTCAGAATTGGCCTGGGTGGCGAGGGGTTAATACACAGCTTGCAGCGTTCAGTTGCCCTTTAACCCCTTCATGCCTAAGGGTAAAACAAATCTAAATGCGAAGCACAATTTTGTCATCTTGACAAGTGTTAGTAAAATCGTAAATATCACCACAACTACTTTGTTCATCCAGGTGGTTTATACTGTGTTTCTTTCAGGACAAATTGGGCTTTCATTTGGTGGCAAATGGTAATGGATATCTCGTGATTTTTTATCAAAGAAAAACTGGCCTAAAATAGTAAAAAAAAAAAAAAAAGTTTTTAAATATAACTGTATATGTCTTGCAACTACCATAACCTACCACCAGAGAACAACCCAAAATAAATCCTCCTGCTCCTGACAATCGCAGTGATACCACATTAGTGTATGTTAGTTGTTCTTTGTACACGTAGTACAGCCCGGAATCAACAGTGCGCATTTGGCTTTTTTTTTAAAACAATCTAAAACACACTAACTGATACTAACTGTGATACTAATTAAAAAAAAAAAAAAAAAAAAAAAAAAAAAGAATCCTGTCCAAAAAATACTGACCCTGACCTAAACACTAACCCTGGCATTGACCTAGATTTTTTTTTCTTCATTATTTTATGTAATTATTATTAGAGGTGAAGAGAGGAACATACCCAGAGTACTCTCTTGCCTGGATGAGGATTCGGGCTTCTGGAACCCCCCCACCCCCACACACTTTATTTTCTTTCTTCTCTTTCCTCCCCTCTATCCCCCCCCCACCCCCTTCTTCTCTTTTCTTGATTGGGTCCCCATGGGCCAACTCTGATTCCTGGAAGTCTTTATTACGCGGTTTCTTGACACACCGGATATGGAGACTCCTTGATCTGGACGCTAGTCGTTCGCATCTATGTTAACAGTCAAAACTACAAGTGCAACAATTCATGTGTAATGAAACTCTCTTTTGAATCCGATACCTGCAGATGGTCTCTGTATTTTACCGTGTGTTTCTCTCTTTTTTGCAAAAATAAAGTATTGGAAAAAAAAAAAACAAAAACAAAAAAAAACACAGGGGCGTGCTTCCTTTTGCCAGGCCCCTCTCTTCCAGCTCCACACTGAGCGAGCTTCTGCTCACCTTGACATCGCGCCAAGCAACGCTCTGCTCTGTCTGAGTTTCCCAGTTCGGAGTAAGACATCCCTGTTGCCAGGATACGGGACGGATCACCGAGCGGGTAAGAGCTGCAAAGGGGGGGGATAAGGCACCAGTGTTCCGCTACTGTGGGGGGACCCAGTGGGGGTTTCCTGCTTCAGGACCCTGAGCTGAGGGGTGTCTCTCATACAGCTCATAGCCTGCACCGACAGCCCCCCGGGAGAGGAGAGAGCTGCCGATCTGCTCCTTCTCCTCCTGTGTGTGTACCGCAGGAACTGTGACGCTAAACAGCTGAGTTTGATTATTCACAGTTCCTGCGGTAAACACACAGGAGGAGAAGGAACAGATCGGCAGCTCTCTCCTCTCCCGGGGGGCTGTCGGTGCAGGATATGAGCTGTATGAGAGACACCCTCAGCTCAGAGTCCTGCTGATAGGCGGCATTGATGAGCACTGATAGGCGGCACTGATGGGCAGCATTGAGGAGCACTGATATGTGGCACTAATAGGCAGCATTGATGCGCACCGATAAGTGGCACCGATATGTGGCACTGATGGGCAGCATTGATTAGCACTGATATGTGGCACTGATGGGCAGCATTGATAAGTGGCACTGATAGGGGGCATTGATGGGGCTTGCACTGAATCAGGGCACTGATGACCAGAGCCCTGATTACCAGTTTAAACAATGTACTAATACTAGTCTTGCTGGTTAATGGCTTTTCTTTTCCTCACACATACACAGCATGGAAAGAAGGACTGCCGATAACCGGCAAGTCTACATGTTATCAGCTTATCACATGGTAAAGGGGCGCTGTGATCAGCTGGGTCAAAGAGCGTGCATGCCCCAGGCAGCACGTGGGAGGCAGGGTTCAGGGAGGATGTCCATGGATGCCCTCCCAGAGCTGGAAGCCCGGGGCTCTGATGAAAGGAGGGGAGGGGGGGTCAAGGGGGCCCTTCATGGTTTCTTGCACTGGGGCCCTGAAGGTTCTCGTTACACCTCTGACACAAATACAGTAGGACGTAAAAGGTAGAAAATGGTTTGTGCAAATTTTAAATTGTTCTGTAAAAGTGAAGCCCTCTGGTTTACTGAGCCTCTCGGCAGGTCTGTGAATGTGATGGCTGACCTCACTGACCAGTAAGGAGAATCAGCATTTAAAATTAAGCTGCTTCTCTTTCTGGACCCATGAATTGTTTGAAATGTTTTTACCAAAGGTTTGCACTGCTGTTATTGACAAAGCAAGAAAACCTGTCTCAGAAGCATCTGAAGGGAGCTGCCAATCCCTTGCTCGTGGCTATGTGGTAGTTCCAGAGCAAAAGAGACGATGATGATAATGAATAACGTTTAACTGGTGTAGAAGGTAAGAAGACACCTGAGGAATGTACACAAACAACCCTCTGCAAGAGAAGAAATGCCTTTTGGGTAACTGATATTTCCCTCATTGTGGCCTGCAGGCGATTTGCTCCACACAGGCGGTGCTTAAATCATCATATGATAGATACCAACCTCTGGACATCGCTGGACCCAGAGGGCAATGTTCTAATGCCTTTACAAAGTGCATTTATATGGCCATAATCAATTACTATGTCATGGATAATTACTGGCCAATCATCTGAATGTTTCCTCTTACCGACCTGTTCAGGAGTATCGAGTCCACCAAACTCTTCGATGCATTTTTATTCCTAAATGAAGTAGGGATCTCCCATCCTGGGCGGGCGTCATATGACGTCCCGGGGGCGCGCGTCCCCCGCCGTGCCACTCGGGAGCCAATGCCGCGATGTTCGCCAGGCACCCGCGATTGCCCGATAACAGAGCAGGGACCTGGATCTGTGTGTGTAAACACACAGATCCACGTCCTGTTAGGTGAGAGGAGACCGATCATGTGTTCCCAGTACAGAGGAACAACGATCGGTCTCCTCCCCTTGTGAGTCCCCTCTCTTTACAGTTAGAATCACTCCCTAAGTGACACACTTAACCCCTTGATCACCCTCTAGTGTTAACCCCTTCCTTGCCAGTGACATTTATACAGTAATCAGTGCATTTTTATAGCACTGATCGCTGTATAAATGTGAATGGTCCCAAAATGGTGTCAAAAGTGGCCGATATGTCCGCCGCAATGTCGCAGTCACGATAAAGATCGCAGATCGCTGCCATTACTAGTAAAAAAAATAAATAAATAAAAATGCCATAAAACTATTTTGTAGGCACTATAGGCAAACCAATCAATATACGCTTATTGTGATTTTATTTTACCAAAAATATGTAGAAGAATACATATTGGCCTAAACTGAGGAAAACATTTTTATTTATTTATTTTTTTTAAATTGGGATATTTATTATAGCAAAAAATATTGTGCTTTTTTTCAAACTTGTCTTCTTCTTTTGTTTATAGCGCAAAAAAAAACAAAAAAAAAAAAACGCAGAGATGATCAAATACCACCAAAAGAAAACTCTAATTATAAAAATTTAATTTGGGTACAGTGTTGCACGACTGCGCAATTGTCAAAGTGCAACAGCGCTGAAAACTGAAAATTGGCCTGGGCAGGAAGGGGATGAAAATGGCCTGTATTGAAGTGGTTAAAAAAGTTTTTGTCCTGACGGCCCTTTACTCAACCCCCTCTGCCTCGGTCCGCTACGCTGGTTGCCTCTCGCCCTCCTTTCCTATCTCTAGAGGAACGAGGCAGGGCTGCCCTCTATCTCCGGTCCTTTTTGTGCTTGCCCTTGAGCCGCTAGCTATTGCCCTTAGGGCAGACCCTAATATCACGGGCATCCCTTATGCAGGTGACAATTATAAACTGAATATGTTCGCTGACGATGCCCTCCTAACTCTCACCAACCCCATCGTCACCCTACCAAATCTCCAGGCCCTTCTAACCCGATTTTCATCCATCTCTGGCCTCCGTATTAACCCACACAAAACTACTGCCCTGAACGTCACTCTCCCAGGCCCCCTAGTCTTACATCTCCAATCCTCCTTCCCTTACCGATGGGCAAGTTCCTCCCTGGACTACTTGGGCGTGAAGTTGACCCCTTCTTACGCCTCCCTTTTCTCCGCCAACTATTACCCACTCTTGCGTACCATCACGGCCCTCATGGCTTCGTGGCGATTTCCCACCTTATCCTGGATCGGTCGTATCCATGCGGTCAAGATGACCATTCTCCCAAAGATTCTTTACTTCTTTCGAACCCTTCCTGTCCGAGTCCCTGCCTTTTATCTGCGGCTACTTCAGAACAGACTTCTCTCCTTTATCTGGGCACACAAACGCCCCAGAGTTTCCCGCTCCACTCTCTATGCTCATAGGTTACGGGGTGGACTAGGCGTTCCGGATGTTGCAAAGTACTACCAAGCAGCCCAAATTTCCCAACTCACTATGCTCCACGCGACCTCTGATATCCCCCTATGGGTTCTCCTGGAGGTACCCAATTGCGCGCCTGTCCCTATCTCGGCCTTATTGTGGCTACCCCCTAAAATGCGACCGCCTTCTGCTAGCCCTCTCATGACGCACAGTCTGAAATTGTGGGACTCGATTCGATACTCAGGCAAACTTATGTCCCCATTCGTACCGCTGCTCCCCCTCTTGAATAACCCTATGTTCCCACCGGGCCTAGAACAACCCTATATTTTTTCGTGGTGGCCTGCACATGGGTTCTCCCTGGTTCGTCACTTTCTTCGTACCCGCGCCTTCCCTGCGTGGTCCTCGTTTCAAGAGACCCATGATGCTCCACCTGCTGAACTTTTCCGCTACATCTAACTGCGACACTGGATAACTTCCCTCCGGCGCCTAGGCTCCTTCCCATATCAAATGACTGCCTTTGAGCAATTCTGCCAACAATGCCCGGGTGCTCGCGGTACCATTTCCATGATATACTCCTTACTAACTACTGGCAACACTTCCACTACCCTTTCCTATGTGCTTAAATGGGAACGCGATTTATCCCCCATAGATCTAGCAGATTGGAGTAAAGCCTGGTCCAGTATAGCAAAATGCTCATTTAACACTGCCACGTTGGAGGCGGCCTATAAGGTCCTCCTGCGCTGGTACTGGGTTCCAGCCCGCATCGCTAAATCAAACCCCTCTTGCAATGATAGATGCTTCCGGGGTTGTGGTCAAAGAGGAGATGAACTGCACACATGGTGGTCTTGCCCTCGTCTTGTAGGCTTCTGGTCAAGGGTCTTTGGTCTACTTTCCTCCCTATTTCATGTCCACTTCCGCAAAGACCCCAAATTCGCATTACTTCATTGCCCGCTCCCGGGCCTTTTCTCTCATCAACAGAAACTAGCTACATACTTATTTATCGCCGCCAAACGAACAATAGCGAGGGCTTGGAAAAAGCCCTCTGTCTCATTCGCAGAGGTGAAGACTTCATTGACGACCCTCATGATTCACGAGAAAATGTCCAGCATCCTTCACGACTCCCATGCAAAATTTATTAAGGTATGGGCCCCGTGGTGGTCCTACACACTCCCCAACCTAAATCCAACTAGCCTAGGTTTGTAAATCCATTTTGAACTAACCTCCAGCCTGGGGGACCCCCTTCCCCCCCTCCTCCCATTTCCTCTCTCCCCGGGCCCTCCGCCCGACGTTCTACCCTACTCTTACCCCCCCCCCCCGTAATAGTATATGTGTTCTTCCTTCTTCTCTTTCCCCCTTCTTTCCCCCTTCTCTTTTCGCCTTTTTTTCCTTTTTTTTTTTCCTTCTCGTGTTTGTCTGTCACCCTCTTCCCTGTTTTGCGGACAACTCTGCTCACCCTTGTCTGCCTCAGCCCCTGGGCCCCATGGCCTGGACATAGCGCACTGACCTCCGGCCCTGACTGGTAGGTCAACGTCAGTTGATATAATATACCCTTAAAATATGTTTCATTATGTACCGTTATGTAAACCTCTTCTTTATGTTTTTGTACATATCCCCTGCGTGGGAATTCGTTATCTGGGGTTTTTCCCTTCTTTTTTTTTTCAATAAAAACATTGTACCAAGAAAAAAGTTTTTGTCCTAAAAAAAAAAAAAAACAGCCCTATAGCAAATAAAAAAAATGCTTTTTTTCCCCCCTACCTAAAACACTTCGATACTACATTTAAAGAGGAAGTAGACCCTGGTGGGTTTTACTTCCTCTTTATTTCCCTGCAAAGGTAAAGCATAATGGGCTACTATGCATAGCATAGCATAGTAGCCCGTTATGTGTCACTTACCTGAAACCGAAGCCTGCGATGTCTCCGTTGTCCCCACTAGCAGGGAGCGTCCATCTTCTCCCCTCTTCCTTCCGGGGCCGCGAAATGGCTCTGTGACTGGCCGGAGGCGTGGGAGCCGCCAGTCACGGCATGACCCCTATTAGAAACGGCACGATGTGCCCTTTCTAAAGAGTGCATGCACCGATGACATCGGCGCTCGGGTCTTTCGGAAATATCTCCTAAACCGTGGAGGTTTAGGCGATATTTCAAGCACTTACAGGTAAGCCTTAATATAGGCTTACCTGTCGGTAAAAGTGGTTGTACAGGGTGTACAACCACTTTAAAGAATGTTTTTTTTTTCCCCCCTCTAAAACATTCCGATACTAAAATAAATTTAAAAAAGCCTTTTTTTCCTACCTAAAACACCCGGTTACTACCGTATATACTCGAGTATAAGCCGAGATTTTCAGCCCTTTTTTTAGGCTGAAAGTGCCCCCCTCGGCTTATACTCGAGTCACCGCCGTCTGCCTACCTGATCAGCGTGTCATGCAGACAGACGGCAGCCAGCGTGTCATAAAAAAAACATACGGCGCCCATTCCACTGTTCAAAAGCCGCGTCTCCTCCTCGTCTGTGATAGGCAGAACACTCAATTTCCCAGCAGTCAGTGTTCAGCCTATCACGGACATCCTCTCATACTCGTCCGTGGTATGAGGATGAGCGGATGTCCGTGATAGGCTGAACACCGACTGCTGGGAAACTAAGTGTTCTGCCTATCACAGACGAGGAGGAGGCGCGGCTTTTGAACACTGGAATGGACGCCGTATGTTTTTATGACACGCCGATGGGTGGATGCAGATCGGCACACGGAGGCATGCACAGGACACAGAGAGGATGCAGATTGGCACAGGTAGGCTGCAATGGACACAGGAGGGTATACACAGGACACAGTGAGGTAGGCAGATCTGCACTGGTAGGCATGCACAGGACACAGGGAGGTATGCAATAAACACAGGGAGGCATGCAGCTGCAGATGGGCATTGTTGACCCTCTCTTCCACTTACAGTAGCTGCTGCATTTCTCACCCTCGGCTTATACTCGAGTCAATACATTTTCCCAGTTTTTTGTGGTAAGATTAGGGGCCTGGGCTTATATTCGGATCGACCTATACTCGAGTATATACGGTAGATTAAAAAATGCTTTTTTTCTGTGCCAGCTTTCCTTTGATAAGAAAAAAAAAAACAACAACAAAAAAAAGGAGCTATCCATTATCATTTACTGCCAAAAGGAAGCTCAATTTGTCCTGCAGGAAAAAAAAAAAGTAAAAGACGCAGTATAATCTACCTGGATACACTTGGTAGTGATGATATATACAGTTTACTAACACATGCTATAGTTACAAAGCGGTGTTCAGACGCTAAGACATGTTTTTCCTTCATCATGAAGGTGTTACCATGACACAGCGTGTAATATGAAGAAACTGAAAGCAGAAAGGAAAAACAGGACTAGAGCCTTAGCTGTGAAAGTCATAAAACACACTGTGCAGAGAACAGAGACTTCTATCAGGTGAATTACCTTAAGAACAGTTTTAAAGGGTTTCTCCTTGGTCCCATCACCAGCGGCATCATCCCCTTCTTTCTCCGACACATACATTTCTTCTGTATGGAGACAATGAAGACCTTTTATTTAGAGGTTAATGACAGCAGGTTTCCCCAAAATTCCCCTACAGTGTGTATGTATGTATGTATGTATGTATGTATGTGTATATATATATATATATATATACCGTATATACTCGAGTATAAGTCGAATTTTTCAGCACATTTTTTTGTGCTGAAAGTACCCCCCTCGACTTATACTCGAGTCAAGCACTTTTCTGCGGCTAACAATGTCATTTTCCGAACCAACTTTGGGGCCCCGTATCTCAGGGCCACTTGGTGCTAGAAACCCCAAATTTGGTGTGCAAACCCAGTGGAACCAGCACTACCACATATCCAAAGTTGGGGTTCCTAGCATTAAGTGGCCCCGAGATACGGGGCCCCAAAATCGGTTTGGAAAATGTCATTCTCTGCTGCAGAAAAGTGCTTGACATTTTCTGAACCGAATTTGGGGCCCCATATCTCAGGGCCACTTGGTGCTAGGAACCTCAAATTTGGTGTGCAAACCCAGTGCAACTGGTACCATAACATATCCAAAGCTGGGGTTCCTAGCACCAAGTGGCCCTGAGATACGGGGCCCCAAAACCGGTTTGGAAAATGTAATTTTCTGCTGCAGAAAAGTGCTTGACATTTTCTGAACTGATTTTTGGGGCCCTGTATCTCAGGGCCACTTAGTGCTAGTAACCCCAGCTTTGGAAATATTATGGTGCTAGTTTCACTGGGTTTGCACACCAAATTTGGGGTTGTTAGCACTAAGTGGCCCCAAGATACAGGGCCCCAAATTCGTTCAACTGTGTCCATCTGCAGCAATGTCATTTCGGGACCCTTTGGGTTCAGAGACCCCAAATTTTGGCTGCAGCTAGGGGGCATCTAGGAACCATTAACTACCGAGTTTGAAGTTCAGGGGACCTATGGCTGCAAATGGGCACAGTGAGGCTGCAAATGGGCATTGTTGACCCTCTTTTCCACTTACAGTAGCTGTGCATTTCTCACCCTCGTCTTATACTCGGGTCAATAAGTTTTTCCCATTTTTTTTGTGGTAAATTAGGGCCTCGACTTATACTCGGAACGACTTATACTCGAGTATATACGGTATATATATATATATATATATATATATATATAAAAAGCTTGCAACACAATATAAAACTCCATAAAATAAAAAAAATAAAAAAAAACTTCTGACCTGCCCAAATCTGACCTGAGGGAAGAAACATTGTACAAAGGTAACCAAGGGGTGCAGGACCTCTGCACCATGGACACCATGTACACAAACTTAGGGACAGATCAGCGTAACCTTGACTTGATCGGTGTTTCTCTACCGGCACCAGAGCAGCTCAGTGCCAACAGAGGAACAAAAAAAAACAAAAACAAAAAAAAGAGGCTCAGGAAGTTGTCACTTAAAGCAGAAATCAACTGTATCTGAGAACCACAAACCGAAAACATTATTTTTTTATTATTTTTGGGGTGCATGTTGTAGGGTCTTCGTTCACATCAGCCTTTTGGGGTCTGTGACACAAGTACTACATTGTCATCAGGACAGGAAGGGAAATCTCTCTGATGGAGCCCTGGATAGGAGTCAAAACCAGACAGTGGCTCTATACCCCATGGGTCTCCTCTACACCCCTTGTGTCCCCCTACATCCCATTGGGTCCCCAAACACCCATTTTGTCCTCCATATACCCCATGGGTCCCCTTACACCCCTTGCGTTCCCCTACACTCCTATATGGGTCCCCTCTACCCATCCCACTTTGTACCCCCCAAATATCCAATGGGCTCCCTTACACTCCTTGATTCCCCTACACCCCTACATCGGTCCCCTCTACCCCACCCCTGCAAGTCGTGCCGCCTCTGGTGTGAACCGAGGCTAATTTACTATCAGATATATCAGTCTGGATGTCACGCCACTTCCTCAAACTCAATCTATCCAAAACCGAACTTATCATTTTTCCTCCCCCATATGCCCCTTCCCCTGATCTCTCTGTCAAAATCGATGGCACAACTATAAGCCCATCCCCACATGCCAAGGTTCTAGGTATAGTCCTGGACTCTGAACTCTCCTTTAAGCCCCACGTCCAATCACTGTCCAAAACTTCCCGCCTCAACCTCCGCAACATCTCTAACCAATGACACCACAAAGCTCTTAATTCACTCGCTGGTCATCTCTCGCCTCGACTACTGCAACCCCCTTCTCATTGGCTTACCTCTACATAGTCTATCACCTCTTCAATCCATCATGAATGCTGCTGCCAAACTCATACAAAGCCATCCACAATTTCGCCCCCAGCTACATCACTAGCCTAGTCTCTAAATACCAACCTACTCGTTCTCTGCATTCCTTCCAAGACCTCCTGCTCTCTAGCTCCCTCATCACCTCCTCCCATGCTTGCCTCCAGGACTTTTCCAAAGCCTCTCCAATCCTATGGAATGCCCTACCCCAATCTGTCCGCTTATCTCCTACTTTATTAGCTTTTAGACAATCTCTGAAAACCCTTCTCTTCAGAGAAGCCTATCCCACCCACACCTGACAACTGTATTTTCTCCATCAGCTCATCCCCCACAGTTATTAACTTTTGTTCCACTTGACCCTCCCTTCTAGATTGTAAGCTCTAAGGAACAGTGCCCTCTGATCCCTCCTGTATTGATTTGTATTAGGGCTGAAACCACTAATCGATTAATCGACAACTAATCGATTATGAAATTAATCGATTACTATTTTCATAATCGAATAATCGGCCAGTAACATAATGGGGTTAAAATGAGTCCTTTATAGTACAAAAAGAGCAAATCACTACTGTAAATATATTACTTTCACAGTGCTACAGTAAAAAAAAAATGTACCCCTTACATTAGTGATTATCTGCTTTTTTTTTGTACTATAAAAGGCTAATTTTAGTTTTTTTAACCCCATTATGTTACTAAACATCTTAGACCTGGTTCACATCTATGTGTTTTTTGGTGCTTTTTGCAGAAACGCTTTACAGTTCATTGACATGGTTTCCTATGGGACACGGTCACATCTATGCTTTTTTCAGCCGCTGCATATTTGGAAAGGGTCAGGGACTTTTTTAACGCAAGTAGTGCTTTTTTGGTTTAATATACTTCAATGGAGAAGCTGCAGGAGAGCATGTAATGTGTTTTTGCAGCATTTTGTGTTTCTTTTTAATCTGCTCAACGACAAATTGTCCAAAAAAAAAAATGCAAAAACGCAAATCGCAGCAAAATCACGTGCGCAAAAATCACTGCAGAAACAGATCAAAAGCAAACCGCATAGGTGTGATATTTACCAGATTCACTCTTTAATAGTATATACAATATATATCCCCTCTAATAGCATATACAGTATATATCCCCTCTAATAGCATATACAGTATATATATCTCCTCCAGTAGTGTATACAGTATATCTCCTCTAATAGTATATACAGTACATCTCTCCTCTAATAGTATATACAGTATATCTCTTCTAATAGTATATACAGTATATCTCTTCTAATAGTATCTACAGTATATATCCCCTCTAATAGCATATACAGTATATATATCTCCTCCAATAGTATATACAGTACATCTCTCCTCTAATAGTGTATACAGTATATATATCTCCTCCAATAGTGTATACAGTACATCTCTCCTCTAATAGTATATACAGTACATCTCTCCTCT
The DNA here is from genome assembly GCA_037952925.1 of Lithobates clamitans. Taxonomy (NCBI): domain Eukaryota; kingdom Metazoa; phylum Chordata; class Amphibia; order Anura; family Ranidae; genus Lithobates; species Lithobates clamitans. The sequence continues at coordinate 3,482,598 of JBBGZY010001151.1, forward strand.
AATAGTATATACAGTACATCTCTCCTCTAATAGTATATACAGTATATCTCTCCTCTAATAGTATATACAGTACATCTCTCCTCTAATAGTATATACAGTATATCTCTCCTCTAATAGTATATACAGTACATCTCTCCTCTAATAGTATATACAGTATATCTCTCCTCTAATAGTATATACAGTACATCTCTCCTCTAATAGTATATACAGTATATCTCTCCTCTAATAGTATATACAGTACATCTCTCCTCTAATAGTATATACAGTACATCTCTCCTCTAATAGTATATACAGTATATCTCCTCTAATAGTATATACAGTACATCTCTCCTCTAATAGTATATACAGGATATCTCTCCTCTAATAGTATATACAGTGTATCTCTCCTCTAATAGTATATACAGTGTATCTCTCCTCTAATAGTATATACAGTATAACATATAGTTGGTTATTTATATTTACCACTGCATAGAGATATTTAGGAATACATTTCCTTTTTTAAAACTTTAAATATTAACTGAATTATACACCACACTTTTTTTTTTTTTAAGGTTATTAACCGATTAATCGAAACAATAATCGGCCAACTAATCGATTATGAAAATAATCGTTAGTTGCAGCCCTAATTTGTATTGTAACTGTAATGTCTGCCCTCATGTTGTAAAGCGCTGCGCAAACTGTTGGCGCTATATAAATCCCGTATAATAATAATAATTTATACCCCATGGGTCCCTTTACATCCCTTGTGTCCCCCCAACACCTCTATATGGGTCCCCTCTACCCCCCATGGGTCTCCATTACCCCCCTTGTGTCCCTATGTACAGTACAATGGTGATTCATGTGATGTCACCCCTTGTAGTGCCCAGGTAGTACAGTGTATGGTCAGCCCCATTCACCAGCCATGCTCTCCCCACCCCCATGTCATCCATATGTCCTGCACAGCACTCAGCCCCCTCCATACAGTGACATGGGAAGCCTCGTCACTCACACAGTCTGTACAGACCCCCCCACATCCCTCACCGGCCTCCCCATCCCCCTCCTCACCGAGCTGGAGCCGAGCCGTGCCTTCTCCGATCGCGTCCATGTCTCCTACACTTGCTTGGCAGCCGGTTGCATCAGATTCGCTTCCTCTTGCTCAGTGCGCAGGCGCGGAGTAGACGCGCCCATCTGATGTATTGCGGTATTGCTCTGCTATTGCGCGAGGACCGGATGTGAAGATTCTGTCGCCTGAGCTATTTTCAGCCATTTTGTTGGAAGGAAAAAAAAAAGGCAAAATCACAATGTGAAAAGTACTGTGGGAAAAAATCATTGTTTTTAGACTCCTTGTCAGTTTTTAGTGTAGTGAAAGCAGCCCCTTCCTGTACCCGTGACATATCCTGTATCTATAGAGGAAGTGAACATAAACCTCCAGCAGGGACATAGTCTGCAATAAAAATCTTTTTTAACCACTTGCTGTCCTGGACAATTTTTTAATTTTCCACATATGTTAAAATTAACATTTTTTCCTAGAAAATTACTCAGAACCCCCAAACTTTATATATTTTCTTAAAGCAGAGCCCATGGAGAATAAAAGGCTGTTGCGATCTTTATATCCCGCACTGAAATGAATGCACTGAAGTTTATTTTATTACACACAAATGCAACAAAATACCTACTACAAAGTATAAAATATGGGGTTGCATCAAGTACATAGATACTAAACATGTAATTTAAAATTGCGTGCACCTGAGAAATAGCGAACAACTACAATACCCAAAATTGTCCATAAGCGACTATTTTATAGTCTTTACATGTTATTTGTTCAAAGTGACGCGGGGTTCACATATGTGCGGCCGTGGTTCCCAGCATGGGGTTCGGTGCATTCCTGATCACCGCTTCAGGTATGAATTTTAGCCTGAGTTTGCACCTGAACCCGACCCAAACACGCACAGGACCCTTTTGGAATGCGGACCGTGGGCACCCCGGACCTGTGTGAACCGGCTCCTTTGAGAGCCGGTCACACTCGAATGTCATGCGAATTGGATGCAGTGTGATTGCTCTCACTCTGACGTTTGAGGCAATACATCAGACGAGTGGTGCAATCACTGTTTACATACGGTATGCAGACCAGACCTACGTGCATGTTTGCATTTGTGTGTGAGCACGGGGGGGGGGGGGGGCTGGGGTACTTTGACATTTTTAATTATTTTTCATTTTTTTTCTTATTATTTATTTTATTTATCCTTATTTTCTTACACTTTTTGAAACTTCTTTTTTTTAATCAAATTTGTTGCTATCACAAGGGGCTGAACGTTACCCCTTGGGAAAGCTTTGGGCAGTGACAGGTACTATTTACAGAGACATCAGGGGTTTGAGACCCCTGATATCTCTCCTGCTCTTCAGAGCATTTAATGAAACACAGATGTTTCTCTGGCCGTACCAGGGAATGAGAGCACTGAAAACAAGTCACAGAGGAGATGGGGGAACGGATGGGCAAAAAAATAAATAAAAATCATCTTTCTTCTTTCTAGTGATTTTATTCCAAATTAAGAAATGGTTTACCTGCAGCAGGGTTGCCAACCTCCCGCTGCATTTTTTACTGAAAAAACATTGAAAATTTACTGGCGGAGCACATTTTTTACTGGCAACCTGAGAAATTACAGAACTCCTATTGAAAACTAACACAGTGAATATTTGAACAGTATAAACATGATATGGAAGCACTGACAATACCTATAACAAAGTAATTTGCTTGATATACACTTAAAAAGTCAACACTGCATGAAATTATCAGCCCCTGATATTTACTGGCAGTTGTAAGAAAATCACAGATTTTTACAAACTGTCAGTAAATTTACTGGCGGTTGGCAACCCTGACCTGCAGGCAGGTGAAGTCTATTTGCTCCACTGTAGGGGGCGCTCATACTGTGCAGCAAGTGTCAAGCCTGTTCGCTACCCAGGGTTGCCAATCCCCCCCTCCCCTCCACTGCATTTTTTACTGATAAAACAGGAAATTTACTGATGGGCATAGGCGTGCGCAGGGGGTGTGCCGGGTGTTCCTGGGCACACCCTAATCACCCTTTGCAGCGCAGATTCCCCATGCTGATATTTCACCAAAGCGTCTAAAAATTTGTAAAAAAATAATAAAAAATATAAATAAAATTGTAAAAAAAAAATACAAAAACAAAATAATAAAAATAAAAACTACTGACCCTGTCCACTACCCTACTACTTTTTTACATTTATTTAGAGTGTGTGTGTGTGTGTGTGTGTATATATATATATATATATATATATATATATATATATATATATATATATATGCAGGCATGTCATGTGTGTTTGCATTTTGGGGTGCACACCCTAATGCAATAGGCTGTGCACGCCTATGCTGATGGGGCACATTTTTTTTACTGACAAAGAGCCCTTTCACACCGGGGCAGCTCCACGTCAGCGGTAAAGCACCGTTAGTTTTAACGGCGATATTCAGCCGCTAGCAGGGCGCTTTTAACCCCCGCTAGCGGCCAAAAAAGGGTTAAAAGCGTCCGAAAAGCGCCGCTGCCAAATCGCTTTTCAGGTGCTTCGGCAGCGCTGCCCTTTCATTTCAATGGGCAGGGACAGTGGGTGAGCGATGTATACACCGCTCCTCCACCGCCTCAAAGATGCTGCTTGCAGGACTTTTTCTAACATCCTGCAAGCCCACCGACCCAGTGTGTGAAAGCACTCAGGGCTCTTACACTGGGGCTGCAGGGGAGGCGTTTTTCAGACGCTTTACAGGTGCTTTTTTTTAGCCCAAAAGCGCCTGAAAAATGCTCCAGTGTGAAAGGGAGTCTAATGCCCCGTACACACAGTCGGATTTTCTGATGGAAAATGTGTGATAGGACCTAGTTGTGGGAAATTCCGACCGTGTGTGGGCTCCATCACACATTTTCCATCGGATTTTCCGACACACAAGTTTGAGAGCAGGATATTAAATTTTCCGACAACAAAATCCGTTGTCGGAAATTCCGATCGTGTGTACACAAATCCGACGGACAAAGTGCCACGCATGCTCAGAATAAATAAAGAGATGAAAGCTATTGGCCACTGCCCCGTTTATAGTCCCGACGTACGTTTTTTACGTCACCGCGTTCAGAATGATCGGATTTTCCGACAACTTTGTGTGGCCGTGTGTATGCAAGACAAGTTTGAGCCAACATCCGTCATAAAAAATCCATGGATTTTGTTGTCGGAATGTCCGAACAAAGTCCGACCGTGTGTACGGGGCATAAAAGTGACAGAACTCCTATTAAAAACGAAGACAATCAATATTTAAGCAGTATAAATGATGACAACACACATAACAAGTAGTAGGCATGGTTTACACTTACAAAAGTCCACACAGCATGACAAATTATCAGCCCCTGATATTTACAGACAATTGTAAAAATCATTGATTCTTACAAACTGTCAGTAAATTTACTGACAGTTGGCAACCCTGCCGCTACCAATTAAGGATATGACCATGAAGATCCTCAAGGAAAGCGCTGGGGGATTCTATAGGCCTGCACAGCCACAAACCATTGTTGTGAAACCTGGTGGCTGGTAGTTATAGTTCCACATAGATGAAAGACCAAAAATACAGTTAATAAAAACATATAAAATGTTTATTGGTCCAACAACAAACGTAAAAAGGATAAAAGGCTCCTGTGTTAATGTACTTGAAAGGCTGAAAACATACCATTAACCAAGCAGGTGCTGGAGGGGAGAGAGGAGGTCGTCTTCCCAGGTAAAACCACTTGTTCTCCCAGATGGAAAAAAGCAGATGCTGTGCAAGGGATACGGTTCAAGAGCCCAATATATACCGCTGTGATGGACTGCTGGCACAATGTGGAGAAGCCAGGGATGTATATTGCAGGCAAAGGTGCAAAAAATCCAGGGATGTATTGGGCAGCCAAAGATGACACAAGGCTGTGCAGCAAGGCCGCGGGCTAGCCGATTGATCCCAGGACCATCCCGGGAGACTTAGGCAGAGGATGGGTAGCCAAAGCTTCCAGATGGCGTGCCAGATGCGATGTCACGGCCAGGGTGGTCACTGGATGCGGTGTGCGTTGAGACACCAGGTGATGGCAACAGAGTATCTGTGGAGCAATCTCTCAGAAGGCTGTGGTCATGACAACACGTTTCAGGCATGGCCCATCTTCAGGTCATGTCCTGAAGATGGGCCATGCCTACCCTTCCTCTGCCTGAGTCTCCCTGGATTTATATAGCGCCAACAGTTTACGTAGCGCTTTACAACTTGAGGGTAGACAGTACAAATACAATACACTTTAATACAGTAGGAATCAAAGGGCCCTGCTCCTTAGAGCTTATAATCTAAGAGGGAAGGCCAAGAAATACAAGAGGTAATAACTGTGTGTGATGTGCTGATTGAGAAGATAAATGTACAGTTGTTGGGTGGGGGCCAGATAGGCTTCTCTGAAGAGATGAGTTTTCAGGGATCGTCTAAAAATGGATAAAGTAGGAGAAAATCAGACAGATTGGGGTAGAGCATTCCAGAGGATGGGAGAGGCTCTGGAGAAGTCCTGAAGGCAAGCATGGGATGAGGTGACAAGGGAGTTTGAGAGCAGGAGGTCTTGGGAGGAGCGAAGAAGATTTTTAGAGGTTTGGAAGTTCCCTTCACCGAAATACTTTTCAGATAGATTTCACCAAAACAGAAATGTTGTTTCTAAAAAAATCACAATGACTGATCTTAAGAAAAATTTGATCTTGTGTATTTGTTTTTTTTGTGGATAGTGACAAGTTTTTTAAATATAGATGAGGCCAGTACCAAGGTTATCTGTTCAACGTACAAACATGCAGATTCAGCCAAAAGTATCAACATGTTTACAGAAGTCAAATTGTCTCGAACTGTGCGGGGCTGTCCGGTGTCCAGGGACTTTGTCCTGCACAGTGCATCCATATATGAACTTGACACATGATGTACATATCTATATGATTGCTGTGCAATTTTCCTATTAAAGATCTGACAGTGGGGCTTGCATATGAATGCAATATAGTGGCTTTTTCACATGCTAATCCTGGTTAATTCATGTGCAAAGTCAAGGGAGGCTCTTCCTCCACTCCTGTCACATCCACAGTTGAGGGGAAGACTTCCCTCTACCACCGCATGTCATTCTGCAGCAACTGGTGATCTAGCGTAAGTAGGGAAGGGTCCTGCACTGGAGGATGGGCTGACCTACGGGTCTATACTGAGGGGGATCTGTATTGTGGTCTGTACTGGGATTCTATGTGGGTATCGGTGATTAGACTCAGTGGCGTTGCTAGGGGGGTGCAGTCCGCACCCGAGTGCCACCCGCTACAGGGGTGACACCATCCCGAGGGTGGGGAAAGCCCTGGCTGACTTTGGAAGTTTTTTGCTTTCACCAGGAAACCCACCTCCAGCGTGGCGACCGCGGGTGTTCTCCTTCTCCACTATCTCTCGCTACGGCGCTGCCGTCCATTCTCCACCCGGGCAGCGCGACTGCATGCTGTCCTCTCCAGCTACCACCCGGGTATTCCATGTATCTGAGCCGCCCGAGCTAGTTTGGTAACGGGCAGGGGAGGGGGGTTTTAGCTTGCGATGAGGGGGGATGTCCTCAAAGATGTTGTGACAGGTGGGGGGCTGTACTACTGATAAAGTATTTTTTTCCTGGGGGGGCTGTACTGATGGAGGGGATAGTTTGTCCTGGGGGGGGGCTGTAGTGATGGAGGGGGTAGTTTGTCCTGGGGGGCTGTACTGATGAAGGGGGGTAGTTTGTCATGGGGGAGGAGTCTGTACTAATGGGGGGGCTTTGACCTGGGGGAAGGGTCTGTGCTAATGGAGGAGGGGTGGTTTGCACTGAGGGGGGTCTGTACTGATGGAGGGGGTTTATACTAAGTGGGGGATGTATACTGAGTGAGGGGGGTCTGTACTAAGTGGGGGGGTCTATACTGAGGGGGGACTATACTTTGTGGAGGGAGGGTCTGTACTGAGGGGGGGACTATACTTGGAAGCAGGTCTGTACTGAAGGAGGGGGGGTCTGTATTGAGGGGCGACTATAGTTGGTGGAGGGGGGTCTGTATTGAGGGGCAACTATAGTTGGTGGAGGGGGGGTGACACCATGTTTTAACGCACCGGGTGACACCAACCCTAGTGACGCCACTGATTAGACTCCAAAGTGTGCCACATCCCTAAACACGAATAAAGACAAAGGGGTTCCCCAGTTGTGGGACTTTATAGGCACTTCAAACACATAACAGATAAATTAATAAAAACGGATATTTATTATGAGTCACCAGTAAAAGACAGGAAACATGAAATATACATGATATGAACAACTAAAAATATACCAACTGAAACAGCAAGTTGATGATACAATCTGGTGTTCTTCACCCGACGTGTTTCAAAGACTATGTGGCTCCTTCTTCAGGGGTATAAAGGTAACCTTGTAGTCGTTCATTGGTGTATCAAAGAACATTCCATGTTTGGTTTAAAAACAATCTCAGAACTTCCTGCCTTTCCACCCAACCTTGGAGGTAACGTATGTTGTACTGGATAGAAGAGCCAATCGTTAAGAGGAGCATCCAAAAGGTGCTGCACTCAACCTGGAAACACCAGGGGGCACTGAGGCTTGGCAAACAGGGTCCTGCACCTATTGACCCATTATGGAATGGCAGACTTCAGATTGAGTAGTAATATGAGTATGGGCTGGCTTTATCCTGCTGCACACCTTTAAGGAGGACGCATCATTTTAACTGTGATGTCTAAAGCCAACCCATTCAGTTTAAAATAGAAATAAAAGGCAAACATTTGTGTATAAATATATAAAAAAAAAGATAAATACCTTTTTTTCCTTTTTTTATAAGTGATCACATTCCTTCTGTTCTCAGCTGCATAAGAGCTGGGGGAGGAGAAGCAGCAGCACACCGATCTTCCCAGTGAAAGGCTTTGCAGCGGGGGTGTGTCAGGACATGTCTGATCATTGGAGGAGAGCACAGAGTTCCCAGCATAGCTAGAGAACTGACCATGATGTGCTGCTCTGCTGCTTAGTGTGATCAGTTTTTAACCACTTGCTGACCGCCCTATAGCACTTTTTCTGCTACAGGGTGGCAGCTGTGGGCAGAATCACGTATACAGAATCTCACAAAAGTGAGTACACCCCTCACATTTTTGTAAATATTTTATTATATCTTTTCATGTGACAACACTGAAGAAATGACACTTTGCTACAATGTAAAGTAGTGAGTGTACAGCTTGTATAAGGCCCCTTTCACACGGGGATGTCCATTTTTATTACTCCGCTTGCTCAGTGGGGATAGCTCCGTTGATCCCCGCTGAGCTGGCGGATGACAAGTCCGTCTCTGCACTCTGTGCAGGGACGGACCTGTCAGAGAGTATGCTCTCCCCTAAGGGGGGATCGGACGATTACGGACCGCCTGTTCGTTTTCATCCGATCCAATAGACGGATGGAAAATAGGACATCCATCCGTCTGGATTGTGCGGACCGGATCGGATCGGGGTGGATCGGATGTCAGCGGACATGTCACCACTGACATCCGACGCTCTATAGAGCTGTATGGAACGACCGTTCAGATCCTCCTGAAAAAACTGACAGGCGGATCTGAACGATCTGCATGTGTGAAAGGGGCCTAACAGTGTAAACTTGCTGTCCTCTCAGAATAACTCAACACACAGCCATTATTGTCTAAGCCGCTGGCAACAAAAGTGAGTACACCCCTTAGACCCCATACATACTATTAGATTTTCTGCAGATTTTTGTCTTCAAATTTACCAAAACCATGTAGTGCAAGGGACCTACCTGATTGCATACAAATTGAAACTCTTATACCCCATACACACGATCGGACTTTCCGACAACAAAACCGTGGATTTTTGTTCGAAGGTTGTTGGCTCCAACTTGTCTTGCATACACACGGTCACACAAATGTTGGCCAACAATTACGAACGTAGTAACGTAAAAAACGTACGTGATATCTCCATTATGAACGCTAGTTATATCTTATGATTCCAAGCATGCGTGGACTTTTGTCCGACGGACTTGTGTACACACGATCGGAAAGTCCGACAACAAACATTTGTTGGTGGAAAATTTGAGAACCTGCTAGTCAACATTTGTTGGTGGAAAGTCCGACAACAAATGTTAGATGGAGCATACACACGGTTGGACTTTCCGCCAACAAGCCTACATCCAACATTTGTTGTCGAAAAATCCAATCGTGTGTACGGGGCATTAGGGTTTGACCTCATATTATATGGTTTTGGTAAATCTGAAGACAAAAATTTGCAGAAAGTCTAATGCTCCGTACACACGGTCGGATTTTCCGATGGAAAATGTCCGATCGGAGCGTGTTGTCGGAAATTCCGACCGTGTGTGGGCTCCATCGGACATTTTCCATCGGATTTTCCAACACACAAAGTTGGACAGCAAGAGATAAAATTTTCCGACAACAATATCCGTTGTCGGAAATTCCGATCGTGTGTACACAAATCCGACGGACAAAGTGCCACGCATGCTCAGAATAAATAAAGAGATGAAAGCTATTGGCCACTGCCCCGTTTATAGTCAAGACGTACGTGTTTTACGTCACCGCGTTTAGAACGATCGGATTTTCCGACAACTTTGTGTGACCGTGTGTATGCAAGACAAGTTTGAGCCAACATCCGACGGAAAAAATCCTAGGATTTTGTTGTCGGAATGTCCGAACAAAGTCCGACCGTGTGTACGGGGCATTATAGTGTGTATGGGGCCTAAGTGAAAATGTCCAAATTGGGCCCAATTAGCCATTTTCCCTCCGTGTGACTCATTTGTGTTACAAGGTCTCAGGTGTGAATGGGGAGCAGGTGTTTTAAATTTGGTGTTATCGCTCTCACTCTCTCATACTGGTCACTGGAAGTTCAACATGGCACCTCATGGCATAGAACTCTCTGAGGATCTGAAAAAAAGAATTGTTGCTCTACATAAAGATGGCCTAGGCTATAAGAAGATTGCCAAGACCCTGAAACTGAGCTGCACTACGGTGTATGTAGCATCTGTGTCAACCTGTGTCAGGATGGGGGTGCAGATAAACGCCAGCTTAGGATCAATATGAGTTTGGAACAATAAATTCCCAGATCTGTTTGATAACAGGTGAGCTGCAGCAACTGAGTTCCAGTGGTTGAGTCTGGACTGGCAACAAAGAGGGACAAGGTGTCAGTGTTATATAAAGACCAGGGGTCACAGTTTGGAATATATTTGTAGCGCCCTCTACTTGTAGGTAGGTGCTTTTATGTTTTTTGATAGTGTAGGATATAGAGACAGGTAAATTCAGCCAGGCCTGTGTTCTTTGCTGGGCTTGGATGTTAATTCAGGGTTGGAAGTGTCAGAATAGAGGGGGGGATGGCCGCCTACACTTGGGCTCAGAGATACCTTCTCTGCTTAACAGTGGATTCTGCTGGAAAGAGAGAATGGGCTGAGACCTGAGTGGCAGGAAACCCATGTGAGAGGATTGACCAATGGGTAATTTCTATGGTCAGGGGGAGGTCTCTCATAAAAGGGGGGGTCACATGCTCTGGGAGGAGTTTTAGTTTTTTTCAGTTCGGGATTCAGAGTCCACAAGTCAGGCCCAGAGGCCCGGGAGTTCAGAGATCCTGGAGCCCTGGAGCCGGAGGAGAATCCAGGGGGGCTAAGAACCTAGGCACTGGAGAAGAAGTCAGCATGTAGTCGTTGAGGAACTACCGGACGTTCCCATGCAGGGGATGTACCGGTCCGAGGAGGAGGAAGTAGGAGCAAAGCGGCGGAGCAGGAGGAAGTAGGAGCAAAGCTGAGGAAGCTGAACTGGGTGATCGACTTTCTGTGAGTAGAACATGGACTGTCGATTGGGAGAGAGCAAAGGGAGTGCAAACCTAGAGGAGCTAAAGAAGGACTTCATAATGTGCATCCAAGGAATGCAGTATCAGGCCCGGTTCACACTAGTGTGATGCGAGAACCCTGCGAATCCACTACGGGTTCCCGCATCGCACCGACTCGCAGGCAGTTCACACTGCCATATGCGAACTGCTGGGGAGTGTCAATACATTGTTAATGACACCCCCAGTTCAGCTCGCGTATTGCACTGTGAACTGACAGTTCGGACATGAATCGGATCGCATCTGTGTGAACACAGATGCGATCCGATTATGGTCCGAACAGAAAAAAGGGTCTTGTGCGTGTTTGGACTGAATGCGGTGCGATATCAGCCATACTATCTGTATGGCTGAAATCGCACTGCATAGACACGGCATGTAATGTGAACAGCAGTGCGCTGAGAATTACATGCGATGTCTGGCATCGCACAAGTGTGATCCGGACCTCAAGCACTTTCTAGGACTGAGGGAAGTTTGACATACAAGTCATGGAAATAGGCAGTGATGGCCAGTGACTTTGAGTTCAACACCCACAGGAATCTTATCAGGCAAACAGAAAGGATAAGTCAGAGTGATTCTTATCTGTCTAATTATCTGTCTTATCTGTCCTGGTTCCATTTCTCTGTATCATATAGAGAAATGGAACCAGGAAAGGATCGCCATAAGGGGATTGAGTAATAATGCTACGGCTATAAATTAAAGTGGTGTTCCGGCCGAAATGATACTTTTGAAATAAAAATACCCCTATAATACACAAACTTAATGTATTCTAGTAAAGTTAGTCTGTAAACTAAGGTCTGTTTTGTTAGTTTATAGCAGTAGTTTGTTATTTTATAAACTTACAGCAGACCGTGGCCATCTTAAGTGTGGGCATCTGAAGCCAGACTGTATTTCTTCCTGCATCTCATCCTTGCAGATCTCGCACATGCTCAGTGCAGCACAAGCAGTGTAATAGGTTTCAGGTCAGGTTTCCATAGCAACGGCAGTGTCAGAGGAAGTTGCCGCTCCTTCCCAGAAGGCATTGCAAACAGGAAATGATGCGATGGGCCACGGCCAGGGAGGAGGAAGTGAAAAATGAATACAGCAGATATACAGTAGGTGCTGAGAAAATTAATAATAAAAAAATATCCAATTTGTTGCACAGTTTAGTGAGGGATGCTGAAGAGTTGTAAAAGTGGGTGGAACGCCACTTTAACGTCCCACAAAGAACAGGGGAAAAAGGGGCATCTTATTATTATTATTATTATTATTATTATCAGGATTATCAGGATTCATATAGCGCCAACAGTTTACGCATCGCTTTACAATATAAAACGAGACAATACAGTTATAATACAATAAAATACAAGAGGATTAAGAGGGCCCTGCTCAGAAGAGCTTACAATCTAATAGATACCTCACTGAAAAGCCCCACAGATTTATTCGCAAATAAAGAAATATAAATCTGGAATTCAGACTGTTTGGTGTCATGTGATTGCACGGGGGGATTGGAAGCAGAGTGATCATCAAAAGGTAATGAACAAAATCAGCAGCCCCCATGGGGGTACCGCTACATATGGAGGTCGCCACCGAGATTTGCCTTCACTGTCAGCCGCTGGCCGTCGCCCATGGCAACTGAATCGGATCTAATGTAAAGGAAGTCCAGCACTCACTGACTGTAATATGTGCTGTCATACGTGGCAATCACAGCGTGCCATTTGATTACAGGTGGCTGGCGTGACTACAGCGCCGACAACCACTCACTGTTTGCTACAATTTGTCCTGCTCTCACAGTTAAAAATGTGGATGGGGCTTGTGGATGTCGCTGTTGCCCTTGGAAACACGGACACAGGGGGTGGTGTGGCCGGAGACTACGGAGAAGTTGGTCTCTTACAGTTGGGACATCACAAGGGGTCATTTTTTTTAGTGACTGCTGCCAGTTTAGCCTGCAGTTCCACTGTGCCTGACACCAGGTTTCACTTTGGAGCACAAGGAAAATGTAGTGTTACAGTTCCTCGCACGCTGAGCCAACAAGTTGAGGGGTGGAGTCACACCCCAGAGGAGAAGTTAAAAAATTTTCAGCGTGCAACGCCCAAACCACGAGGTGGAGGAAGATGGCTGATTGTATTCAGAGTGCATGAGTCATGCAGCGGCCCACTGAAATGCAGGATCGGGTGTTGGTAGATACCGGCATTTGTTTGGAGGTAACCGGAGGACTGGCCCTGGGAGTGATCGCTGGGGTGGAAAAACTGTGCATGCTGTGTCCGGAATGTTATCAGCCCACTCTTGGAGTTGGTGCCTGGACCCGGTGCGGCCATTGCGGAAGTCCTCTGACTGGGATCAGTGCAACGGGAGACGCGGTACTACAACGTTCAACCATCTACCGGACTTTGCACTCCACAGACACAGGTGGCCTGGAAAAGAGAGGATCATGTGTCGCCCACCCCTGCGGTGAAAGAGATGTCTCCTGTATCATCCATCTCGCAGATCTCAGAGCCAAAGTCTCAAGGTAATGCTGTGAAAGCCCCTGGCTGGGGACAGGGAGGGGGTCACTGTGTGTGGAAGAACCCTGGAAGATGTCCAGGAAAAGCCGGCTGACACTAAAACCTATGCTATGTCGGTCCAGAAGGAGCCGCAGTCACGGGAGGGGGATCCCTCGGTTGGGCTGGACCGGGTGAGCAAGGGCCGGGCTGTGGACTGGGGGTCACCACAAGCGTTAGAGAAGTATGGTTCTCTGGAGAACTTGTTTGAGTGGTCATCCCCTGAAGAGGCTGATTCCAGTGATGAAGAGGAATGGTTTATGGAGAGTTCTACTTCTGCTGGAGTTTCCTCCGGAACATCGGAGAAGTCGCTAAATCATCCACAACCCCAGTACTCTACATTGGACTTTCAACAGCTCCTTCCACTGGAGCACTGAGATACAACAAAGGGGTGAACAGGTCACCAGACTCCTGTGTTCTGCCCGGGCGGGGAAGGCCCAAAGAACTAACGCGGCTCTCACGATTTCAGCGCAATGTGCAGAAGAGAGTTGCTGAGGAGTGGGGACTGGACTACCCTTATGTTCCAGAAAATATCATGCAGGTGATAGAAGATTCCCGAGAGCAATGGGAAGATGAGCTGGTGTGGAATTTCTTGCATGTACCGAGACCACAAAGGACACCGGAGAGTGAGGTGTGGGTCCGGTTCCAGGACATTAAGAAGGAGTGGAAGCTCGGGAGGGCCATACACAAAGACAGGGTGCTTGTTGTGAAGGAAGGACAGCACACTCGGTCTTACTCTATCTCTGTCCGAGGTCAAGGGAACAGTCGGAGGAGATTGCCTGACACTAGGTACTATTTGTGATTGAGGTTACCACAAGATGGGTTAGGGTGGGTTTTCCCTTTCACTTGAATGTTTGAGCAGGAAGTGGACACTAGGGTGTGTCATTCCTGTCAAAAATTTCCCTTTGCCACTTAAAGAAAAAAAAGAAAAAAAAGAGGACTCCTATTTAAGAGCCGAACAGAAAGTATATGGGCCTACGGACATATGTGTGTCTCAATTACTGGCGTGTCTGTTCAGGCTGCACTCTGCAGGAGGTCTCATAGACTCCTTTTGAGGGAGTGACGGTCCTGACAGGGAATTACATGCCATCGTTCATTTGTGATTCTGTCACCAGAGGGAGGATCATAACCCCCTACTTCTGATAAAGTGTATAATGTAAGATAGTTTGTAGTTAGTTGTATATATATTTGTGTCTTCTCTTAGGTGAATCAGAGATGTGACGGCTGTCTATCTTAAAGAAGAAGACCTGTGACAAATAGAGTATTCTTCCCTAGGGAGCAATGTTCTAGTTTCACTTGTAAGTACATAGTAGTTGTAGGGTTTGTAGTCAGGTCGTATAGTTTGTGAAAATGTCTATGTGATAATATGTGCTTGACACTGTTCTTTCTTTAATGTTAATTCCTTTTACACTCCTTTCACCACTCTAAATCAGGTGATATGGGATGCCCTTCCTCTTTTGACAAAGAGGCATTTTTTTCAATTAATTTTTCCACAACTGAGGACAGTTGTGATTTTTATTGGGGGGTGGATGTAGCGCCCTCTACTTGTAGGTAGGTGCTTTATTGTGTTTTTTTGATAGTGTAGGATATAGAGACAGGTAAATTCAGCCAGGCCTGTGTTCTTTGCTGGGCTGGGCCTGGATGTTAATTCAGGGTTGGAAGTGTCAGAATAGAGGGGGATGTGGCCGCCTACACTTGGGCTCAGAGATACCTTCTCTGCTTAACAGCGGATTCTGCTGGAAAGAGAGGATGGGCTGAGACCTGAGTGGCAGGAAACCCATGTGAGAGGACTGACCAATGGTTAACTTCTATGGTCAGGGGGAGGTCTCTCATAAAAGGGGGGGTCACGTGCTCTGGGAGGAGTTTTAGTTTTTTTCAGTTCCAGATTCAGAGTCCACAAGTTAGGCCCAGAGGCCCGGGATTTCATAGCCCTGGAGCCGGAGGAGAATCCAGGAGGCCAAGAGCCTAGGCCCTGGAGAAGAAGTCAGCATGTAGTCGTTGAGGAACTACCGGACGTTCCCATGCGGGGGATGTACCGGTCGGAGGAGGAGGAAGTAGGAGCAAAGCAGCAGAGCAGGAGGAAGTAGGAGCAAAGCGGAGGAAGCTGAACTGGGTGATCGGCTTTCTATGAGTAGAACATGGACTGTTGATTGGGAGAGAGCAAAGGGAGTGCAAACCCTGAGGAGCTAAAGAAGGACTTCATACTGTGCATCCAAGGAACGCAGTATCAAGCACTTTCAAGGACTGAGGGAAGTTTGACATACAAGTCATGGAAATAGGCAGTGATGGCCAGTGACTTTGAGTTCAACACCCACAGGAATCTTATCAGTCAAACAGAAAGGATTAGTCAGAGTGATTCTTATCTGTCTAACTTGATAGTGCTGTATCATATAGAGAAATGGAACCAGGAAAGGATCGCCATAAGGGAATTGAGTAACAAAGCTACAGCTATAAATTCACGCCCCACAAAGAACAAGGAAAAAAGGGGCATCTCATATACCTCACTGAATAGCCCCACAGATTTATTCGCAAATAAAGAAATATAAGTCTGGAATTGGTGTCATGTAATTGCAAAAGGGTTCTGGTCCTCCCAAACGTCTTCCATTTAAGGATTATGGAGGTCACTGTGCTCTTAGGAACCTTAAGTGCAGCAGAAATTTTTTTGTAACCTTGGCCAGATCTGTGCCTTGCCACAATTCTGTCTCTGAGCTCTTCAGGCAGTTCCTTTGACCTCATGATTCTCATTTGCTCTGACATGCACTGTGAGCTGTAAGGTCTTCTATAGACAGGTGTGTGGCTTTCCTAATCAAGTCCAATCAGTATAATCAAACACAGCTGGACTCAAATGAAGGTGTAGAACCATCTCAAGGATGATCAGAAGAAATGGACAGCACCTGAGTTAAATATATGAGTGTCACAGCAAAGGGTCTGAATACTAAATGTCAACAATTCTGTGTTTTTCTGTCAATATGGGGTGCTGTGTGTACATTAATGAGGAAAAAAATGAACTTAAATGGTTTTAGCAAATGGCTGCGATATAACAAAGAGTGACAAATTTAAGGGGGTCTGAATACTTTCCGTCCCCACTGTACATGAAGCCTGAGGTGGGCACATATGTGAAAGAAAAGAATAAAATGAAGAATATACTATTTCTATTCACCGGTGTGTGCTCTGCCGGGATCAGGACAGGAGCTAGCCGGCGCCTTCAATAAAGCTCCAAACTCAGTGGATCACACCAAATTGGTCCCTGTCTTCATATATACGCCCTGTATGAAGGTATGACAATGGTTTCAGAAGTTTATACCTCTATGTATTAACTGTACATACAACTCATGGGATGCCTCAAAGAGTCCAGAAAACTAAGTTACATGTGTTTATGATCGTGTCAGTCCAAATGGCGTCTCCCCTTTCTCTGCAATGCCTGTGAGTGGCCCGGGGTTCTATTTATATAATGGTGCCGACCGCCCGCACATGCGCCCTGATGTGCCGCAAGTGCACCTGTGCAGTCCGGCAGTGCTAGTGAACGGGCGCATGCGCAAAGAAGAGCAGGTCAGGCGAGATGATGAGTGTCACGCTGTGAACCGCCCAAAGGGGGTAGCCCTATGTATCTATGGCTGACTGTCCCCATAAGAGCATAACGGTTCAGCGCCCAGCACCCATTCACAGGGCACCCGTCCCAAAAGGGTCAGTCCAACACACCCACAACACACCGGATAGGCTGCCGCTGCTACCTGAGATCCCTAGGTGTTGGTAATATATTCACCAGCATCCCCATTACCACAGTGCTATCTAGTGGAAATAAGTAAATAATATGTTAATCAATATACAGTAAGGTCCATAAATATTGGGACATCGGCACAATTCTAATCTTTTTGGCTCTATACACCACTACAATGGATTTGAAATGAAACAAACATGACATGCTTTAACTGCAGACTTTCAGCTTTAATTTGAGGGTATTTACATCCAAATCAGGTGAATGATGTAGGAATTAGAACAGTTTGCATATGTGCCTCCCACTTTTTAAGGGACCAAAAGTAATGGGACAATTGGCTGCTCAGCTGTTCCATGTCCAGGTGTGTGCTCTGAGGAAAGTATATTCCTTATTGAAGCTAAGAAATTACAAATGAGACTGCTCCAACTGGGATATTCACCCACTGACCTTAAAAAGGCTTTTAAAAGGGCAAAAGATAGAACTAGACAGAGCCTACTCTTTGATAACCCTAAAAAAGGCCCTAATGTATCTCAAGAACATTCACAAATAAGGATCATCTCTACCTTCAGTAAGCAACATAAAGCTTTAAAAAAAAATTTTTGGGAAAGATACTGGCACATCCTTCGGATTGATCCTATATTAAATCAATTTGTAACGAATGAACCTCTTATTACCTACAAACGTACACGGTCTCTGAATGATATGCTGGTTACAAGCGAGTATACCGGCGAACACAGGGGGGATCCCTGCAAACTAAAAACTAAATTGGAGCTACGTAAAAGAATTAATAGACACATACATAGCATGCGGACATGTAACCCTGACCTCCCACTAGGCAGACATGCTCGGGACATACATCAGGGGAATTTCCCTAACATCAAATTCTCAGTATTGGACCGGGTACACCCCAACACCAGGGTGGGGACTGGGACGAAACTCTTTTGCAAAGAGAGACAAGATGGATAGTGGCCTTATGAGCCACCTTGCCACCAGGGCTTAAAGATTGTATCAGATATCGACCATTCCTAGATGCATTTACGTCTGATGGAGTGGGTTAAATTAATCTTGAGATTTGGCCATCTTTATCATGCCATTACAAATAGTGGGCTTCGAGCTTCTTATGTTTTACATCCACAATTAAGGTTTAGAAATTTCTTCTTTCCCTTTTTCTTCTTCCTCCCTCCCCTTTGTTCTTTCTTTATTGTCTTCTTCGTGTGGGGGATTTTTCTACGCTTGGTCCTTCCATATGATTGATTAATCCCTGGGCCTTTTGCTTTGGAGTTGATGAGACATATTTGATCCCAACATGTGATATGGGTGTATTAATATTTTTACCATTTGTCCAGGTCACTTAATTATATAGGTTTGCAATAGAGATTTGCAATATTTGGAATAATTTTACATATGATGTATATTGATTAACATATTATTTACTTATTTCCACTAGATAGCACTGTGGTAATGGGGATGAATGAATGAATGAATGAATGAATGATTTGTAAAGCGCAGCAAATGCGAACTGAATCGCCTCAAGGCGCTAGGATAACAATCTCTGTTGTCAGCTTGTTAGAAGAGGAAGGTCTTTAGATGCTGGTATGCTGGTGAATATATTACCAATGCCTAGGGATCCCAGGTAGCAGCGGCAGCCTATCCGGTGTGTTGTGGGTGTGTTGGACTGACCCTTTTGGGACGGGTGCCCTGTGAATGGGTGCTGGGCACTGACCCGGTATGATCTTATGGGGACATTCAGCCATAGATACATAGGGCTTCCCCCTTTGGGGCGGTTCGCACGCTGTGTTTCATTCATCATCTGGCCTGACCTGCTCTTCTTTGCGCATGTGCCCGTTCACTAGCACTGCCGGAGGAGGATGTCGTCTATACCCACGGGACCACTTCATTGGTTCTGTGGGCCAGGTATATAGACGACATCCTCCTCCTATGGAATGGCACATTCGAGACACTCAAACAATTTTCTGAGTGTTTGAATTCTAACGATAGAGGCATCTCCCTTTTCATAAAAAGCCAGCTTAACTAAGATACATTTCCTGGACTTGCAGATAGAAATAGTTGAAAAAAGATTTAGATTTAACACCTATTTCAAGCCCACTGATCGCAATGGCTTCATTCCTGTTAATAGCTGTCATCATAGATCCTGGTTAAATGCAGTCCCACGTAGCCAATTCCTCAGGCTCCGTAGGAACTGTACAGACACTGAATTATTTATCACACAAGCAGGTGTCCTAAAACAAAAATTTATCGATAAGGGATATGATAATGCCAACTTAGATTTTGAGATCCAGAGAGCTATGAATATGGAAAGGAAAACTTTGCTTGAGATAAAGCCAAAGAAGGAACAGGATGAAAAACTTAAATGGGCTATGGTAACATCCTTTTCAACCCAGCACAAACAAATTAAAAATATCGTGAAAAAACACTGGGATGTTTTGAGACATGACAACATTCTAGGCACGTTATTGCCAGAAGAAGCCAAGGTTATATTTAGGGGAGCACCATCCCTACAGGGTCGGATAGCCCCTAATGTTATTAATCCACCTTCTCGTCCGTCCTTTTTCATAATATGATAGGCTTTTATCCTTGTAGAAAGTGTGTGGTGTGTCTACATAACAATCCTGAAGGGTGCAAAGTCACAGAATTTTCATCCACGGTTACTGGGAAGAGATACACTGTGAAACCTTTCTGCACATGTAGTACAAGATACATTGTTTACCTTATTACGTGCCCTTGTCATAAACAATATATAGGCTGTACCACTAGAACATTTACAACGAGAGTAGGGGAACACATTGCCTTAATTAAGAGCAGGGACCCCAAACACACAGTACCCAGACATTACAAGCAATTTCACAACAGTAACCCCGCAGGATCACAGTTTGTCATTATAGACAAATATGTTCCGCCATGGAGGGGGGGAGCCAAAATTAGAGGGGTCTCCCGCCTCGAAATGTTTTGGGCATACGAATTACAGACTTTCTCCCCTCAAGGCATGAACGTCGAAGTAGATATCAATGCCTTTATAGATGATATATTAAGGGATATGCAGTAGTATCCTATATGGATGAATCTTGACTGATTAACCAAGGGATATGCATTGGCTGGATACCTTATTTAAATTCATACTTTCTTTAAATTATCTATGTTAATTCTAACTCTTTTTTATATATGTCTCTTTCTTATCAGTGCATTCATCTTAAATGCACATGTGATTTATTATTTCATGAGATATAATAGGATGTAAATGTCATATAGGGATGAGGAGGGAGTTATGTGACTGGTTAACCATCCATCTCCTTTCTCTGGTTGAGAATCCATCTCCCCTTTTTTTACATTTAAGTTTTATCCCTTTTTTTATCCCACTTTTTTTGGGTTCCTACATCCATAACGGACTGGACCCCTATAAAGTGAATGACGATATATTCGATATCTCATTAAGAATTTAGCATACACCCATTGCGTACACTTCTGTTGTATTTCCGGTCGGTGTATTGCTATTTCCTGTGAGGTTCTCCTCCCCCCCTTACTTTCTCCTCACGTCAGTTCCGGACGAGCGCGGTGCTCTTCGGAACTGCATGTTGTTTACATAGAAGACGTGCCGCGTTGTGCGCATGCGTCGCGACGTGGTGACGATGCCGCGCCGTACGCATGCGCGATATGCGTTATCGTAGAATGCAAATCGATCTGCATTATGCAGTACGTTCCGGACGCGGTGACGTGAGGTCACAGCTTTATATCATTGTAGATACACTGACATGATACCACGAGGCCTAGGGGGTTGGATCATAGGAGAGAGAGGCTTGGAACGCACTCGGGTCCGCCATTTTGGAGGACCCCGGAAGTGCCAATTTGCAAAGAGTCAGGGAGCTGGATTCTCATTACAGGGGTCCTTGTCCCTATATAAAGGAGTCTGGCTGCAGTGGGAAAGTACCCCAGACGAAATCCTGTGTGACGAAACGCGTCGGGAGGACTCCACTGCCGCCATTTTAAACACACAAGCGCTTTTTTACCTTGAGATGTAAGTGTTTCTCTTTAAATAAAATTTTTATGGTTTACGGAATTACATTATATGGCCCCCTCTTCATTTTATATGGGTTATGTCCGAGGACGCTTAAGTTTCTATATGGAGAAGATGCCCCTGGGAAAGAACCGCTAGGATTCCACCTTCAGTTCATCTTTGGTGTCCCCCCTCCATTGCCAGTGAGCAATTTAAGCCTGTTTGACCCATACAGCATACGCTCTGTGGGTCCCAACTTTCTGGTAAGCCTCCATACATTTGGGTGGTGGTTTTGCACAAGTGTATATCAACACATATTGGATTATTTTTGAAGGTTTCCACGATCACATATTTTGGTGTTCATCAATGTTGCAACAAGTTTGTTTATCGCATATACTAACTACTTACCGTGGGTCCAGTACTTTCAGTACGCCTTCATTCAATTTTGGGACAGTCTTGTCACTATTATATTTGTTGATTCACATGGTGACCTTAATGGTTTATATCATGATGGACTTTTTACTTATTTAACATGGACATTCACTAATATGTAATATAATTTTTTTGACTTTTTTCCTTTATTGCATGTGTTATTGCATTATTCCTTTCTCTATATTTTTGCATCACTTTTAGCGCTACACTTGGTTGTATACACAGTACTAGTGTCACTGGTTCCCACAAAGTGTCAATTAGTGTCAGAATGTCTGCCGCAATATCGCAGTCCCGCTATAAGTCATTGATCGTAGCCTTTACTAGTATGAAAAAAAATTCCATAAATATATCCCATAATTCGTAGACTCTTTAATGTACGTGTAAACCAATCAATATACGCTTATCGGGATTTTTTTTACCAAAAACATGTAGCAGAATAAATTTTGGCCAAAATTGATGAAGAAATTTGATTTTTTATTATTTTTTTTATTGGATATGTTTTATAGCAGAAAGTAAAAAATATTGTTTTTTTTTTTTTTTAATTGTTGTTTTTTTTTGTTTATAGTGCAAAAAATAAAAAGATGCAGAGGTGATCAAATACCACCAAAAGAAAGTTATCTTTGTGTGAAAAAAATTACACATTTTATTTGGGCACAGTGTCGCACGACCGTGCAATTGTCAGTTAAAATAACGAAGTGCAGTATCGCAAAAAATAGCCTGGTCATGAAGGGGGGTAAACCTTCCGTAGGTCAAGTGGTTAATAGGAAAGCAGAGGGACTGGCAGGAACACCAGGGATTTCATATAAAGGAGCAATACAAAGAGAACAGGAGACTTTCTCATACAAGTACAGCAGGCACATATCAGGAATATGAAGTGTTGGGGTAACAAACGCTTTAAGCGAGTATTTACCAACGAGCCGGTTTCCAAGAAGTCAATCAATAGATTTACTTCTCATGAACAGGAATGGCCATACATGGATCGAAAATTTGTCCAGTTCAGCTGAACCACCCAAATTTCTGATCCATGTATAGCCAGCTTTAGTACTTCCGGAACACCCCACGTATCTATACCGCGGCAAGCTGTACTTGATTTTGTTTCCTGGGTCTGGGGTGTGCGCACACATGCCGTCAGCAACCAGCTCCAGTTGTGATAGGACACAGTGGGAGCCAATCAGTGGGTCCGGCGGACCCTATGTCCACCAGGACCGGCCAATCGTTCCCGAGGCAGATAGAGCGGCGGTCTGCCTATGTAAAACAAGGCAGATCGCCGTTCTGTGACAGAAGACAAAGATCTTGTGTTTCTGCTAAGCAGTAACACAGATCTGTCCTCTTACAGTACAAGCACCTCCCCCACAGTTATAAAACACTCCCAGGGAACACATTTAACCCTTTGATTGCCCCCGATGTTAACCCCTTCCCTGCCAAGTGTCATTAGTACAGTGACAGAGCATATTATTTAGCACTGATCACTGTATTAGTATCACTGGTCCCCAAAAAAGTGTCACTTAGATTTGTCAGCTGCAATGTCGCAGTCCCACTGAACGCCCCCATTACTACCCTGTTTCCCCGAAAATAAGACCTAGCGTGATTGTCGGTGATGTCTGCAATATAAGCCCTACCCCCCAAATAAGCCCTACCCTGTTTCCCCGAAAATAAGCCCTACCCTAAAAATAAGACCTACAAGGACTTTAAAGTGGAGTTCTACCCACTTTTACAACTCTTCAGCATCCCTCACTAAACTGTGCACTGTAAACAAATTGGATATTTTTTTATTTTTTTTCTCAGCACCTACCATAGATCTGCTGTATTCATTTTTCACTTCCTCCTCCCTGGCCGCAGCCCATCGCATCATTTCCTGTTTGCAATGCCTTCTGGGAAGGGGCGGCAACTTCCTCTGAAACTGCCGTTGCTATGGAAACCTGACCTGAAACCTATTACACTGCTTGTGCTGCACTGAGCATGTGCGAGATCTGCAAGGATGAGATCCAGGAAGAAATACAGTCTGGCTTCAGATGCCCACACTTAAGATGGCCACGGCCTGCTGTAAGTTTATAAAATAACAAACTACTGCTATAAATTAACAAAACAGACCCTAGTTTACAGACTAACTTTACTAGAATACATTAAGCTTGTGTATTATATGGGTATTTTTTTTTAAAAAGTATAATTTCGGCCGGAACACCACTTTAACTAGGGCTTATTTGGGGGGTAGGGCTTATATTGCAGACATCACCGACAATCACGCTAGGTCTTATTTTCAGGGAAACAGGGTAGTAAAAAAAATAAATAAAAAATTCAGAAATACAGTGCCTTGTGAAAGTATTCGGCCCCCTTGAACTTTTCAACCTTTTGCCACATTTCATGCTTCAAACATAAAGATATAAAATTTTTATTTTTTGTGAAGAATCACCAACAAGTGGGACACAATTGTGAAGTGGAACGAAATCTATTGGATTGTTGAAACTTTTTTAACTAATAAAAAAATGAAAAGTGAGGCGTGCAAAATTATTCGGCCCCCTTTGCGTTAATACTTTGTAGAACCATCTTTTGCTGCGATTACAGCTGCAAGTCGCTTGGGGTACGTCTCTATCAGTTTTGCACATCGAGAGACTGAAATTCTTGCCCATTCTTCCTTGCAAAACAGCTCAAGCTCAGTGAGGTTGGATGGAGAGCGTTTGTGAACAGCAGTTTTCAGCTCTTTCCACAGATTCTCGATTGGATTCAGGTCTGGACTTTGACTTGGCCATTCTAACACCTGGATACGTTTATTTGTGAACCATTCCTTTGTAGATTTTGCTGTATGTTTGGGATCATTGTCTTGTTGGAAGATAAATCTCCGTCCCAGTTTCAGGTCTTTTGCAGACTCCAACAGGTTTTCATCCAGAATGGTCCTGTATTTGGCTGCATCCATCTTCCCCTCAATTTTAACCATCTTCCCTGTCCCTGCTGAAGAAAAGCAGGCCCAAACCATGATGCTGCCACCACCATGTTTGACAGTGGGGATGGTGTGTTGAGGGTGATGAGCTGTGTTGCTTTTACGCCAAACATATCGTTTTGCATTGTGACCAAAAAGTTCGATTTTGGTTTCATCGGACCAGAGCACCTTCTTCCACATGTTTGGTGTGTCTCCCAGGTGGCTTGTGGCAAACTTTAGACGAGACTTTTTATGGATATCTTTGAGAAATGGCTTTCTTCTTGCCACTCTTCCATAAAGGCCAGATTTGTGCAGTGTACTACTGATTGTTGTCCTATGGACAGACTCTCCCACCTCAGCTGTAGTTCTCTGCAGTTCATCCAGAGTGATCATGGGCCTCTTGGCTGCATCCCTGATCAGTCTTCTCCTTGTCTGAGCTGAAAGTTTAGAGGGACAGCCAGGTCTTGGTAGATTTGCAGTGGTCTGATACTCCTTCCATTTCAAAATGATTGCTTGCACAGTGCTCCTTGGGATGTTTAAAGCTTGGGAAATCTTTTTGTATCCAAATCCGGCTTTAAACTTCTCCACAACAGTATTACGGACCTGCCTGGTGTGTTCCTTGGTCTTCATGATGCTCTCTGCGCTTTCAACAGAACCCTGAGACTATCACAGAGCAGGTGCATTTATACAGAGACTTGATTACACACAGGTGGATTCTATTTATCACCATCAGTCATTTAGGACAACATTGGATCATTCAGAGATCCTCGCTGAACTTCTGGAGTGAGTTTGCTGCACTGAAAGTAAAGGGGCCGAATAATTTTGCACGCACCACTTTTCAGTTTTTTAATTGCTAAAAAAGTTTAAAATATCCAATAGATTTCGTTCCACTTCACAATTGTGTCCCACTTGTTGGTGATTCTTCACAAAAAATTAAAATTTTATATCTTTATGTTTGAAGCCTGAAATGTGGCAAAAGGTTGAAAAGTTCAAGGGGGCCGAATACTTTTGCAAGGCACTGTATATCCCATAGTTTGTAGACGCTATAACTTTTGCGCAAACCAGTCAATACATGCTTATTGGGATTTTTTTTAAACAAAAATATGTACCAGAATACATATTGGTTTAAATTGATGAAGAAATTCGATTTTTAAAAAATAAAATTTTATTGTATATGTATTATAGCAGAAAGTAAAAAATATTGTTTTCTTTTTCAAAATTGTCGGTCTTTTTTGTTTATAGCCCAAAAAATAAAAACCGCAGAGGTGATCAAATACTACCAAAAGAAAGCTCTATTTGTGGGGAAAAAAAAGGACACAAATTTTATTTTGGTGCAGCATCGCACGACCACGCAATTGTCATTTAAAATAACAGAGTGCCGTATCACAAAAAATGGCCTGGTCATTATGAAACCTTCCGGAGCTGAAGAGGTTAACAAAGGTTTCGGACAGGACTTTTTACAAAATGAACTAAAGTTTATGAAATGAAAAAGCAACATTTTATATATAGTAAGCATACTGTATTGTGGAACATGTTATATTCTTGTGTGTGACCCTTGTATCCAGTGCCCCTCCCCTCCCACACCCTGTCATTATTCTACTTTGTGTAATCTGACATTTGCAATACGTTTTGTATTGTACAACACAATAAGACATATGTGACCTACAAATGTAATATATCGCAGCTTACAAGTCGCTAGATTTGGTGGCTGCATTTGCTTTTTTTAGGCTTTTTCCTGAGATCTTTCCAGTAACATACTCCCCGTTCTCACTCACTGTACTGTATCTACGGAGGTTGATCACTCTAGGTCAGATAGTGTGTTAGGACTACAGAACACCTCCCTCTCTCCTCCACAACGCGGGGGGGGGGGGGGTCTGTAGCTCACAGAGAGAACTGGAAACAATGCTAACTGATAACAGTCCATCAAAGGCACAGAATAACTTCTCTTCTCCATAACATGGCGGAGGTGTTCTGTAGTTCATAGAGAAAACCAGCAACAGTGTTAACTGATAATAATCAACGCAGTCGGGGAACATGGGCAGTTATCAGCAGGTTTCTGGCAGTGGTAAATTTAACAGACCATAAGGGAGCAAATACGAGAAGGTCATTGTTGGGGTTTAAATACTGCACTATAAACACGTTTATTCAATCTGAAAAAAGAAAAGAAAAGCCTAAAATACACTTATATATAGTTTATTAAGAGCAATTAAATAAACAAATATACAAACATCATGATCACCTGAGTCCATGTGGAACAAGACACCTTTTTTTTGCCTTAACATACTGAAAAATGTAAACATCACTCTGACCTGTTGGACTTTTTTTGTTGCACTGTTAGTGCTGGATATATTCAAAACAAATGACTGACAGGGTTGTATTTATAAAAAAATTTTAAAAAATTGCATAGCAACTCACTCTGTGAAAATGCAAATGGGGCAAAATAAAGATTGTTATTTAACTATTACCTGTGATGGTTAGGTTTTTGTTTTAATTGATTTAAAACAGAAAATACCACATTTGTCCACTAGATGGTGCTAAGTACTATATGAATTTATTATACTGTACTGCTATTTCCTGTGCTGGTAGAATTTTTTTCTAATTTGACTTGAAACTGAAAATACTACATTTGGCCACTAGATGGTGCTAAGTACTATATGAATTTATTATACTGTAATACTATTTCCTGTACTGGTGGAATTTTTTTTTAAATTGATTTGAAACGGAAAACACCATATTTGGCCACTAGATGGTGCTAAGTACTATATGCATTTCCTATAATACTTAGCACCATCTAGTGGCCAAATGCTGTATTTTCAGTTTAAAAAAAATATATATATATACAGTATGACCAAGTCAGGATACAGCTTAAAAAATGTTTGTTTTGGGGTTTTTTTTTGGCCCATTTGCATAAAACGAATGTACATGCACTTTTACTGGGCAGCTTGCTCCGTGCACTCTATAAAAAGAGTTCCCCTCTCTGTAAATTGGCCATACTAACGCACTTTGCACTTAGCACTCTTCTCCTTCCATGTATAGTCTTTATATTAGCTAGGTTGAGGTGATGCACTTGTTTCTTCACTGTTTTCTGACACTCCGCTAACTGGCAGCTTTCTTCCTCTTATGCTGCGCCCCGTGGAGATGAGGTCACCGTACCCTCTCTGGTGGGAGAAGGCATACGCGGAACGGCGAAGGGAGGTGCCGCGCTGGATTGTGCCGGCTGCTTTCTGTGGTAGAGGTTCTTTCACTTTGTACTTCTCTGGATTTTTAGCAACCTTCACAGGAAAAAATATTTGACATCAAGTCAGAAATAATTTACGATTCATGACTGTCTACCAAGAGTAAAGGACACCTTAGGGGGTTATTTACGAAAGGCAAATCCACTTTGCACTACAAGTGCAAACTACAAGTGCAAAGTGCACTTGAAATTGCACTGAAAGTGCACTTGGAAGTGCAGTCACTGTAAATCTGAGGGGTAGATCTGTAATGAGGGGAAGCTCTGCTGATTTTATCATCCAATCATGTGCAAGCTAAAAGGCTGTTTTTTTTATTTTCCTTGCATGTCCCCCTCAGATCTACAGCGACTTAACGTCCAAGTGCACTTTCAGTGCAATTTCAAGTGCACTTTGCACTTGTAGTTTGCACTTGTAGTTCAAAGTGGATTTGCCTTTCGTAAATAACCCCCTTTGAACTGAACATCTAAAGAAACTAAAAGGAAAGATTCAGTGCATGCATGTTTATAGAAGAAACGAAAGTCTACGGGTGCAGAGAAAGATCTCTCAGTGGGCAGAGATGTGATCATTGTGCATTTCTGGACCACGGGCATCTATCTTTTAACAAAAACAGTGGTGCTTTATTGTTGTAAAAGATAAATTAGAGTTACAGAATACCATTCAACAGAGTAGAATACATTACATACGTAGATTACATATTTGAGGATAGGGAAATTAATATGCAAAACCCACAAACAATACATAAGGTTAATAGTACCATTCTCAACAAGTACCGTCCACCCTCCACCCTCCAAAACCCTTCCCTATTGCGATAAATAAACGTAGTGAACTGAATGTTTCTCTACGAGGCCATCCACGGAGCCCAAACTTTTTCAAATTTCCACGGACAGCCACGGTTTATATATGTCATTTTATACATGGGGATTACTGCCTCAATCTGTGCCTCCCAGGCTGAAAAGGATGGAGAGGAAGAATCTATCCATTTCATAAGTATTTCTTTTTTGGCATAGAAAAGAAGGAAGGAAATCAGTAATTTAAGATGATATGGCCTCTGCTCATCATCATGTATCCCCAACAACGCCATGGCCGGCAAAAGCGGAATAGAGGTCTGCAATCTGGAGTTGATTTCACCTACAATCTTAGTCCAAAATAGTGCAACAACTGGGCACTCCCAGAACATATGTATATATGTGCCTATATGGACTTTGCATTTAGGACACATGGGGTCTCTTTCGGGAAATATGCGATGGAGTCTCTGCGGGGTATAGTAGACCCTGTGTATAAATTTAACTTGAATCAATTTGTCCTTGGATGCTATCACTAATTTCGGGCCATACTCTAGACAGTCCTCCCATCCCTCCCTATCCAGTGACGGGATATCAGCCCGCCATCTTTCCCATAAATCATTAATCTTAGGGGAATCTCTTCCCAGCAACGCATTATATATTGAGGATAGGGGTTTAGACAAGTCTCCAGGGGATAGGAGATCTTCGATGGGGTCCGTCTGTAACAGGGGAGTCTGTGGGAATTGAGCCCTGGCCGCATGTCTCAGCTGTAGGTACCGGAACGCCATCCAGCGGGGCAGTCCAAATTTAGCCGAAAGCTCATGCAGGGAGAGCAGTTGACCCCCAGACATTACGTGTTCCAACAAGGTTACACCATATCTAGCCCACACCTGTGGGTCCGGTATCATACGGAAGTGTTTAAGTCGTGGGTTCCCCCACAGGGGATGGGCTGGAGACAATTGGCCAGGTCTCAAGTATCTGCGCCTAGCCGCTTCCCACACCCTCCAAGTTGCTCTAGTAGGCCCAGGGATCCCACAATATGCCTTGGGTCCTCTATAGGGAAAATTCCGAAGGTCCGTCAGGGAACCCAGAATATTCGCCTCGAGACAGGTTGCCACATTGGATCTAGAACCCTGGAACCACCAGTGTACCGTCACCAACATGGCTGCCCAAAAATATAACTGGAAATCTGGGAGGGCAAGTCCGCCCAAATCTGCAGGTAAACATAGCGTAGTACGTGCCAACCTAGGGTTTCTCCCCGACCAAATAAAGGAACCCACTATACGGTCAATCTCCCTAAAAAACGAGGCGGGGACCCAGACCGGGCAGTTCCTAAACAGATAGTTAAATTTGGGCAGTATCATCATTTTAAGGAGACTAATGCGACCCAGAAGATTCAGAGGAAGACTCTCCCAGGCAGCACATTTCGAACGTAGGGTGTTCAGGACAGGGGTCAGGTTTTTTACAATAAAATCAGAGAGATTCCTAGTGATCACAACTCCAAGGTATTTAAATTCCCCAACCCTTTGTAGTGGGGAGGAGAGGGGTCCAGAGTTAACCTCATCATCTATAAAAAATAGGACTGATTTGGTCCAATTTACGGGCATCTATCTTACTGACTTGCCTGTGATACAGACGTGTCGTAAATGGCAAACCATTGCATGATAAAGGTCCAGGGACCAGGCTCAGCCCCCTTGTTCCATACCTCCTGTAAGTTATACCACAGAGGAGCACTTTTCAGGATCATAAGTACATCTCTAGGGTATAACTACATGGAGCTTAGCCTGGCACCAGAAGATCAACAACAATCCTTGTTGGAAGCATACCAGTTGCCAAAATCCCTTACTAAACATATGTACAAAAACAAGCCCTCAATTCTGAGACTTTAACGGCAACACAAAAAGCAAACAAAAGGGAAGAGAAGGTAATGTTACCAGGCTTTACATAATCTTTATGAATACAAATAAGGTAAAAAAACTTTCTTAAAAAGTATAAATGTTAATGGGCGTTTCCTGTAAGAACCATAAATGCATCCCACTTGACTATCAGTGGTAGAGTTTTGCAGCTCAGAAGATAGCATGACAGAGACACCCAATGCGTCTCAAATATACTTTCTCTTTTTCTTCCTCAGGTGTGCATGATGTGTGGGAAGATAATTCGGCACTGGTAGGTGCAGGAGCGCATCAACAGCCGTGATTAAAAATAATGTTTCAAATCCAATGTCTTGTCACTTATCTCCACCGCCACCAGGGGTTGCCAAGATGCAGCCGCCCACCCCTGAACCACTGGGGCTATTCAGGTACACATTGATGGGTATCCAAAGGGGGCGAAGGGAGGAAAAAGATAATATGGATCCAAAAAATGTTCCTACATGAATGTCCTACACAAAACGCTGGATTCCCAAGGGGTGACTCAGTCTAGGGCAGCAGTACCTCTAAATATCTCCCATGGATAACCAAACGGGGATCTTTATATGGTGGCATGTACCCCAGGCCTGACATAGGGAGCAGAAGCTGGCCACAGAAGATATGAAGACCCAACCTTTCTCCTTTCATTTATCTAAGGATGAACCTCTGGAGGTGACAAACCAAGAAACAGTGCTTTCCACTAATATCAGTACAATAAGGTAAATGGAGGGTATGTTGGACACTAGGACAATCAATATATCTTGACAAAAGAAAACACAAAAAAGCAGAGAAGTTTGGGTCTGTGCATAAAACCTATAGTTGGAAACATTTTCAAATGCAAGTAGGCGAGTATAGCTGAGCATAGACTTATGGCAGAATGGGGCTCTGGGCAATATAGCAACCCTTCATCCCTTTGGTTGACATTGATAAGGACTGCAAAAAAACACCACTCCATTTACTTTGTCTGAACTGGTATTGCCCCATCAAACACCAGCTGCCTACAAGTACACCCCCCCATGTAAATAAACAGGCAGGTGTACATCTTTGACCAATTGCACTATCATAATGGTTTACTACAGGAACATGAGGGTTGTAGTTAGGCCCCCTGGACATCCACCAGGGCCTGGGCTCTTGCCTAGTTTTCCTTGTGAATGATCCGTATCTCTTGATGAAGTACCTTGCTGAAGGAAGTTGAAATTTCATGAATCTGCTGGAAGGATCAACAGGTGCTAAAAGTATGTTTGCGGGGGACTCAGACAGTGCTGCTGTAATAAACAACGGGGTCTCATACAGCCAACCTGACAGGGCCCCCATCCAAATAAACACAGTTTACTATGCTTCAGTTATGAATGAACACCCTGAGTGATCGGTACCAATCGCTCATTAGGAAAGGAAGGTGCTGGTAAATATGACGTATTTACTGGACGCTTTCCCCACTCTGCATCATGAAGGATCCTATTGTGTGCCAGTGGTAAGGAGAGGAGGGAAGCCAGCAGCACTGCCGAGGTAAGGGGGCACACAGGAGAGCCTAGGCAGATGGTGGAAATGTATGGTGCACAGGGAGGGTGATCGGTGATCGGGGGAGCAATTACTGGAACCAATCCCCTGTATGGCTCTCTCTGCAGCAGCTGAAAGCCCGTAGGATGGTGCAGAGAGAACCATACAGGGGATCAGTTTCAGTACTTGCCCCCCTTCCCGTCACGTCATTTACCCTCCCTGCTCACATCTGATTCACCCTGCTGCCTGGGCACCCCTGCTGGCCTGGACCCTGTACAGGAGGACTGGCGGTACCCCCTTATCTATGGCCCTGGACTCAGATATACAATAAGGGCTCATCCATGCCTTGGCAATTTGGCAACACAAGGCAACACACCTTCTCAATCTGTGGAGAGATGTGGTGCTATTCATTGTGCCATTCTTTTTTTTTTACTATAGTTTTGATGTGACTAACCAGATTAGGTAATGACCATTGTATGTCTAAGCACTGGACCTTTTTCTTAGAACTGCTGATGTATTATGTATTACTTTGGGTTGCTTGCTAAAACGTACATACCTTGTCACTCTCAGAAGGCTTGACTACCTTCCACAAAAACCTCACTGCCAGCTCAGGAAGAAGGCATATGCCAGTAGCTAGAATGATGATTAACCAGATATAGGGTTGTCTTAAAGCATTGTTGATCACCCCTGGCATGGGAAAAAGAAAAAAAAAACGTTTTTGAACTTCACAAAACAAAAAATATCGCGTTTACCCCTATTTCAAAAAAGGAACAAACTTTTCACACAAGTGCAATGCCAATGTCTAACCAGGCAATCTTTGTGTTTCTGTGCAGCTAATCCTTGTTCTGTCATAATCCCCAATTTTCTGTGCAGCTAATCCCTGTTCTGTGAATATCCACATTCTGTATAGCTGCTGTGACTTTTTGTTAGCTAAAAGATATTTCTTTAAAAGTTTCAAGTCTGCATTGTAAAGAATGACCTCTGCCTGTAATCTAAGCTGCCTAAATGCTTCACTCTCCCACCATCAGCCCAGTACATGATATGTAACACTAGGAATGGTAAATTGCCGGATAGGGTAGGAATGTGCCTGCTTCTCCTGTAGATGGCAGGATATTTTGATGATCCTGGCTGAGCTGTCTGTTCTGTGCTCCAACTCCAGGTTCCAGGCCTCCTGAAGTGGTTACCTCTCAGAACTGGAAGTCCCCCTGCAGAATGTTTTCCTTTTATTTTATACTTATATGTAGCACCCTGTAGGTTGCTAGATAGTGAGTAGGATGTGTACAAAGAGGTTTTTGTTAGGATAGGCAAAATTACAGGCCTGGCTAGCAGCCAAGTCTGTCTGTTTGTTTTGATCTGGGTTGGGAGTGACACAGTGTAGAGCTGGTGACTCACAGGCAGCATCAACAAGACCTCGCACTTCTTTCCAGAGCCTTCTAGAATATTCTGGAAAGAAAGGAGGAGAGAGGAGGTGGAGCTGCTTGAGATGTTTTGAGGAGCCCTGACCAATCCCCAACTTGGATTGGCAGGGGGCAGGCCCCCGTAAAAACTCAGAGTCAGCCCAACTGGGGGAGGAGTTGTTTTGATGGGAGCTGGAGTGCTAGGCTGTCGAGGCCCGGAGGTATCTCCCCAGTCTGGGGGGGGGGTGTCCTTGGCTTGGGGCTCGGGTGCGGACAGGACCCTTCTCATGACACATGGAAGGGTCCTTGACAGGTGGCACAAGAGCAAAGATAGGACAGCGGAAGAACACTGCCAGGCAAAGTCTCCAGGGTGGAACAACAGGTCACAGCCAAGAGGGCTGTTGAGTGACACACAGTCAGGAAGGACTGGGGAGGCACGCCTGAGAGGACTGGGAGGGTGCAGTCTGGGATAGGTGCAGAGCCAGTGGAGCTGATTGTGGTGACACGGGCAGTGGAGAAAGGCAGCTGCAGCCAGGATGGCTGGCAGGGCCTGAAGAAGTGGTGCCGGGATCAGTAGCCATGTGGTCGGGATCCGCCCACATGCCTGGACTGGCAGCCAGCTCAGCCTCCCAGCGAGCTGCTAAGAGCCTGAGCCAGCCGCTCCCGCCCCTTCCATAGCCCAGAGCTCCAGTGAACATGGGGGGGTGTCAGAGCAGAGGGCTGGTAAATGACAGTCACCAGCTCTTTGCTCACGGAGCTGTGAGAACTGAGAAATCGGCGGTGTTTGATCACTCGGTTCTCAGTGTTAGTGCCGACGGGACAGATGCAGCATCGGACTGATGCTGCATCCACCTAGGTTAGTATGATTCTCTAACAAAAAAAACCACAATACTTCTCTTTTAAGTACAGGGTGCTGTAATAATGCCACCATGACGCCTTGCACTCACAAAATTTCCTCAGTCTTCTGGGTTGAGTGACACTGAGCATCATTCAACCAGGAAGACTGAGTACATCTAATGAGGGAAAGCAATTACTCCAAGAGACAGTGCCGATAATTTTGTGCCTCAGAAGCTCATTGATTTCAATGATCTGCCTTAATGCAACACACGTTAACACATATATAAGATGCATGTAAATGGGCTCTTAAGTTCTAGTTTAAACCTATCACAACGTTTAAGCAAACCCAAAAACTGAGAGGTGTTTTAACCCTTCCCTATTCTACCCAAACCTTGAAAATATTGACTTTAGATGAACTTTAACCACCTACTTCCCAGGCCTATTCTGACATTTCTCCCTACATGTAAAAATCGTCATTGTTTTCCTAGAAAATTACTTAGAACCCCAAAACCTTATAAATGTTTTTTTAAGTACAGGCCCTAGAGAATAAAATGGTGAGTGTTGCAATTTTTTATGTCACACTGTATTTTCGCAGCATTTTTTTTTTAATGCAAACTTCTTGAAAAAAAAAAATATATTTTAATGAGTTTTAGAGCACACAAACAAAAATAAAATAATCCCATTTATTATAAAATATAAAATATGATATTACGCTGAGTAAATAGATACCTAACATGACATGCTTTAAAATTGTGTATGCCTGTGGAACAGCACCAAACTCTGGTATCAAAAAATCTCTATAGGCGACGCGGGTTTCCAGTTTAGAGTTACATAGGAGGTCTGGTGTTAGAAATATTCATAGGCGTGCGCAGGGGGTGTGCCTGGTGTGCCTGGGCACACCCTAATTACTATGGGGAGTGCCGATTACAGCTACTGCCTGGGTTTCCCCCTGATGTTAGCCCCCCCACCCCACAGTGCTGCTGGTTTCCCTTCTCTCCTCTCCCCCCGGCTGCTGCGGGAGATGTTTCAGGATGGAGGGTAGGAGAAGAGACTAGCAAATATGTAATTTACCACGCCTTCCTTTAGTAAACGAACATAGTGAACACACTCACTCACTGTGTTCATTTATAACAGAAGCATAGCAAACTGTTTGCTATGCTTCAGTGTGCAAATGAACAGGAAGCCGCTCAGCACAGAGCACTTCCCATTCATTCACTGTCCAGTGCAGCTGATTCTGCAGAGAAAGGCATGTGTGTTTGAGCTTTAGGGTGCAAAATGCAAAAGGTTGCACACACCTATGAAAATATTGCTCTTGCTCTGATGTTCGCCATGATACCTCACCTGTATGGGGTGATCACCATTTACATATGCGTGCGGGACTGACGCTTGTGCAAGCACAGGGGGATGGGTTCGCTTTACAAAATTATTTTTTTATCACTTTTATTGCTGTCACACGGAATATTAACATCCTTTGTGACACCAATCAGCAGTGACAGGTCCTCTTTACTGAGACATCTGGAGTCTATCAGACCCCAGATGTCTCCTCTGCCCTTAACTGCATAAGAGCAGACCTAGATCGGTCTTATCTTATGCTTGTATAAGCTAGTAACAGCTTGTAAACAGAAGATCGGAACCGGACGGGGCAAAATACAGGACGCTTCTAGTCCCCAATACCATAGAGGTGATTGGAGGCGATCTGGTCTTTCAAAACCTCTATGGTAAGCCGGCGCATCATCCCGGTAGAACCACTTCAACCCAAGGACGTGTACGTTAAATGGGAAGGAAGTGGTTCAATAAACCACAAGCACCAATAAAAAATGCATCATAGGCAAGGACCACAATACCATAAAGATGTCATATTTCCCATTATACCTGGTGAGCTTTAGGCCCCATTACCCTGTAACACACGATGCCAAGCGTTGGACATACACCAATCAGCCATAACATTAGAACCACTGACAGGTAAAGGGAATATCTCGTTACAATGGCATCTGAAAATTGGTGGGATATATTAGGCAGTGTGATGGACCCACCTGGGACAGAGGCTGTTGGAGGGGACTGAATGATGGTCTCTTGCCTACTGATTATGGGACCTGGATTTTGGGGAAAGGTGTTCTTTGTGAGCTGTATGCCTGGGGACCCTTGAGGTGGTGTCACTTCGGATTCAGGTCCATGTCCCCCCAAGACACATAGACTCTGGGAACCCTGTATATGCCATATTAGAAATAGTGACTGATTCATACTGTTGGGACACATACTGTTAGAAGATGCTGATGTCATCAACTCCAGCCACCTGTCTGTCTGTTGTCTGCTACAATGTAAATAAGTCCAGTATGGCTTCTAAGAGTCTTTCACCCATTGTTGGTTGTGCTAATTAACCCTGCAATTGTATGAAGGAGTTCTGTGTTGATATTTATGATAATGTGTATTGTATAGTCGGTGAGCTAGGAGACGTCAAGGCTGCCCTAAAAGGTCATATCTTCGAGTCACCTGCCTGGTTAAAGGATTAGTTAATTAGCTCATGTTAATTAGGTTTCTGGTTACAGTTTGTATTGTCATCCTGGTGTATATATTTGTGTGAGATCTCAAATAAAGCAGGCCATTCCTGATTTACTCCAAGACAGATGTTGTCTGGTTCTTGGGGGTTATTATAGCCAGATCCATTGGTCCCGTGTTCCAGGACTTAGGAAGCGATATACTGACGGAAGCACTCAAGCGGAGTGTGGGACCTTCCGTCGCAGGTAGCAAGTGAACATGTTATCCATGAAGTTGTACGGTGAAAGCAGAAAAAAATGGGCATCACAGTTTGTTGTGTATGGAGCTGTGAAGCCCATGGTGACCCAAGTCCACAGCCAAAAGCTTCAACAATGGTCACATGGACATCAGAACTGGACTACGGAACATGGAAGAAGGTGGCCTGGTCTGATGAATCACATTTTCTTTTACATCACGCGGATGGCCGGGTGTGTGTGTGCGTCACTTACCTGGGAAAGAGATGGCACCAGGATGCTGTATAAGAAGGAGAGTCGGCAGAGGCAGTGTGGTGCTTTGGGCAATGTTCTGCTGGGAAAACTTGGGTTCTGCCATTCATGTGGATGGTACTTGTCCATGCCTCAATGGGTCAGGGCTGTTTTAGCAAAAGGGGCCATACTTAATATTAGGTGGTCATAATGTTATAGCTGATCGGTGTATGTGCGTTTTTGCCCATTTTTTGGCGTGTTGTTTAAATGGACTGCCCTACACATGACAATTTCTTTAAAGTAACTGTCCCTCATAAAGACGGACATACTGCAGTTGGGTGACTTTGAAGCTGCACCCAGGACACCTATTAGGACGCCTATGTAAGCTATGGCCCTTTCACACTGATGTGTTTTTGCTGCATTTTTACATTGCTAAAATGAAAGAAAAAAACACAATAAAATATTTCCCTTTAAATCCTATGGGACTCTTCACACCACTGCACTGCGGGTGCGGTGCATTTTGAAAAGTCCTGCATGCTGCATCTATGGTGCGCTTTTCAAAACCACACCAAAAACACAGCTCTCCACTGAAATTAATGGAAAAGAATCAAACACGTGCCACGGTTGCATTTTTGGTGTGTTTTTTGAGTCACAAGTCAATTTTTCACAGGTGCATGCCAACCAGAAATTGCACCGGAAACGCATCAAAAACAAATATTGATTATTAACGCGTTTTTTTTAATGGAGCAGTGTGAAAGCACGCTAACCATACCTGTCAAAGTTGAGGTAATTATCTGATGCATTCCTTCACTGTGTAAATCGTATGTAATTGAAAAGTATACTACGATGGATCCAATCACTGAAAAGGCAAATAAAAAGCTCCAGAACGACATTATTATTGCAATCTGCAGATAAAAATAGAAGTCAGACATTAGCAAGTTCATTTATATCTCAGTCAGGAGATTTTATTTCATCAAACCCTCCACTCTCTATAAGCTTGCAATGATTATATGGATGAAGCCTTTTTTTGGCGATGCATCTGTTGTGGATCACAGGGGTGCACTTACTTTTGCTCTCCCATGACCCAGAGTCAGATGATAGCAGGCTATTGCCCAACGTGGGAAGCTGCAGCTAGACATGTGCATGACGAAAAAATTTGTTTAGTTTTGTTTAGATTCGTTAATCTAGTTACAGTGAAACCTTGGATTGCGAGCATAATTTGTTCCGGAAACATGCTTGTAATCCAAAGCACTTGTATATCAAAGCGAATTTCCCCATAAGAAATAATGGAAACTCAGATGATTCGTTTCACAACCATTTATTCATAGGTCTAGGTCAGTGATGGCGAACCTTGGCACCCCAGATGTTTTGGAACTACATTTCCCATGATGCTCAACTACACTGCAGAGTGCATGAGCATCATGGGAAATGTAGCTCCAAAACATCTAGGGTGCCAAGGTTCGCCATCACTGGTCTAGGTTTATAGTCCATATAAAAAGATTATAGCAATGTGATAGGTTGTGTAACCATAAAATGTCCATCCACAAATGGAAGCCTCCACAAGGGGATTAGAAACAAAATCCAGCAGGAGCTCCAGAGTATAAAAGAGAAGAGAGGCGCCTCTAAGTGTAGCAATATGGTTACATTTATTGAAGGTACAACATTTAGCAACACACATGGTTGATGATTAAAACAGGCACATCTAAGTATGCAGGCATCCAGGGTAAAGCTGTCCACATAGTCCGTCCTCCGCACCGCCGGCTCTAACCGCTGTCAGTCTGCAATCGTGACCAGGGAGACTACCCTGCAGCGATCTGAAAGCGAGGCTTGAATCTCTCGTGGAGCGCAGAGTGGAAGGGATGACATCGATGGTGGTGCGGAGGACAGCTTTACCCCGGATGCCTGCATACTTAGATGTGCCTGTTTTAATCATCAACCATGTGAGTTACTAAATATTGTACCTTCAATAAATGTAACTGTAGTGAGGTCCTAGGCCTCCTTTAGTCTAATGAAAACCTCCAGACCCAGGGACAGCTGACATCCTTCTATATAGAGTGGGTTACAAGGCATGGTGGGTGTAGCGCAAGATAGATTCATGGGCAACAGACACTTCTTGAATGCAAAGAGATTTATTTTTCTCTTGAACAGAACTGTGGGAGAGAGGGTCAGGACACCCTTAGGTAGTTGCAATGTTAATTGGTAGACTTCTACAGGTAGACAGCCATGCAGGGAAAGTCATCCAGCAAGACACCGCATCTACATGTGTAGGAGCGCTGTCTCCTATGGCAACAGTCTTAGAGCAGTTCCTAACAGTTCCTAAGTTGTAACAAACTCCTTTACTCCCTTTACAATAACTTCTAGTCCCTGGTAATAAGGTGGTTTGTCCCTTAGTGATGACAGCTTCCCCTCTACCTCCGACCACAACAGGTTTTCTCACAACCGTCACTTCTGGTTGGACTGCAAGCCGCAGTCCCAACCCTACGCTGCTCTCTTGCTTCTGGATAGGCCTTCAGACAGCCCAGCAGCCAGATGTACCCGGGATAGGCCCAAACTCCGGCCTAGCAGCCCGGGCAGCCTAACAAACAACCACCCAGACAGACATCCAGGTGGCACAGAACACTGATCACCTGACTCCACCCAAATATATAGATTCTCCCAGCAGGCTAAGGGGCCCAAGAAAACTCCTGCCCATTGGCTGAGACACCCCATATACTCCTAATCTGTCCTTGCATTGCCCTTGTCTTATCTAATGCCACCAGGTACCCGGCCACCTAGTGATAGAAGAGAGAAGTGCAGCAATTCCAGAGTTAGGATGAAATCAATTGATCCCTAGCAATTGGTCAAGGCAACTATACCTGGCAGGTAAATTTAGGAGCAAGTGGATAGGGGGCGCTGAGTGAACGCTACATATGAGTGCTATCAATACATATAAATATATGGTGAATCAATGATGATACAAAATTAAATTATATACATGATAGAAGTCAAATAACAGTGAGTACGTGAAAGCTGGATAAACAAATTTGGTGATTGTGAAAAATGACCAATATAAAAAGTTCATATGTTGAACGGCAACTTAGTGGTTTAAAACAGTTCAGAAGTGCACAGACAGTCCTTCACCACTTGACAACAATCCAGATCACCCAATGTGCTCTAATGGAAAACCTGCTCACCAGATTTCCATGACCTCTT
The DNA here is from genome assembly GCA_037952925.1 of Lithobates clamitans. Classification (NCBI taxonomy): domain Eukaryota; kingdom Metazoa; phylum Chordata; class Amphibia; order Anura; family Ranidae; genus Lithobates; species Lithobates clamitans. The sequence continues at coordinate 3,522,874 of JBBGZY010001151.1, forward strand.
TAATCAAGAAGCATGCTTCCTGATGACGTAAGATTACGAGGGTATGTCAAGGCGCCTTCCAGTGACGTCACTTCCGGGTCCCAGCTTCCGGTTTGTCTCTCAGCAAGCGTGGAACGCACGCCGACTATCCAGCGTGAGCTGAGCGGCGGGGGTCCACCAACATTCATTGCGGGTAAAAACCATTTAATGTAAGCAGATTACTGTTATTCATTTTTGGCATCTTCTAATAAAACAATATTACGCTATTGGTCCTCCTTTGTCTTCTATCCCCCATGGGTAACCGTGTTGGAGAGAAAAGCGAAAATACAGAAGCTAACGGACCTATCTTCAGTCTACTTGTTCCAGTTACTTACTTAGCGATCCCAGACCTTCTTTTTAGTTAAAGAGGTCATGGAAATCTGGTGAGTGGGTTTTCCATTAGAGCACATTGGGTGATCTGGATTGTTGTCAAGTGGTGAGGGACTGTCTGTGCACTTCTGAACTGTTTTGAACCATTAAGTTGCCGTTCAACATATGAACTTTTTATCTTTGATATTGGTCATTTTTCACAATCACCAAATTGGTTTATCCAGCTTTCACGTACTCACTGTTATTTGACTTCTATCATGTATGTAATTTAATTTTGTATCATCATTGATTCACCATATATGTATATGTATTGATTGTTGGCACTCATGCAGCATTCACTCAGCGCCCCCTATCCACTTACTTCACATTGCCTAGTCATTCACTAGATTTGGGGAGCAGATTTTTTAGTTTTAGTTTTTTAGGTTTTACACATTTGGCCCGAGGTTCACTTACTTACAAATTTGGGAGCAACCCTGCCTAAACTTCAGGGTGCTACATATAACCATATTGCTACACTTAGAGGCACCTCTCTTTTATTTATACTCAGTTGTGACTTGACGCTACTTGTATATCAAGACATCGCTTGTTTATCAAGTCAAAATGTATGAAAACATTTTGCTGGTCTTGCAAAATGCTCTCAAAACAAGGTTTTACTGTGTTTGCATTTAGTTAAATTTGATTAATTCATTTAATTCTTATTCGGAATTTGTTTTATGTCTTCTTTTAGAATCTTTCTTCGATTTTTTTTCGATTCGAAACGTTCGAATCGATAAATTTTGAATAAAAAATGTTATATATTTTTTTTAATCTAATGCGGCAAAACAAACTAAAGAAAAATCTTATTTTTTTATTTTTTTTGTATAACCTTTGTTTATTCATTTTTCTTTTTACAATCAATAAACAAACATTTAACCAACAAATATGGAGAGAAAGTTCACTGTGCTATAATTAACCCATGGTTCCCAATTAGCGTGGAACTCTTCCATTTTATAGTAATAGATTGAAAAATCTTCTTTAAATGATTATAAACGACTCTTTAAATCACCTTTAGCTTAACAAAAACAGCATTATTTCAAAATGGTACTAATAACACACACAGTCTTTGATTTCAGAAATATGTTTACAGTTCGGATTCAAATGGAATTTGATGTAAAATTCAATTCGAATTTCAATTAGTGTATTTCTTCATAGTGTATTAACTTTATTGAGGTTGCATAGACACATATAAACAAAATAATAACGTAAAATCCTTACATTGGAAGCCGCTGTCGACCCAGAATCAAGCAGTGGCGTGACATCAGCACTAGTGTCTCCTCCTTGACATGTTTCGTCCAATAGGGACCACTTGATAAAGTTAATAAAGTTACTACACTATGAGGATCACTTATCATTTATCATAGCCATGCCCTGATGAAAAGTGTCGCTGGACGAAATCGGGTTTTTCCTTACTGGATGATAGACACATATCCAATGCGTGCATGCTGCTGTAATGGCAGCCATTATTTCTGGTGAGTGTTCATTTCACTGGGACATGGTGGCTGACCTCGGAGCACTTTGTTGGATCTCCTATTTTCACTCCAAGAGGTGTTATTGATGTTTCTTTTTGTTGCACCAGACTTTTCTACTAAAGGTTCATCCTTTTAATGGATTTTGTGCACAAGTCTTTCTTGGAGGACTTTTTTTTTTTCAAATCTAAAGTTTATTCAACTCCAAACAGGGGTGGGAGGACTTTATTTATGTATTTGGACTTGCTTTTCACTCTATAATGTTTGGTTTTTATTCATTAATTTTTTGGCGTTACACATTTGTTTACACATAACTAAAGGCAAAACTTTTTTTTGTTTTGGATAGAGTGGAAAGGGATTAGAACACCTGTCAGTTTTTATTGCTGTCTGTGTCCCTGTTAAGAAGATCCACCCTCTCTTGTCCTGTTTACCATTATCATTGAAAGTGAAAGTAAAAGAGAATCCCATATTTTGGGTTGTCCCCAGAAAAGTAAGAGAGGGAAAATCTTCTAATGGGGACACTAGTTCTGGTGACCTGGGGGTCCCCAAAGAAATTGCCTTAATTTGCAGGGATTTCCTCGAACTTCCTGTTTAGCTATGGGACAGGAAGTGAAGGGAAATCTCCGCAATGGAACACAGATGGCAAACAACAAATCGGTCAGGGGTTATAGCCCTCCCTTACTCTATACAAAATGAAAAAAAAAAGTTTTGCCTTTAGTTCTACGTTAACATCTTTTTCAGATTTTTATTTCTGTCTAAGATTTTCTTTCACTTCCTGTCCCTGTGACACCCATACAAGGAATGGAGGGTGTGGATGTCACAGGTAGGCACAGACAGCAATAAAAATACTGTCAGGAGTTTCGATCCTTCTTCACTCTAGTAACTCTAGTTTACATATAATTAGCATAAGTACCTGAATCTGTCTTGATATTAGACTCCTATAGTCCCCTGTACAGCAGCACTTGGACTGTGAATGTGAGGGGCAGCAGTCAAGGCCTATTGGGCTATTCTGCATGTGCATCAGTGGCAGCTGGTGGTCAACATTTTTTGGAGGGTAGCAAACAGACCTGACCTCCTCACTCGCACTAGCGAGCCCCAAGCGTGGCTCACGATTGATCACATCGGCAATCCACTCGCACTAGACACCACACCCCCCCTTCCCCAGGGCTCGATAGGCAGCGATCCTCGCACTACCGCCGCCCCCCACGCCATCCATGGCCTCCTTACCTTATACAGCGAGAGGTGCGGGGAGGAAGATGAGGTGGTGGTGCACTGCTGAATCAATCCGGGATAGGGCTCCTAGGAGAGCGGCTGATTCCTCCTCCCGGCCGAAAAGGAGGCGGGTCCTGAGACCCATGTTAGGACTCCCAGTCGATCGGGTCTCAGGAGTCGCTTTCTGATTGGCCAGGAGGAGAAGCAGGAAGACATTAGCGAATATTAATTCACTAATGTCACACAAGTGGGTGGGCTCTGCGCCCCGAGCCCACCCTTTTAGAAGCCAATTAGAGCCTCTGGCTCTAAGCACGTGCTTAAAAAAAACAAAACTCCACATTGAAATCCATGCGTCGGGCACCCTGCAAGGAGATTAGGGGCTGGGCGCATGGATTAGGGGGGCGGCGCCCCTAATGGCTGGGTCACCACTGATGTGCACGTTCAAAAAAATGAACATGCCAGAAGGAGGGGAGAGCAAGGTGACACCTTATCTGGATAATGGTGCCCCTTTTATGTCTGATCAGCATGCTGTGAGCAGGGATGTGACCACTGCTGTATTCAATAACTCTAATGGGGAAAGTGGTGTCACAGCTGTTGTACGAGTTACAAAATTGTCAGGAAAAAAAATACAAATTCTCTTCCATGCCACCTTCATTGGGGGGTCTTGTCTAGGATCTCACTATGTCTTTGAGTAAGAAAAGTTTTTTTTGGGCCCAGTTATGTTCCTGCTCCATGCTAAAGTAAACTTACCTGGAAATTTACAATGATAATAAGGGTAGTGGCAGTGGTGAAGGCAAATGTCTGATAGTCCGAGTTCACTTGTCCATCCTGTTTTACCATTTGCCAGAAAGCTCCGTATGGGATGAAAAAGATGACAACAGATGTCACAGTGCCATGGAGCAGAGTTAGGAAGAACTTCCAGTAGTTGAACAGCTGACCTTTCTGTCCCGGAATGTAGAGGCATGGGCACTGCATGCTCACCTTGTCATTGACATCCTTAGGTACAGAGAGAAGATACAATAATATGTGTCTTAAGCATTGGCAACACATGCAAGCCTAAAAACTGCTAATATGTTAAAGTGAAAATACAGTTATATACAGTAACTTTGTTTGCATTTTCTTTATCATGGCGAGGACTAAAAAAATAAAATTAAAATATATATATATTTTTCCTTAGTCTGGTATTTCAAAATGCAAAAACATATTTTGTATTCTCATTTCCAGCCAGCATCAGGAGCTTCAGGCGGCAGTTCACATGTTTACCTGTCTATCCTCATCTGTCTTTCTGCAAAAAAATGAATGTTTACAGAGCTCAGTAGCTCAAGCTAAAAATCAGACACAAGGGGTTGACTGGCAGCAGTTACTTCTGATTATATAATCCACAGCTGTACTGTCCCATAATGGCCAGGGAGCATGTGGAGGAGAAAAGTGAAACTTAAACATCTTATCAGGCTCTTAAAAAAAGATGTGTATTTCTGCACCTGATTGGATGTTTGAAGCAGGCACAGATTCATGTTACCCCATGTTTCGCTTTAGTCAGTTACCCTATACCAGTGATGGCGAACCTTGGCACCCCAGATGTTTTGGAATTACATTTCCCATGATGCTCATACACTCTGGAGTGTAGTTGGGCATCGTGGGAAATGTAGTTCCAAAACATCTGGGGTGCCAAGGTTCACCATCACTGCCCTATACAGTATAGGGTGTAACTGACTAAAGTGTGACATGGGGTAACATGAATCTGTGCCTGCTTCAAACATCCAGTCAGGTACAGAAATTACTCTTTTTTTAAAAGGTGGAGTCTGATTCTTTTCTATACCCACTGGATTTCAATTGTGGTGGATATTTGACATTATTAGGCATGTGCACTGCCGAAAACTTTGTTAGTTTTCGTTTCATTTGTTTTTTTTGTTTTTTTCAGGTTATTTGTTATGATAAAAATTCGTAAATTTGAAAATGCGTAAATGCGTAAATTCTAAAATCCGTAAATTGTAAATTCCTAAATTCGAAAACTCGTAAATTTGTAAATGTGAAAATCCGAAAATCTGGAAATTCGGAAATTCTAAAATTTGGAAATTCGAAAATCCGAAAATAAGAAAGAAAATCCAAAAATTTGAAAGAACGAAAATTCGAAAGAATAGCTAACTAGCTAATAATAACTAACTATTAAATTCTAGGTATTAGAATTTCCTTTCAAATTTGGCTGTTAGTGAACGTAACGAATACGAATTTATCCGAAGTTACGAATTATCCGAAATAACGAATGCCGCATCTAAACAAATGAAACAGAACAAATTTATAATAAATAATAATAATAATAAAAAGTTTTTATTATTATTATTATTATTATTTATTATTATTAATTTGTTACGTTCTATTTGTTTAGATGTGGCATTCGTAATTTCAGATAATTCATAACTTCAGATAAATTCTTATTCGTTACGTTCACTAACAGCCAAATTTGAAAGGAAATTCCAATACCTATAATTTAATAGTTAGTAATAGTTAAGTTATTATTAGTTAGTTATTATTAGTTAGTTATTATTTCAGATTTTTGAATTTTCGGGTTTTCGTTCTTTTGCATTTTCGTTCTTATTTTCGAATTTTCCAAATGTTCGAATTTTCGAATTTCCGTATTTTCGAATTTACGAATATTCAAATTTACGAATTTTCTAATATTCGAATTTACAAACATTTGGAAACATTTGTTTTTATTAATTAAGATATTTCCAAATTAACTAATTTGTCAAAATTCGTTAAAAAATGAATTAACAACTTAACAAATTGCACATTTCTAGACATTATCTTGAGTTTTAGGCTTAATCAAAGAGACATAAGGCCTGATATACTATTGATTGTGCACCAAACATTTGGTGCACAAAACACTGATTTGTGGAATGTTCCAAATTGCTGAAGTTAACAGATTTGAACAGGAAGATGCCACTACTGCGCCAATGTGGATGATAGTGCAAGACAGTCAAGATCATGATTAAAGTTTATGTGACATGTAATGTTCCACAGTCAGATGTGCCATGCAACGCTATGCATTCCTCTACAACTGCCAGTTTTTTGGGGCCAGAGATCCTGCGGAGAAAGCTTTAAAGCCTTTACAAGTGGTCCTTGAGTGTTTTCTCAAACATGTTTTATAAAGGCTTATAGCATATTTACAAAAACTCAGCAATTTTCTTTGGAAATCCATGTAATAAGCTACAAAACATCTGGAAAATGCTTATACAGCTTCAGTGTCAAGAACCACTCTATCTCTTCCTCTTTGTGTTGGGGTACCCTAAGGCTTTTTTCTTGGTTCACTTTATTTCACTCTTTGTGTCTCTCTCCCTTGGACCATTTGATAACCTCCTCACAAAACTGATCTTGTTATCAGGGCTGTTTATAAGACAGTATGGCCATCCCTCCTCTACCAGGCCAAGGCACCATCAGTTCAAAAGGGGGGGGGGGCACCTGCCAAGCAGGAGGGCCAGCTGTACTGCATTGTGATTCTTGTGGTTACCCCTGCAACGCTGCCAGCCTTCTCCCTTTGGCTACGCTGCAGGGGGGGATTGGTTCTAGTATCTGCCCCTTCCACCCACTGCCTGGGCCCCTGTGTGCCCCCCTCCCCCCGCAATGCTGCTGGCTCCTTTCCTTTCCTGCCAGCATACAGGGATAGTTTCAGGATGGAGAGCAGGGGAAGGCTCCGGTAAATATGTCATTTACCAGCCACTTCCTTTTCTGAATTAACACAGTGAGTGATCAGTACTGATCGCTCCTTTGTCTATTCATTACTGAAGTTGTAATAAACGGTGTTTACTTTGCTTCAGTTTGTGAATGAGCAGAAAGCCGCTCAGCACAGAGCACTTCCCATTCATTAACTGTCCAGTGAAGCCGAGGCTGCAGAGAAAGGGACTGGGGAATCTCTGTCTTTAGTCCCTTACTCTGTCTAAAAAGTGAGACATCAGTGGTCTGTTTAGACCCTTGATATTTCACCAAAGCTCCCCAACAGGCCAGTTACAAAAAAAAAAAGTAAAAATAAATAAATAAATACATAAATAAATAAAAAAGAAAATCTGAAAAGTAATTAAAAAAAAAATACAGGCTCGTTCACATGTGCTTTTCTTTCTGAATTTTCAGCATTTGGATTGCTCTTCAGAATACATTTAACAGGTGGTTGCTGAAGGGGTCTTGTTCAACGAAGGTATAATTTCTGCCATGGCTGCAAAGCACAGCATTGTGGCTGTGGCATTTTAGTGAAAATATAATTTGATATTTTTTTGGGGGAGGGGTGCCCAGCCAGGTAGGCTGTACGAGCCCTGCGTTTTATATTTCCTCCTCCCCGATCCCCACTCTTGACTTTACCATTGAAATCTATTAGACATGTGCATTAACAGAAAATTAGTTAGTTTTCGTTTCATTGGTTTTTTTGCTTTTTTCGGAAATTCGGAATTTTGAATTTCCGAATTCCGAATTTTTCGGATTTCCGAATTCCGAATTTTCGGATTTCTGAATTTAGAGTTTTCAGATTTCTGAATTTCTGAATTTTTCTGATTTCCGAATTTCCGAATTTTCAAATTTCCGAATTTTCGGATTTTCGGAAACTCAAAAATTCAAAAATCCGAAAATCTGAAAAAAAAGAAAATCAGTAAAATTTGAAATAATAACTATTAAATTCTAGGTATTGGAATTTCCTTTCAAATTTGGCTGTTAGTGAACGTAACGAGTACAAATTTATCTGAATTATCTGAAATAACGAATGCCGCATCTGAACAAATGAAATGGAACAAATTAATAATAAATAATAATAGTAAAAAGGTTTTATTATTATTATTGTTATTTATTATTATTAGATCGTTACATTCCATTCGTTTAGATACAGCATTCGTTATTTCAGATAATTCGTTACGTTCACTAACAGCCAAATTTGAAAGGAAATTCCAATACCTATAATTTAATAATCATTATTAGTTAATTATTATTTTAAATTTTCGGGTTTTCAAATTTTTTAGATTTTCATTCTTTTGAATTTTCCAATTTTCATTCTTATTCTTGGATTTTCAAATTTCCAAATTTTTGAATTTTTAAATTTATGAAATTATGAATGTCACGAATTTATGAGTGTCTGCATTTTCAAATTTTCAAATTTTGAATTTCCGAAATTCCGAAATTTTGAATTTTTTGTAATTTCGTAATTTCGGAAATTCGAAATTCGGAAATTCGTCATTTCGGAAATTCAAAATTCGGAAATTCGAAATTCGTAATTTTGGAAATTCAGAAATTCAAAATTTGGAATTTCGGAAATTCGGTATGGCTTATCCCGTGAGAAACAAAAGTGAACAAACAAGCTTTTCCAACCCGTCCAACACTTTTCCCCGTAGGAGCAGTTAGCAGGCTGTTGGCATTGCTGCCATTGACATAAGACTATTGTACCAGCGGTCAACTGGGTCATGTTCATCTTGTGTGTGACATTTATGTGTAGCAGTAGTTTAGGCTGGTTTTACATTATGGGACATACATTTTCTGTTATGATCAGACTGTCGTCTACTGTGCTTATTAAAAACAGATAGTTTGCAGGGTGCTTGGCAAACTGAGTGGGTGGTATACCATACCTGATCCTGCAGGCCAACAATAATGACAGGAAGACTGGCATATAGAAGGTTGTAGAGAGTAATGAACTGGGTATCATACACAGTCTAGAAGTAGAAGACAAAGAATTAAACTTTGTTGCATAAAAACATGAAAAAGTCAATCAACGGGCCTCTTGAAACCAATCTATATATGTTCTACCATCCATCCTTATAACCTCTCGTTTACATTATATTGACCTTTTAAGACATGCAGACTGAATTTGATGTATACACCTTTTTTCTTATATACTCTATATTGCCAAAAGTATTGGGACGCCTGCCTTTACACGCACATGAATTTTAATGGCATCCCAGTCTTAGTCTGTAGGGTTCAATATGGAGTTGGCCCACCCTTTGCAGCTATAACAGCTTCAACTCTTCTGGGAAGGCTGTCCACAAGGTTAGGAGTGTGTCTATGGGAATGTTTGATCATTCTTCCAGAAGCGCATTTGTGAGGTCAGGCACTGATGTTGGACAAGAAGGCCTGGCTTGCAGTCTCCGCTCTAATTCATCCCAAAGGTGTTCTATCGGGTTGAGGTCAGGACTCTGTGCAGTCCAGTCAAGTTCCTCCACCCCAAAATGGCTCATCCGTGTCTTAATGGACCTTGCTAGTAACTCTGCGGTTCCTGGTGGTATTTTTGGTAAATTGGCTTCCGCTAGGTACTCCTGTATTTTAGCTTCTCTACTCTCTTCCTCCTGTCGTGTCTCTTTGTTTCTGATTGCATATAATGCGCTATAATATGTTTTGAAGGCCTTCGCAATATCAGTATGTTTTGTATTTCATTTCGCCTTTCTCATTTTTTATCTTTTCTATATAATTTAAGGTTTTTTTTTTTCCCTTGATATTTTTGCTAAATATTTCCCGGGATTGTTTTGATTGTAAAGCTTTTATTTTAATTTAATTAATTTTAATGCTGTCAATCTGCCCTGCATAGAGGGAGGAAGAGGCAGCTCTTGGGGCACAGCACTGAATTGAAATCATACTCAGTTAAGTATAAGGGGGGTAGGTGGGGAATCCTGTGGCACTGAAGTTTTTTTTACCTTAATGCATACAATGCATTAAGGTAAAAAAACCTTACAGTGGTTGTAAACCTCAAACATGAAATATGAACAAAGCTGATCTCTGTATAGTGTGTACTTGTCTCAATTAAGAGCAGTAAGGTAATTTCTGTCTGCTGCGTTGTTCCTCTGCTATCAGCATAAATCACTTCTAACAAGTTTCCTTGATACCAAGAGAAAAATGGTGACAGAGGAGGGATTTCCAGCTGATTGACAGCCCGAGCTCAACTCTCAGAGCTCTCCTCGCAGGGCTCTGTAGAGTGTAACTTCAGCTCTCCGTTCCCTTTTTTTGTGAACTCTCAGGCAAGCTTTATAATTCAACACTTTCAACAGATGTAGGTAAGAGATGACTGCAGATAAACAGGTTCAACTTATGTAGGAGGATTTATTTCATCTCTGTGTATCACCCAGTCACTTCACTGGGTATACAGTATGTAAGGGTTTACAACCACTTTAACCACTTGCCCACCACGTTATAGCCAAATAGCGGCCGGTAAGTTCTGGGAGGCCATCATATAATGGCCTCCTGTGATCGCGCCTAATGCAGGGCACAGGTGGTGTGCTCTGTGATCACAGTGTCCGGAGGACACTGCTGATCACAAATTGAGGAAAGGACCAATCAGCGACTCTTTACCACGTGATCAACTGTGTCCAAGCACAGCTGATGACGGATGTAAATAGAAGTCAGTTATTGGCACTCCTTTCCTAATGCTGACAGCATTAGGAGAGGAGAAGAGAGACCGGCTTTTCTAAAAGGGACACGTATACTGATTATCAGGGCACTGATTATCAGTGTCCTGATTATGAGTGCAGTCCCAACAGTGCCCACCAGTGCTGCCAATATGTGCCTCCTCCATAGTGTTACCTATTAGTTAGTGCCCATCAGTGCTGCCAATCAATGCCTCCTCATTAGTGTTACCTATTAGTGCCCATCAGTGCTGCCAATCAGTGCCTCCTCATTAGTGTTACCTATTAGTGCCCAACAGTGCTGCCTATCAGTGCCTATGAGTGCCCATCCGTGCCTTCTCATCAGTGTCCATCAGTGCAGCTTCATCAGTGCACATCAGTGAAGGAGAAAAGTTACCTGTTTGCAAAATTTTATGAAAGGTTTTTTTTTTTTTTTTTTTTTATTTCAAAATTATCGGTCTTTATTTTTTTATTTAGCAAACAATAAAAACCCAGCGGGAATTTAAATGCCACCCAAAGAAAGCTCTATTTGTGTGAAAACATTTTTTTGTTTTTGTACAGTGTTGCATGACCGTGCAATTGTCATTCAAATTGCAACAGCACTGAAAGCTGAAAATTGGCCTGGGCAGGAAGAGGGTAAAAGTGCCAAATAGGCAAGTGGTTAAGACTTTAGAACCACTTTAATGTTATCCAGGACATACAAGAAGAAGGTTACAAGTGTAACACCACATTTGCATAGACAGGCCCCTTAATAAAATGCAACAACAAAGAGCAGGAATTCAGAGTGACAATTCTCAGATTAGAGCATTAGATTGCTCCTCCATGAACATTCACTGTATGTTTTTTTTTTTTTTTCTTGTTAATGACAATATTTCCATTTTCCATAATATACTATGAAATTTATCAATGATCCACAGTACCTGCCCTGAAAATCCACAGAAGAAGGCATAACAGAAGTGCACCAATGTGTAAGCAAAGTTCTTGTAGAAGAAATAACTGAGGAACTTGCACATGCGGATGTAGGACCAGCGACCATGAACCAGGAGCAGCCTCTGTAGGTATCGGAACTGAGCGAAGGAGTAGTCACTGGACATCACCGCTTGCATACCTTCCTGTCCACTGATACCAACACCTATATGAGCAGCTAGGGCACAAGAATAAAAATCATTGCTTGATATCAGCTGAAGAACTGAGTGTAGAAGTTATAGACATGTTCTCCTGACACAATTTTTTTTGTTTTTTGTTTTTCTTGCATTGAATGGAAAGAGGAAAGGTTAGAACCCCCATTTGGATTTTATTGTTCTCTATGTCCCCATAAGTGAGATGTTTATATGTATTGGCAGACATCACAACCAATAGGAAAAAAATAGCCAATTAGGAAATAAGGGGCAATGTCAATGTATCCAGGCAGAATGACGTACATCAGGCTTGTAAAGGTAAAGTTGAGTTTTCACAGGCGCTATCGAGAGTTTGCTAGAGCGCTGTGGCCCAAGAGGGGGAGCAATACAGAGCTTACAACAGCCTGTATGCACAGGTACTGTCAGATGGAATAGTGATGCCGCGTACACACGAGCGGAATTTCCGACAGAAAGAGTCCGATGGGAGCTTTCCATTGTATAGTCCGACCGTGTGTATGCCCCATCGGACTTTTTACGTCGAAAATTCAGACAGACTTAGATAGAGAACATGTTCTATATTTTTCCGACGGAACAAATTATTATCGGAAAAAACGCTCGCCTGTATGCTGTTCCGATGCACCAAAACGACGCATGCTCTGAAGCAAGTACCAGACGGAAGATATTGGCTACTGGCTATTGAACTTCCCTTTTCTAGTCCCCTTATACGTGTTGTACGTCACCGTGTTCTGGACGGTCGAAATTTGGTGTGACCTTGTGTATGCAAGACAGCTTGAGCTGGATTCTGTCGGAACTCCGTCGGAAAAACCTTTAGAGTCGTGTGTACAGGGCATGAGAGGTATGACATAGGTCACTTTAAAGTGGGGTTCCACCCAAAAAAACAAAAATACCTCAAAAATTCTAAAAAAAAAAAACAAAAAAACATTTGGATATTTTTTTTTTTCACTTACCTCTAAATGCCTGTTGCTAGGTGGTCCCTCGTAGTCTGCTTCTTCCTTTGCCTGGGCTGGTGACATCACTTCCCCCTCGGCACAGGAAGGGCTCCGCTCTGCTCCCTCCCTCCTGTCAATCATCTGGGACCCATTACAGGTCCCAGGTGATTGAGCGGCCAATCACGGCGCTCGGCGCCGCTCGCGCATGCGCAGTGGGTGCCAGGCTGTGAAGCCACAGCCCGGCGCCCACAGTTGAAATGCCAGCGCCGACGAGCGGAGGGGGGGACAAGCGGGGCTTCGATCCCCCGCATCGCTGGACCCTGGGACAGGTAAGTGTCTAATTAAAAGTCAGCAGCTGCAGTATTTGTAGCTGCTGACTTTTAATTTTTTTTTTTTTGACGGCCCCCCTACGTGGAACTCCTCTTTAAAGTGTCTATAGCTCAAACTTTTTTTTTAGTTTTAGATAGAATGGGTAAAGTTTAGTTTTAGTTTTACTGTCATTGCAGTAGTTACACAAAAAAAAAGAATGAGGAGGAAGAACCAATTTTAAAAGTGTATGTCCAGATTCATTTTATTTTTCCGTGTGTTTTATAAAAAGGGCCAACATATGTCAGATCTTCCCAGTGTCCCTCTTCATCAGAGCTTTGAAATGCAATGGGGTAGATATCTGGACAGAAATTGATAATGTAATCTGGACGTACACTTTTCCTTATTCTTATCCATGAGTCCGTTTAATAGCAGGACTCCATTAGACAGTTTTTAATCTTACTCTTTATCATGCTGACGTCATTGGCACCATCTCCGATGGATAAGGTGACGGCCTTCTTGTACTTCTTTACCAAGTCTACCACCATGGCCTTCTGTTTGGGAGTCACTCTGCAGCAGATGACTGAACTGCACTCGCACGCCAGGTCCACAAAGTACTTCTGTCTCTCCTCCTTCAAAGCGATTGTTTTTATTTTCTCCTCCAGATCATTCTGCCTCTGCACAGTGCTTCCGGGAAATTTCAGTTTAAGGCGCCTTCTTTTTTTCTTTTTTTTTTCCAGGAGGATTTCATTCTGCATTAAATAGTTAATTATTAATATACATTATTTGTATAATAAAAAAAATAGGAATTATTATGTCCAGCCAAGTCAGGCCAGGAAGTGATTGGCAATCTCTCCAACAGGGACAAAGAGAAAAAACACATTTTTAGTACAATAGGGAAGGTTAGAATATCTGGCTCTAGGGTTTATTTACTAAAGGAATGGGACATGTTCACTTTGTCAAGTGGTGTAAATGTTCACTTAATCACTCAATGAATTAAGTGAAGCTGTTTTCATTTCGATCGTGTATGAGCAAAAGTCCAATACTGAGGTACACCATGAGTGTTTAAAAGACTTATTAATGGGAGTAGCTTGTAATCCAAGGATATTTTTGTGTATACATATATAGATATAGATATATATCTATAGATATATAGATATATATCTATATCTATATATATCTATAAATATATAGAGATAGATATACACATACACAGACATCTTGTGACAAAGCCTGGAAGTCTGGGTTATGAATGGGAGGTATTTGTTGCCCACTGTGGACTGGGGTGGATGCGTGCTCTAGGAAAGCCTGGCGATGAATATAGATCAGTCTCTCTTTAAGAGGCTTGTTGTAAATTCCTCTGTTGGGCCTGGAGTCTGAGCTGCAGAAGAGTTTGTGTTAGTCTGCTGCCTAGCTGCCCCGGTCCACATACAGTGCCTTGAAAAAGTATGCATACCCCTTGAAATGTTCCACATTTTGTCGTGTTACAACAAAAAAACGTAAATGTATTTTATTGTGATGTTATGTTATAGACCAGCAAAAAGTGGCACATAATTGTGAAGCGGAAGGAAAATGATAAATGGTTTTCAAAATTTTTTACAAAATAATATTTGAAAAGTGTGGTGTGCATTTGTATTCAGCCCCCCAGGTCAATTCTGTGTAGAACCACCTTTTGCTGCATTTACATCTGCAAGTCTTTTTGGGGATGTCTCTACCAGCTTTGCACAACTAGAGAGTGACGTTTTTGCTCATTCTTCTTTGCAATATAGCTCAAGCTCTGTCAGATTGGATGGAGACAATCTGTGAATAGCAATTTTCAAGTCTTGCCACAGATTCTCAATTGGATTTAGGTCTGGACTTTGACTGGGACATTTTAACACATGAATATGCTTTGATCTAAACCATTCCATTGTAGCTCTGGCTGTATATTTAGGGTAATTTTCCTGCTGAAAGGTGAACTTCTGCCCCAGTCTCAAGTCTTTTGCAGACTCTAAAGCCGTGTACACACGAGCGGAATGTCCAACAGAAAAAGTCAGACGGAAGCTTTTCATCGTCTATTCCGATCGTGTGTATGCCTCATCGGACTTTTTTTTTTGAAAATTCTGACAGACCTAGAAATGGAACATGTTCTAAGTATTTCCGACGGAACCAATTCCTATCGGGAAAACCGCTCGTCTGTATGCTGTTCCGACGGACCAAAAACTATGCATGCTCTGGAGCAAGTACGAGACGGAAGCTATTGGCTACTGGCTATTGCATTCCCTTTTTATAGTCCCGTCGTACGTGTTGTACGTCACCGCATTCTGGATGGTCAGACTTTGGTTGGACTTTGGTTGACCGTGTGTAGGTAAGACCGCTTAAATGGAATTCCGTCGGAGTTCCGTCAGAGAAACCTTCGGAGTTTATCCCAACAGCAAAACCGGTCGTGTGTACGCGGCATAAGAGGTTTTCTTCTAAAATTGCCCTGTATTTGGCTCCATCCATCTTCCCATCAATTCACCAGCTTCCCTGTCCTTGCTGAAGAAAAGCATCCCCACAACATAGCGTTTTGCTTTTAGGCCAATAAAGTTAAATTTTGGTCTCATCTGACCAGAGCACCTTCTTCCACATGTTTGCTGTGTCCCCCACATGGCTTCTCACAAACTGCAAACAGACTTCTTAAGGCTTTCTTTCAGCAATGGCTTTCTCCTTACCACTCTTCCATAAAGACCAGATTTGTGGAGTGCACGACTAATAGTTGTCCTGTGGACAGATTCTCCCACCTGAGCTGTGGATCTCTGCAGCTCCTCCAGAGTTACCATGGGCCTCTTGGCTGCTTCTCTGATTAATGCTCTCCTTGCCGGCCTGTCAGTTAGGTGGACACCCATGTCTTGGTAGGTTTACAGTTGTGCCGTACTCTTTCCAATTTGGGATGATGGCTTGAACAGTGCTCCGCGAGATGGCATTCAACACTTCTGATATTGTTTTATAACCTAACCCTGCTTTAAACGTCTCCATAACTTTATTCCTGACCTGTCTGGTGTGTTCCTTGGCCTTTCTGATGCTGTTTGTTCACTAAGGTTCCCTAACAAACCTCTGAGTGCTTCACAGAACAGCTGTATTTATACTGAGATTAAATTACACACAGGTGGACTCTATTTACTAATTAGGTGACTTCTGAAGCCAATTGGTTCCACTAGAATTTTAGTTAGGGGTAACAGAGTAAAGAGAGGCTGAATACAAATGCACGCCACACTTTTTAGATATTTATTTGTAAAAAAAATTTGAAAGCCATTTATCATTTTCCCTCCACTTCACAATTATGTGCTACTTTGTGTCGGTCTATCACATAAAATCCCAATAAAATACATTTACGATTTTAGTTGTAACATGACAAAATGTGAAAAATTTCAAGGGGTATGAATACATTTTCAAGGCACTATAAGTGAAGCTATGTTCATTTAGATTGTACGTATTAGTAGTATGAGCAAAAGTCCAATACTGAGATACACCATGAGTGTTTAAAAGACTTGTTGTTGGGACAGGGTTGTAATCCAGTGAATTTGTTTTTCTTTCTGTGTATATATACATCTTGTGACAAAGCCTGAAAGTATGGGTGATCAATGGAAAGTATTTGTTACCCACTGTGGACTGGGGTGGATGTGGGCTTCAGGGAAGCCTGGTGATAAATATAGGTCAGTCTCTCTTTAAGAGGCTTGTCCTAGATCCCTCTGTTAGGCCTGGAGTCTGAGCTGAAGAAGAGTTTTCGTTAGTCCGCTGCCTGACAGCCCGGTCCACATATCCACCTGCCAGGATGCTTAACTCTTTTTTTTTATTCTTTATTTAATGTTTAAGGAATCAGACATTATAATAGAAAACACAATAGAAAGAATATATGACAACTCCATATGAGTAAGTAAGACCGGGCATTACAGAACACTAATAAGGCAGAGCATACACAAACCAAAGGCAGGCTAAGCAGCCCGTATAAATGTCGCTGATAATGACCGAGAGCTGGAAGCATTCATCAATCAGGGTTAAATTCCAAGACCATATTTATAGTTTACATTTATTTAATAGATCTTACAGCAGATATAGTACAGAAAAGATTAGCCGGGGGGGGTGGGGGGGGCGCATAGAGAGTAAAAAAGAAAAGGGGGAGGGAGTGAGGAGAGAGGAGGGTCAAGGGATGGTAAGGGAAAGTGGGATAAATAAAAATAAACAGAAAAGAAGAATGTTCTTCCTCTCAGATAGGGCCACATATCAGGTTAAGGAGCTCAAATATTTGTCACAAGAGCATATCATGACTGAGTAGCGAGAGAGGCCTGATCTCTGTAAAAGAAGTAGGGAGTCCTAACTTTCCAGTAATTGTCTTCCCTTTCCTTCAAAATTATGGTGAGGTTCTCATTTTCTGAATCTACTCAATCCTTTCCTTCCAGTGGGCTACAGTTGGGGGGCTTGAGCTTTTACATAATGCCAGAATACAAGCCTTTGCAGTCGTTAGTAGATGTTTAAGTTGGGAATTCTTACATTTCTTCAGAAATAAAGGAGTATCATTCAGAAAGTAAGGAGCTGGGTTCTTGTTAAGGGACACTCCTGTTAGGGCCTTGATCGTATTTTCTACTTCATCCCAAAAGGCGATGCTTGACTCTTTAAGAAGGCTGGTGATGTGAGTTTGAAAACTTTGTGCACGAATCACTGACAGATAGTGGTTTTGCTGTACAAGAAACACTTGGAGGATTCACCTAGCAGTCTAAGATGAGTCCCTAGAAATAGGCACATGTTTTCTATGGACTGTTACTGCTGCCTTTTAAGATGGATGGAGGGTGTAGTCAAAGCCCTTGTCCAGGCTGACTGCACAGCTGGAGGTCACCTGGGCATAGCTGTGAGCCACAGAGGATGCTAATCAATGCATAGCAGCTTAGCTGGTGGCCCAACAGAGAGGCAGAGAGGAGGACAACCAACACATAGAAGCCCAGCTGGAAGTTCAAAGGGGTGGACGTTACTTCCCTTATGCCAAAGCTGATGCAATGGTACACCAGGGCAGGGAAGAATAACATTAGTGACACAGGTGATGTATAGGCTAACCATTTTTTCCAAAAGCTAAGTCCACATGACAGCTAGGTGTGACTATAGTGAAATGAGTGCAGTGGGTACATGCCTTGGCCTACTGCCCAGAAAAGTCACACTGGGCTCCGATGTATGAACAAACTGGGATATCTTGTAAGAAGTGGCTTCAGCCAGAGCTCATGCAGTTTCCCAGGTCACAGAATGTGTAACCATGGACCTTTTTCTGCTGGCCCTGCCACAAAATTTACAGTGGTCGGTCAGTCCGGCTAATCCCAAGAGAAGCTTGTGGTGAGTGTTGAAAGCTACCTCACTACTGAAGATTGGCTTCTGGTCTATTCAGACCCCTGGTGAAGTCCACTAGGGGCCCTCAGTAAAGTCATGTTCTCCTAGATTATTTGACCAGCTTTCCAGAAGCAATTTCTCTGAGAAACACCTCAGCAAAAAAACGGAGCCAAATAAATATTCTGTATGTTTACCTATATTGGAATAGCATAAGAGATCACCCAAGAAAAACTCATCATGTCAAAAGTGAAAATGAGTTATGCACATTGCTTAAGATAAAACAGTTAAGAACCTCTGTGTATTACCCACAAACTGATGGGTTGGTGGAGCGGATTAACAAAACGCTCAAAAGTATGTTGCATAAGAAAACTGACAAAGATGGGCGGGTCTGTGAGGTCCCACAGTCTACTAAAGGGTTTTCTCCCTTCGAGCTCTTGTATGGTAGATTGCCTCATGGCCTACTGGATATTGAAAAAGAGACTTGGGGAAAAAGAGGCCCTCCCACCACAGGAGTGCGAATGAACATGTCTCTTAAATGCATAACCAAACTGCAACAGTCATGCTTGTGAATGTATGCAAAGCGCCTAGGTGGTTCAAACCAGGATTTACAAAACGTCGGCAAGGGTAAGAATCCTTTAACCTGGAGACAGGGTCTTGGTGTTGGTCCCGTCTATGGAAAGTAAACTTCTGGCTGGCTCAGTGGCAAAGCCCATTTGAAATCCTTGAACAAGTCAGGGAGGTAAACATATAAATAAATAAAGTATTACAGCCAGGGAATCCTTCTTTTTATGTATTGTATTATGGATTTCTCCATTAGGAGTATATGTCTATCTGCTTTGAGATTGGTGATCATATTTTTGTGATCTGAGTCACACCAATCAGGAACCCTTAGTGGGTCCCAGGATTTTTTGGTGATATTATATCTATTTGGGGCTGGTGATATGGGTTTGGGGATACAGAATTGATTTTTTTTTCTGTTTTGTTATGTACTTTGTGGGGATGGCCAATTATAGCTATCTGGCTGTATGGATTTTGGTACTTAACAATAAACTTTTCCTATAAGTGTATAGAATATATGGTGTTGTGGGATTTTCTTGGCTAGGGTATTTGTTTTTGTTCAGTTCATATATTGATCTCCCTTTGCTGTACACCCAGTGGTTTGGTGTAGAGTGGAAAGTAGGGGTGATCAGAATCTTCCCTGCACAAAAATACTAAGTGGAGAGCCTGATCCTTTGCCATAGATGTGGTAGTGCTGCAAGAAAAGAAACAAAAAAGGAAAAACAAACCAATCTTTTATAAATATGTAATGGAGAATATCAATTGCTATTGACAACTCCAACACGCTTTCCTCTAGAGATCTGTATGTACAAGGATGACTTACCAGCCAGGATCCTGTTATAATTAATGTACGTTTTTTGTTAGCCTGGGCATCGAGCTCGTTCAGTCTACGCAATTCAAGTGCATTCTCAGCATTCTTCTGATGGTCTATTTGTCTCTGTATTAAAGTGCTAGGGCAATAAACAAAATGGGGAAATTAACAATGAATACATTTGGATTTATTTATTAACAACAGTATGTATAATCACAGCGGCCCTTTACCACGTAACCAGCTGCGTCCAATGACAGCTGATCACGGATGTAAACACAAGGTGGTTATCAGTTTTTCTTTCCTTGCGCTGACAGCGTAAGGAAGGGAGAAGAGAGCCAGAAACTGGCTTGTGTTAAAGGGACATCTACCCTGATTATTAGTGCAGCCTCAACAGTGCCCACTAGTGCTGCCACTCAGTGCCCACCAGTGCTGCCAATCAGTGCTCATCAGTGCTGCAAATCAGTGCCTCCTCATCAGTGTCACTTATCAGTGCTGCCCACCTATCAGTGCCCATCAGTGGCACCTATCAGTGCAAACTTACAGTGTCACCTCATCAGTGCACACCAGTGACGCCTCATCAGTGCAGCCTATCAGTGCCCGTCAGTGCAGCCTCATCAGCGGACATCAGTGAAGGGGAAAAATTACCTGTTTGAAAAATTTTATAACAAACTATGAAACAAATTACTTTTTGTGCCCATCAGTGCCACCTATCAGTGCAGCCTCATCAGTGCAGCCTCATAAGTGCACACCAGTGCCGCCTCATCAGTGCTGCCTATCAGTGCCGCCTCATCAGTGCCCATCAGTGCAGCCTGATCAGTGCCGCCTCATCAGTGCCCCTCAGTGCAGCCTATCAGTGCCCATCAGTACAGCCTCATCAGCGAACATCAGTGAAGGAGAAAAATTATCAAAATTTTATGATAAACTATAAAAAAAAAAAAAAGTATTCAACATTTTCGGTCTTTTTCGTTTGTTTAGCAAAAAATTAAAAACCCAGTGGTGAGTAAATATCACTAAAAGAAACTCTATTTGTGTGAAAAAATGATAACAAAATTTCAAACGGGCACAGTGCTGCATTACCACGCAACTGTCATTTAAAATGTGACAGCGCTGACAGCTGAAAATTGGCCTGGGCGGGAAGGGGGTAAAAGTACCTGGTAGGCAAGTGGTTAAATGCTAGTTCCCTACAATAGAAGAGGCATACACTCTGGCTCCGGCTCTCTGGCAGTTTGTGTCTCCTACCATCCCTTCATTCCCCTCTGACTTCTATTTCACTACAGGACCCAGCAGTAGGGGTTGTAGGTTGGAATAACAAGGAGGGGGACCTGGGATATCCAACACCACTGGAATTTTTGAATGCTGAGAGACTGATGGAGGTTGCAGCACTGGAACATAGTGATTGTAGGAGACATTGGCCATTGGAGAGGTGAATATAACAGGGAACTGTCATAATTATTTTGTTTAGGTGATTGACAGGGTTGCTTTCAGTAATGTAATGTGTACTTACTTGACTTCCTCTCCATAGGTTACAACAGATTCATCTGTTATAAGCTTACAGGCTAGGCCAATGTTTTCTGCTGTTTCTGAAATAAATAATAGTTTCAATCTCCCATTAGACTTGATTCACAAAGAACAATCTGGGATGTTTAATAGGTTATCGTTAATATCTGTAACTGTTAGGCAATGTTTCATGTGATGAGTATTAAAGGGAAAGTCCAGCGTATTGAAGGGAGAATGGTTCTTAAGACCATTCCTTGACACCACAAAGCTACTTTCTTGTTATTTCTTGCCTCGACTATTTCAACTCTCTCTATGTTGGCCTACCTCTACACAGGTTATCCTCCCTTCAGTCTATCATGAATATACTTCTAGGGTCATTCAGCTTATCAAACACTGAACCATTGCCATCCCTCTCTACCAATACCCCCCCCCCCCCCAAATTCCACTCTATCAACATATAGCTGCATAGTTGATAAGGGTGAATAAAGACACCAGTCCATCCAGTTGAACCTGAGTTTGTGTGTGTGTGTGTGTGTGACTACCATTTTCCTTATCCCTGTACATTTTGTTCTCTAAGAAACAAATCTAAAAGTTAGAACTTATCTACACTCCAGGCTGACACCACCAGCTGTGAAAGGGAGTTCCACTTCCTTACCACTCTAACGGTAAGAAACCCTTATGCAGTTTGGGATTGAACCACTTCTTGTCCAACTTCATTGTGTGACCAATGTCTTTTTTAGAGACCTAAGATTAAAAAGCTTCCTCCTGATGCTAGGGTCACCATTAAAGGATTTGTATATTGTGATCATATCCCCTCTTAAGCGTCTCTTCTCCAGGGAGAATAAGTTTTTAGTCAGTAGTCATTCCTCATAACTGAGGTCCTCCAGCCCCCTTTTTAGCTTTATTGTCCTTCTCTGGACTCTCTCCAGTTCAAGCACAACCTTCCTGAGGATCGGTGACCAGAATTGGATAGTATATTCAAGATGTGGCCGAGCCAGTATTGTAAAATGGTACAAAATATTAACAACAACATTCAAAGCCATCCAGAAACCCTGCTCTGAGCTATATCACCAACCTAATCAAAAATATCAACCAAATCGTCCACCCTGCTCATCCAAAGACCCCCTGCTGCCTAGTACCCTCATCATCTCTCCCCATGCTCACCTCTATGATTTCTCCAGAGCCTTTCCCATCCTCTGGATCACCCTACCCCAATCTGTCCGACTATCCCCTACTCTGTTTGCTCTTAGGTGATCTCCAAAAACTCATCTCTTTAGGTAAACCTATCCCAGCTCTTCTTAACAACTGAACCTTTATATTATCCCATCAGGTCATTCCCTCACAGCAAAGCATTGTGGAAACTGTTGGGGCTATAAAAATCATGTAAAATAATACAATAACTTGTCATGCAACCATTTAGGTATAACCTTGTGAGCTGCCACACTACTAACCTCAATAAAAAACTAAAAATAAAGACTAAATAAATAAAAATAAAAAATAAAATAAAAAATAAAATAAAAATAAAAATTAAATAAAAATAAAATTAAAAATAAAAATAAAATAAAAATAAAAATACAAGTAAACAAAAATAAAAATAATTAGCTGCCAACACTATCCACATTTCCCAAATGTGACAATACAAACTGATATACCAAATGTGCAGCGTTCAACATAAATAAAAGAAATTAAAAAAAATGAATATCAAACGAATAACTCATGCATATATCCTATAATGTGAAAAAAACATAAAATATAATATATAATTAAAGTGCACATGCTTCGTGTGATACACACAAATCCTCAATAATATAAAAAGTCCAATATACAAACATAAACATAGAGCAAAAAATAAAATCTTAATGCAATGTCCAAAAAATATATATATTGGGAAAATGCGCATGCTCTGTGTATTGCACACAAAAAAAATCTTTAGTATTGCAACAGTCCAAACATAATAATCCGTGATGGTGATGTCTTCATGTAGGTGTGCACACAGCCCCCACCAGGTGTACCCTCACCTTAAGGGCTTTTAAAAAAAACCTGTGATAAATAATATTATCAGCTTGGGAAGATCCTCCTATGGTTCCTCTTTCGTGTAGTGGTTAGTTATGGCTTAAATGCTGCTACAAAGATCACTCCTTCCTCCTGATCACAAGCCAATTTCCTCCTATATCTCCTATATCTCCTCATATATCAGGCCAGGATCTGGGGGCCCCCTTGTTAAAGGGGGCTTCCAGATTCCGATAAGCCCCCCACTCGCAGACCCCAATAACCAATTGCCAGGGTTGTCGGGAAGAGGCCCTTGTCCTCATCAACAAGGTGCTTTGGGGTGGGGGGTGCAAAGCACCAAAGCACCCACCAACCATGTTGAGGGCATGCAGCCTGGAACGGTTCAGCGGGGGGGGGGGGCGCTTGCTCGTCCCCACTCCCTTTCCTGACCTGCTGGGATGTGTGCTCAGATAAGGGTCTGGTATGGATCTGGGGGGGACCACCACGCCGTTTTTTTGTTTAAGCGTGTTGGGTTCCCCTAAAAATCCATACCAGACCGAAGGGCCTGGTATGCTCTTGGAGGGGGAACCCATGCCATTTTTTTTAACATTTTGCGTGGAGTTCCCCCTAAAGATTCATACCAGACACAGTGCCTGGTATTGTCGGGGATCAAAGTTGGATCACTGTTCACTGAAGTCGGACGCATGTCAGACTTCAAGTCGCGGGGCAAAGTTGGATCCAAAGTGGTACAACTGTCGTGTTGTGTCTTACCCGTGTGAACCTGGCCTCAAACCTTACCATCATGGGCAAGACCAAAGAGCTGTCAAAGAACGTCAGGGACAAGATTGTAGACCTGCACAAGGCTGGAATGGGCTACAAGACCATCAGGAAGAAGCTTGGTGAGGAGACAACTGTTGGAGCGATTATTTGCAAATGGAAGGAATACAAAATAGCCATCAATCGCCCTCGGTCTGGAGCTCCATGCAACATTTCGCCTCATGGGGTAAGGATGATCATGAGAAAAGTGAGGGATCATCCCAGAACTACATAGGAGGAGCTTGTGAATAATCTCAAGGCAGTTGAAACCACAGTCACCAAACAAACCATTGGTAACACAATACGCAGCCATGGATTGAAATCCTGCAGCGTTCTCAAGGTCTCCCTCCTCAAGAAGACACATGTACAGGCCCATCTGAAGTTTACCAATGAACATCTAAATGATTTAGAGAAGGATTGGGAGAAAGTGCTGTGGTCAGATGAGACCAAAATTGAGCTCTTTGGCACTAACTCAACTTGCCGTGTTTGGAGGAAGAAAAATGCTGATTATGACCCTAAGAACACCATCCCTACAGTTAAGCACGGAGGTGGACAAATGATGCTTTGGGCAGTTTCTCTGCCAAAGGTACAGGCCGACTTTGCCGCATTGAGGGGTCAATGGACAGGGTCATGTATTGTAAAATCTTCCCTCAGCCAGAACACTGAAAATGGGTCCTGGATGGGTGTTCCAGCATGACAATGACCCAAAACATATCACCAAGGCAACAAAGGAGTGGCTCAAGAAGAAGCACTTTAAGGTCATGGAGTGGCCCAGGTCATGGAGGTCTCCAGACATTAACCCTATAGAAAAATGTATGGTGGGAACTGAAACTTCGAGTTGCCAAACGACAGCCAAGAAACCTTAAGGATTTAGAGAAGATCTGTAAAGAAGAGTAGACTAAAATCCCTCATGAGATGTGTGCAAACCTGGTAACCAACTACAAAAAACGTCTTACTTCTGTGCTTGCCAGCAAGGGTTTCTCCACCAAGTACTAAGTCATGTTTTGCTTGGGGATCAAATACTTATTTTACTCACTGAACTGCAACTTCATTTATAACATTTGTATCATGTATTTTTCTGAATTTTTGGCTGATATTCTGTCTCTATCATTTAAAATACACCTATGATAAAAATGATAGAACCTTTGTTTCTTTGTAAGTGGGCAAACTTCCAAAATCTGCAGGGGATCAAATAATTTTTTTCACCACTGCAGAGGCCATTGGGTTAATTAACTAAAACTGGAGAGTGAAAAATCTGTTGCAGCTTCTAACTTTAGCTTGTTCAATTAGGCTTTGACAATAAATCCTGGAAGCTGATTGGTTTCTATGCAGAGCTGCATCAGATTTTGTACTCTCCAGTTTTAGCAAATCAATCGCCATGAGTTTGGCATTCCAGTAAAGGATGGCATCTCCCTAGGAATAAATAGAATTTTTAGTCTTGCTTTATTTGAGAACTATACAGCCCAGTTTACCTTTCTTATCTCCGGTTAGAACCCAGATCTTTATATCTGCTTTTGCCAAAGTGTAGATAGTCTCTGGCACTCCGTCCTGTAACTTGTCTTCGATTGCTGTGGCTCCCAGTAACTAAAAAAGTAAAATAAAAAGTACATTCAAAATAGAAAACCCAGCATGTTTCCCATCTAAACATCAATACTAAATTGAAGAAATAGTCTGAGGTCTTGCTTTGAAGGTTAACGTGTTTCTCTTTCCGGTAGCATCCGGCCATACTTGACAAAGTTGTCAACTAACCATGTTTGGACCCAACTGTGTCCACCAAGGTCACATGCTACTGGGTCAGTGGCGGCCTGTCCATAAGGGTCGCAGGGTCGCTGCCCCCCAATCCATGTGCCCGACCCCTAATCTACATGCAGGGTGCTGGAGGCATGGATTTCAATGGGTTTTTTTTTTTTTAAGCACGTGATTAGAGCCTGAGGCTCTAATAGGCTTCAAAAAAGGGTGGGCTCGGGACACAGAACACTGCACGCTGATCCCACCCAGTTGTGTGACAATAATGAATTAATATCGGCTATTGCCTTCCTGATTCCCCTCTTAAGAATAGAGCGATACCAATCATTTCCAATTCTGGAAGTGTTCAGTATCACGTATAGAGATCTTCCAAGATGTTGGAGAGATTCCTTTACAAGGGTTTTCCAGTTGTTCTTTTTCTCTGTGAGTTATGGAGATTGAACATTTTAATGTGCTTCCACTGTCAGTGGAGTGGGAGTGAAGATCACAGACTACAGCCAAGTGACAGTAGATATTTAATATATTATTAATATTTATTTTACAATCTTTATTTTATAAATAAATATATTTTACAGTACACTCATAACACTGGTTGAATGAAAGGTTGTGGAATTTTTGCAGAGAAAGCTCAGCACAAATGCTTTCCTTTTAGACTGTCTCTCTCTAATTGAATCTGTAATGATGCAGAGGCGGAACCACAGTGCACAGCAGGGGCTTCTTAAACATCCAGAAGTGTCAAGACAAGAATATTCTGCTGGGGGCCATTAGCTCGACAAGAAGGTGAAAACTGGAGAAATCGGTGGAGGAACAGGTGTTTATTAAAGTGATTGTAAACGATCACCTTGCAAAACAAGCCATTAACATTTAAAATAGAAATTAAAGGCAAAACATTTTTGTATAGCTATAAAAAAAAATTATAAATACTTATTTTCCCCTTTCCTATAAGTGAGTACCTTCCCTCTTTTTTCAGCTCCATAAGAGCTGGTGGGAGGAGAAACAGCAGCACACCAAGCTTCTCAGTGACAGACTGTGTCTGGACAAGTCTGATCATTGGAGGAGAGCAGGTTGAGTTCCCAGCATAGCTAGAGAACTGACCATGCTGTGTTCTCCTGCTTAGTGTGATCAGTTTTTAACAGGAAAGCAGACTGACTAGCAGGAACACCATGAATTTCACACAAAGAGAACAGGATACTTTCTCATACAAGTACATGGTACAGCAGGCACCTATCAGGAATTTGAAGCGTTGGGGTAACAAACACTTTAAGTCTCATAGCACAGAGAGTCCCCTTAAAAAATCCTATCAACCATGGGCACAATGGCTAGCTTCACCTACACTTGTCCCCTACAGATACATTAAATATACTATTGCAGTAAAATAACAGGGGCTTAATCCCCACTAGTACCCCCAGGCCCACAAGCCTACACACAAAACTGAATGTATACTATCACTTTGGACTATACCAGTGGTCTCCAAACTGCGGCCCTGATGTGGCCCTTTGCTTGTCTTTATCCAGCCCATGTGGCACTATTCCTTCTACTGACACAAGCAACAGGGACATCATTTTTGTCACTGACACCAACAATAGGGCACTATTTTGCCCACTAATACCAATAATGGAGCATTATTCTTCTCACTAAAGATGTGGCATTGTTTATTCCCGATGACACCAGGACATTTTCAACTCCCAATGGCCAAAGTCTGGCCCCCTAAAGCCTGAAGGAATGTAAAATGGCCCTTTGCTTAGAAAGTTTGGAGACCCCTGGCTGAGACTATAGTGAGATTGGGATAGTGTATAACTGTTGCAATCCCATTACCATAACAATAGGATAAGTAAAAAGTCAATGTCAAAATAGATAATGACATAATTAATGTTTGTAGCACTGAGACAATCTTTTTTATCATTACCATTGGTAATACCTATATGTCGAATGCCTATTATTTTATTAAGGTGATATAGAAAGATGTTTGCAGAATTTAAACAGGTAGCGTTTCTAACCCATCCCATTCTTTATAAAAGTATAAAAAAAGTTTTGGTTGTGTTTAATTGGATTCACATTGGCAAGACTCTCTCTTCTGCAACTGTTTTTGTATTATAGAATATACAATATGGCGGCATATGCAGTGTATGTTGAATATGAATGGTTGGTGGTTTGTGCAGGCAACTTGACAGGTTGTATTTAATATTAATAATTGTGTACGAAGGATTGTGTCACATACCACAAGGTCAGTTTCAATCTCTTCATATACTTTATCCAAAGCTTCATCACGATTGTACATTGCCACACTGGCTGCCTTATACCTCTTGCTCCATATGTCAAACTCTTCCTCGCTGATGTCCTTGTAGCACAGGCACAGGGTCCTAAGAGTCTCATTGGCAAACACCTGATGAGGAACACAGTGAATGCTTAAAGCTGATGAATTAATCTGGTTATATTTTGCCTTCCTTAGTTCCTCCTTTCCACACTCATCCACATAATATTTTTGTAACATTCTAAAATCTACATAGGACAGTGGTGGTCAACCTTCTTGACATAGGGGCCTTAAATCACCCAACTATACATATATAAACTATAACTATAATCACCCCACTATATTAACAAAAATATTGGGACCTCTGCCTTTACACGCACATGAACTTTAATGGCATTCCAGTCTTAGTCCGTAGGGTAGAATATTGAGTTTGCCCACCCTTTGCAGCTATAACAGCATCAACTCTTCTGGGTAGGATCTCCACAAGGTTTAGGAGTGTGTCTATGGGAATGTTTGACCATTCTTCCAGAAGCACATTTGTGAGGTCAGGCACTGATGTGGACAAAAAGGCCTGGCTCGCCGTCTCCACTCTAATTCATTCCAAAGGTGTTCTATTGGGTTGAGGTCAGGACTCTGTGTAGGCCAGTCAAGTTCCTCCACCCCAAACTCGCTCATCCATGTCTTTATGGACCTTGCTTTGTGCACTGGGCCAAATCATTTGGTGGAGGGGGATTATGGTGTGTTTTTTTTTTTCAGGGGTTGGGTTGGCCCCTAAGTTCTAGTGAAGGCAACTCTTAAGGCGACAGCATACCAAGACATTTTGTGGGAACAGTTTGGGGATGGTCCCTTCCTGTTCTAAGGTCTGAGGAACAGTTATAGGCTAAACGGGGTCGAAGTGGAAAGGGCCTTAAGGAGGGTTCTAGGATCAGATTGGGCATCAGTAAAGGGAAATCGGGACCCCTGTGTAGCCACAGTGCCCCCTCAACAAAGAGGGGAACCACTGGCCCTTGATAGCCAAGATTTGACAGACAGATTGACTGCCTTCTATCAGAGATGCAATCTCCGATGGGTATAACGAACTGACTGGCAAAAGATTAATATGACTGTAAAGGAAGACAAGGAAAGTGTCAGTGATTATCTAAATAAACTACGAGAAGTTTTTAAAGTGTTCTCTGGGCTCCCTGAAGCTGAGGATGTGAATAGTGCATATCAACAACAGCTAAGGATAGCTTTTGTTAATGGATTAAAACAGGGTCATAAGGATTACATTGTTAAAAACATGGTTACTTACTGAACTGCATCAGTTTTAGATGTTTTGCAATATGTTAAGCATTCTGAGAAGTATTTGAAAGTGATGGAAAAAAATGTGAAAGTAAAGGTTTTTGTGCAAGGTGATGAAGGAGATACCCCCTTAAGAAGGAAGCAGAGGAGGGTATAGCCCCTGCAATACCCCTCTTTTTCCTGTTAAGAAGGCTCCGCCTTCCACAGGCTGGAGAATGCTACACGATTTACAAGCTGTTAACCAGGCAGCTATACCAAGGGCATAAGGTAAATAAAACTAAACTCCAGTTGTGGCAACAGCAGGTCAAATACTTAGGGTATAATATATCAAAAGAAGGTCGACACCTGGATGAGGAGAGAATTTGAGCCCTCCACCAGGTGCCGAAGCCAGAAACAAAGAAACAAATGATGTCTTTTTTGGGCATGACAAATTTTTGCAGAGCTTGGATTTCCGGGTATTCAATACTGACCGCGCCACGTTGGTCCATACATTTGAGCCCAGCACGACACCTTTCCTGTATGATAATACTTTTGACACAACCTCACTTAACAATACAGAGATGTACTACATTAAACCCATCCACACTAATACCACTTCCTACTGATGGTCATAAACATGACTGTACTGCTGCCATCACTGAAAAGGTACTGCCATGAAGTGATTGGAAAGATGTACCGTTATCTAACCCTGACATGACACTTTTTGTTGATGGCTCCAGTACGAAAAATTGAGATGGCACAAGTGTAACTGGATATGCAGAAGTGACACATGACAGAACAGGAAATCATAGAGATAGATCATACGGTCCTTACTGATATACAGCAGAATATATCCCCTTGGGAGAAACAATTTTGGAAAACAAAAGGTTGCACAATAATAGATAACATCTACACATCACCTGAAGGAAAGCTGGTATTGCCAAAATCCTTATTTAGGTAGGCAGCAGTATTGACACATGGAGTAACTCATGTGTCAAACAGGGGGATGACTGAGATGTTAATTAAGGTATATACAGCCTATGGCTTCACAAACTACTAAAAAACTTTTTGTTCTCAATGCAATTTATGTGCAAGACACAATGCTCAGGGAGGCATAAGACCACGGAAAGGGAAGTTCCCCACACCACAATATCCATTCCAACACATTTGCATGGATTTTATTGAATTAGACAAATGTGAAAAGGAAGAAATATGGTTTGGAAATCATTGATGCATTGACCACATGGGTAGAGATATTCCGCACAGGAAGTGCTGACGCCTTAACAGTATCCAAAGCCTTACTAAAAGATATAATTTCATGATTTGGGATACCAGAGAAGATTTATAGCGATAATGGTCCACATTTTGTAAATCAGACCATAAAACACCTAACAGAAGTGATGGGTATAGAAGTAAAGAATCACTGTGCATATCACCCTCAGTCAGCAGGGCTCGTAGAAAGACATAATGGGATATTAAAGAGCAAGCTAAAAAAGGCTATGGGGGGCGTGGCCAAGCGATGGCTGAGTGAGGACGCACACCTCGGAGCTCTGTGCGGGGAAGCCCTGAGAACGGACAGTAATCCTGCCCTGAGAGAGCCTGAATTCATGCCAGGGGACCGCAAACACCCGCTGGACTTTGGGGTGCAGAAGGGACCCGAAATAACCCACTATTTCCTCAGGCAACACGCTGCATCTTCCCCGGCCACCTCGGCCAAGATGGCGCCGCCTCGAGTACCTCCGCCGACCGCTGCCGCCACAGCTAAGAAAAGCACCCAGCCGGGAACGAATGCAGGGGGAGACCGCTCGGTTCAGGGTGACAGGTCAGCGTCTCCTATTTTATCCCCCGTGATCCCCATCACCGACACTCAACCTAGCTCCAGCCACATAAGGGAGACGGGGGGTAACATGGAGGAATCCCTTAGAGACATAGTGTCTGGCTTACCCTCCAGACAAGATCTACAGGAAATGGCTGCATCCATTGTTAATGCGCTCTCAAGGGAATTACATGACCTGCGTCAGCAGGTGACTACAGTAGATGAAAGGGTCACAGTACTGGAAACCTCTGCATCCACATCGGATGCCCGGATTGCCGCCATGGAACTGGAACAACGTGGCTTCCGCCGCCATCTTGTGGACATACAATTAAAGTTGGACGACGGCGAAAACAGAAGCAGACGTAATAACCTACGCCTCCGCGGCATTCCCGAAGCCACTATGGGAACGGATCTCCGTGCAACGGTGGCGGCTATCCTGAACCAAGTTCTTGGAAAACCACCAGCGGCAGAATTAGAGCTGGACAGGGTTCACCGTATTCCGGGCCCCAGGATTTCACCCGCAACATCTCAGGATCATGATGCCACGGACCTCCCACGGGATGTTTTGTGCCGGGTCCATTTTTTCACCATAAAGGAAGAAATCATGCGGTTGGCTTGGGAGCGCGGCCCCATAGACTTTGATGGCGCACTGATCCGGATCTACCCGGATGTTTCCAGGCAAACGAGAGCAATGCGAGGTCTCCTGAGACCACTGCTGGAGGTAATCCGGGCAGCAGAGGCGACATACCGCTGGGGACATCCCTTTCACCTTATTGTAAGGAAACAGGGGGCAGAATTTTATCTACGCTCCCCAGACCAACTTCCAGATCTATTCTGCTTCCTAGCCAAACCCCCTGTGAGTGTCCCCAACTGGTTTGAATACCTGCTGTCACCGGAGGCCCTGGGCCCACCTCTGCCCAGACCACAACGCTTCCGTAGGCCGCGCTCACGAGCCACCAGCCGAGAGAATGCTAGACCTCACCCGAGGTCCGCCGAAGCGTGACACCATACTTTCTCCAAGGGCCTGGAATGACCAGACGACCGCCTTTGCTACAAAACCCCACTGGGCCTCCGAAGTCTTTGGACCTATCTCCCAGGGGTCCCACCAAACTGGGATACAGGATGTCTCTCTTGGACCTGCTTAAACTGCCCTACTCTGTCTAATCCCCGGGAAATACGACTCCTGGCCATACTTGCATCTCCCGCCTTGGACATATGGAACATCAGCTATCACCCACAAGCCTTACCAGTATAGGACTGAACTGGCATGGCCGTGCGCCAAACCTGGTCTGGTATGACACCCCCTATACAGGGATTTTCCATCGGAGGCGGATGGGGGGACCGTTGCAAATGGAGGGATCAACGACTGGGACATCAGCTTTGACACCTAAAGATGGCTCTCCAGAACTCTGACACCACCGGGAGAACTGGTCCTCCATTCCCAGATAAGTGTCCTGAGGATCTGATCTATGTGTTTGCCCCCCCTCCATCTGCCCCCTTATGTTTCTGTTTCAGTTATGTTTACCCCCCCTTACATTTGCTGGCACAGTGGCCATACGGGACATCCCTGGGACCCCTTGCCCTCCCCAACCTCACTATGAAGGATGAGCAGATGGTCATGCAATGGGGGGGGGGAGGGGACCATGGGCCTTAGTGGTTAACATGCCCGGGGTCATGTCAATAGTTGGCGTTATACTCCCCTTTTATCAAGTGATATGTTTTGTTATGTTTTGGTGTATAACTGTCTGCAGTCTTTATTACATTATTATTGTACTATTATGTTGGGTTCTATCTACGCTTTAGGTGGCGGCCCCTTCCTGTGTGGTCTCCCCGGTCACCCCCGGATGGGGGGGCACGGGACTCTTGATATCGAGGAAGCGAGTCTCGCCATGTGGCGTCGGAGCGGTCCCCGCTGGTAATGTCTATTGCCTGTGTTGGCAGGGGGGATCGGTCTGACCTCCATGAGTTTCTTATGGGGCCACCTACACCTAACAGAAGGGGTCTACCAGTTATGATGCAGATACCAATTACTAATGGGTATTGTTGTTTGATATAGCTCTCATGTTTAGACATTATATAATTCTCAGTGGCACTATTCCCCACACATCTCCATAAATCTTGACTAATTTAAATTACTGCCTAAACTCTACTTATTCGTAGAGTAGATTTCAACACTCCTACCACCCCCACATTAGGGCGGACTCCTGTGTAGACACTTTTAGTGTATACCAGGGGCCCATAGTTAGTCTAAGACAGAAACCGCTCACCTCCCCTACCCCACCCTTCCTCCCCCCCTCCCTCCCTTCTTCTCGTTCCCTTCTTCCCCTTCTGGTATACCTTTATTTCTAAACTCTGCCCTCTGCCTGTGGGGGAGCCTGTTTTTGTGTCTCTTACACACGTATACTGACTTCCATTTCCACGCCAGTAGTCATGATGGGTCACTTAAAGATTACCTCTCTGAACGTGTGTGGCCTTAATGTACCAGAGAAGCGCTCGCAGCTATTGGCTGACCTGCGCAGGGGCAAAACACACGTCGCTTTTCTACAGGAAACGCACTTTCGTGCAGACTCCATACCCAGGCTAACCAGCGGGACCTTCCCGTTGGCATACCATAGTGTCTCTCCGGTCTCCAAATCAAAGGGGGTAAGCATTATATTGGCAAGGTCAGTCCCATGGGTGTTCGAGGCACAGCGAGCAGACGAGCAGGGTCGCTTTCTACTCCTAAAGGGAAGGGTCTCCGGCCTGCAGGTCACTTTCGCCAATGTATATTTCCCCAACGTGGGCCACTCTCAATTCCTCCGTAAGCTCCTCTCGGAGCTCCTGGAGTTCTCGGAGGGGATGCTTGTTTTTGGCGGAGACCTAAACTTTGCCATGGATCCAACCATGGACGTATCGCGGGGTGCCTCACATCTGTCCTACTCCTGTCTGAGGCGTCTCAAGGCAGATCTACATACCCTACATCTTGTTGACCCGTGGCGACTACTCCACAACCAAGATAGAGACTACTCATTTTACTCCCAAGTGCACCACACTTACTCGCGGTTAGACTACATACTGCTGTCACATAAAGATCTTGCTAAGGTAGTCTCGACCTCTATTGATGTCATATCTTTCTCCGACCATGCCCCTATCCACTTGACCCTCCGGCTGGGGCCAGTGACTCGGTCTCCTCCTTCGTGGCGACTGAATGAGGCACTACTCCAATCGGAGGAAACACGAGCGGAGCTACTGAGAGCGCTCCGGGAGTATTTCTCCATCAGTTCCCAACCCCCTTGTGACATGGGAGGCTCACAAGACGGTTGTGAGAGGGATATTGATCAAGATAGGGGCCCGACTGAAACGGGACAGACTGAAACGCACAGAGGAACTTCTTGCACAGATTCGTAAGTTAGAAAGTGTACATAAGGCCAGCCTTGCTCGTTCAACCTACCGGGATCTGCAGAGGGCACGGGAGGAGCTTTGTACACTCCTTTTCCAGAAAACCAAACAGAAGCTAGCATGGGCACGGCGTACTATGTTTGAGTATTCAAACAAACCGGGGTCACTCCTTGCCAGAGCTCTACAGGGCCCTCGCACGAAAACATACATCCCACACATACAATCATCGACAGGACAGAAGCTAAATACCTCCTCAGATATGGCGGAGGAGTTCCGCGCTTTCTACACAGGCCTCTACAACCTGGACACAGGCCCACCTAGGGTGGGCGGGCATACCCCACAATCCTATGTGGCTGCCTCAGGCATGCCATCTTTGTCGGACGAGATAAGGGAAGAACTAGAAGAACCCTTGACTGTAGAAGAACTAGGAGCTGCGTTGGCCTCTTCGAAGCCGAAAAAGGCCCCTGGCCCAGATGGTCTGACCCCAGTGTACTATAAAACCTTCTTCGACATACTAGCGGAACCCCTGGTCTCTGCCCTTAACACCCTCACCGAAGGGAACACATTCCCTGTAGACACCCTTAGGGCCTATATCTCCCTCATCCCGAAGGAAGGGAAGGACCCGCAACTCTGTGGGAGTTATCGCCCGATTGCCCTCCTGAATTTGGATCTCAATCTCTTCGCAAAAATCATAGCCAATAGACTGCTCCCCCATATACCAGACCTGATTCATAGAGACCAGGCTGGTTTTGTACCGCTACGAGAACCAAGGGACAACACCATAAGAGTTGTTAACCTGATTCACTCGGCAAGGACCACCAAACGAGCCCTTCTCCTGCTGTCAACTGACGCGGAGAAGGCCTTTGATCGCGTTGATTGGTCTTTCATTCGGGCAACTCTAGAGCACATTGGCCTCCGTTCCTCTATGCTTCAGTGGATCCTCTCCCTTTACACGCATCCCACCGCATCGGTTAGGGTAAATGAGACAAGATCGGACTTCTTCGATATTCGAAATGGCACGCGTCAGGGATGCCCCCTCTCCCCCCTGATCTTTATCTTATCCCTAGAACCCTTTCTCTGCACAATAAGGGCAAACCCAGCCATATCGGGCTACCCGAAGCCATCGGGATCTCACAAGGTGGCTGCCTTTGCAGATGACCTTATCTTTTTCCTAACAGAGCCCCTTACTTCACTCCCCAACTTAATGGAATCCCTCCAAGAATATGGCAAACTCTCATCATTTCAGATCAACCTGACAAAATCCTCCGTTCTTAACATAACGGTAGATAAAGGAAACGTTCAACGCCTACGCTCAATTTTTCCATTGAAATGGGCAACCAAACATATTCGGTACCTGGGAGTAGACATCACCACAGACCCGGCCGAGCTGTATTCGGCCAATTTTGCCCCATTACTCCTGCGCCTTAAAACTGACCTCTTGCACTGGCATTCTCTGACGTTGACCTGGTTCGGCAGATGCAGTGCCCTCAAAATGACCTTGCTTCCAAGAGTGCTATACCTGCTGCAGGCGCTCCCCATCCGTCTACCCTCAACGTTCTTTAAACAAATCGATTCCATGTTCCGGGCATTCGTCTGGTCCCACCGAAAACCCCGTGTGAGACTCCAACTCCTTTACCTGGCAAAGAACAGGGGAGGGGTCGGCTTACCGGACATAAAGGCCTACTACAGAGCAGCTCACTTAACCAGGCTAGTGGACTGGCACTGCCACACAGAGGCAAAGCACTGGGTCGCCATGGAGGAGGAGGACTCCGGGGGGTCAGCTAAGAGTTGGCCCTGGATCACCTCACCACTACCTAAAGACCTTGTGGAACATCCTACCTTGGGCAGCACCCTAGTGGTGGTTAGAGAAGTTTTCCGACGCTCCTCGGTATCCCCACAGCCATCTCCCATGGTTCCGATTCTGGGCAATCCGGAGTTCCCCCCTGGTACACAGAATCCACAACTTAAACGACTGGCAATGGGCACGAAATGGCGCCTGTACGACTTCTTGGGACCCAATGGTCAGCTCTCTTTGGAGGCTGGAGTTCTGGTGACAGACCCCCCCCTAGACTTCTGGAGTGGACTGCAGCTTCGGAATTTCCTCCGCAGCTGTATGCGGAAACCGGGCATCACCCGTAAACTCACTGAATTGGAACTCATCTGCCATCGTGGGGAACCGATCCGACACTGTCTCTCACTAATGTACTCATCCTTAACCCAACCAGAAGAGGAGTACATCCCTCAGTTCATTTCCAAGTGGGAGGAAGAGCTTGGAATCCAATTCACTGAGGTACAGCGCAAGAAAATTCTTTATTTCGCTCAGAAGTCCTCAATTGCCACTAGAGTACAGGAAACCTGTTATAAAATTATGACACGTTGGTACAGAGTCCCCACCATCCTGCATCGTTTCTTTCCCCAGGTGTCCAGCCTTTGCTGGCGCTGCGGCTCTGAGGAGGGGACGATGCTGCATATCTTCTGGTCCTGCTCCAAGCTGGCTCCATTCTGGCTCGGGGTGGCACGCACGGTCGGACATCTCACTGGTGTTACCCTAGAGGGTGATCCTGCGGCTTGCCTGCTCCACCTGTCAAAACGACCCATAAAGAAATATAAGACCTCCCTCACTATTCAGCTGCTGAATGCCGCAAAGGCTTGTATTCCTCTCTGCTGGAGATCGGAGAGACCACCGACATTATCCCTGTGGTTTGCTAAAGTAAACGAATTAAGGGACATGGAGGATCTTACTGCCACCTTGCACAATAGAGAGGAGACCTTTCGAGAGACTTGGAGACCCTGGCAGCATTTTGTATACACAGAAGTCTATCTTCAAGAAATGGCTCAGTCAATCTAATTTCAGCAGACTGGCGCCTGTCACAGGCAGGGGGCTCCACCCCTTGCCCTGTCATACTGCACCTATTCACTCTGTCTTTACCTTTTCTCTGTAGCTAATCACCTATATCCCCTCCCCTTCTTCCCCTGTTCCCCCTCCTCCCTCCCCGCCTGAACCGCCCCTAACTCCTTTTCCCTTTACTTTCTCCTCTTACCCCGGGGGACCCCCGTTCCTGTATAATGCATTCTCATGCTTGGGTTCCTTACTGGCACAGATATAAAGAAAATCTTGTCAACCATTACCTGCTCATTGTGTCCCATGTATGGGTGTTACAGTGCTTTAGTCCCCACCTTACTAAATACATAGAAAACAGTATATCTCACTGAGTGACAACTATCCACAGACAAGGAAGTCAGATAGCAACCAAACAACTCAGAACCTAAAGTGCCTTTCAGGTCTCTTTTATGGACAGTATTGACATCTCAGGGAACCTTCCCCACAAATTTTGACTGTAATGCCTGCTATAATAACCTGATATGTCGAGTCAGTTGTTCTTTTTACCATAATTGTCTGCAACCATTTACCTGTATCACATTTACTTGTCTACTACACTGTATTACAACAGATTATGTATTTGTCTGCATATGCTCAGTGTCAAAATAAAGAATTTAAAAAAAAAAAAAAAA
Organism: Lithobates clamitans; assembly: GCA_037952925.1. Classification (NCBI taxonomy): domain Eukaryota; kingdom Metazoa; phylum Chordata; class Amphibia; order Anura; family Ranidae; genus Lithobates; species Lithobates clamitans. Next base: position 3,560,640 of record JBBGZY010001151.1, read on the forward strand.
AAAAAAAAGGCTATGGAGGAGACAGGGAAAAATTGGATGTACTGTCTCCCACTAGCTATTTTAAAGTGGGGTTCCACCCAAAAAGCAAAAATACCTGTAAAAATTCTAAAAAACAAAACAAAAAAACATTTGGATATTTTTTTTTTCACTTACCTCTAAATGCCTGTTGCTAGGTGGTCCCTCGTAGTCTGCCTGTTCCTTTGCCTGGGCTGGTGACATCACTTCCCCCCAGGCACAGGAAGGGCTCTGCTCTGCTCCCTCCCTCCTGTCAATCATCTGGGACCCATTACAGGTCCCAGGTGATTGAGCGGCCAATCACGGCGCGCGGCGCCGCTCGCGCATGCGCAGTGGGTGCCAGGCTGTGAAGCCACAACCTGGCGCCCACAGTTGAAATGCCGGCGCCGACGAGTGGAGGGGGGGGACGAGCGGGGCTTCAATCCCCCGCATCGCTGGACCCAGGGACAGGTAAGTGTCCAATTAAAAGTCAGCAGCTGCAGTATTTGTAGCTGCTAACTTTTAATTTTTTTTTTTTTTTGACGGCCCCCCTGGGTGGAACTCCTCTTTAAGCATGCACATCACCCCCACTAAGGAGGGGCTGAGTCCATTTGAAATGATGTATGGTAGACCTTATAAGATACCTTTATTACCAAATGAAACCCACACAGAGGAAGGGGAGAGAACCTTAGCATAATACATGTCAAGGTTATTAAAACAGAAACAAATTAACCAAGAGTGTTCCATTCCAGAAGGAGAGCCCATAGGAGAAGACAAAGTACAAATCGGGTGCTCATCAAAGTGATCAGAAAGAAGCATTGGCACTCCCCTAAGTGGGACGGGCCATATCAAGTACTCCTTACTACTCCCACTGCAGTAAGAATTGCTGAAAGGACTATCTGGATTCACCAATCCCACTGTAAAAAGGTAAACATAGGCAGAGTAGGGACAGAAAGACTGAAGGAGGGGGAAAGTCCAACTACAAAGGGAGGCAGATAAAAGGTCTGCTTGTCTCAACCTTGGTAAAGAAAAGGCCCTATTTAGGCCCCCCTCACTTCAGATAGTATGGTAGGGATTTTGTTCCTGGTGGGAGCATTGGTGACTCTAGGAGAGGCCTCTATACGGGGAGGTAAGAGACAGGGGAGGATAGTGGAACCAATCAATTGGGAAGAGACAGGAAGAGCATTGAACCTCACCTTTGTTGAAGGAACCACCAGTACTATACAGGTGGATTTCTGCCAGATGACAGATTGTGGAGATAAGGTAGAAGCAAGTAAGCTGACCTGGGCAGATAAATGCGTGTGCTACCTGGCTGGAACTACCGGGTGTACTACTTGGGATTCAGTCATGTGCAGCCCAGGATTGGGGATATGAGATCCCAGCAGCAGGAGATTTAAAGAATAGATTAACCATAACTAAAGCGGCCCACTCTCCCTGTACAGAATCAAAGAATTGCAATATATTATTGATTTCCCTGAAGGACCCAAAACTAGAAGATCAGAGGTTATATCGTATAGGAGCTTGGATATCAGGAACTTACCCTTTGGAAAAATTATTTCTTAAAGTCAAACCAAAGAATGAGACAAACAAGAAGAAAGAATTAGATAATGAGGACCAATTTAAAGTAGAGGTATTAGGATCACCAGTGAGATTCACCAATCTCACAGTGGAAGAAGCTATAACATTAGAAACAGGATACCAGGATAAGAATGAATGGCTTGAATGGTTAATATATACTGCTAACACCCTTAAAAAAGAGAACTGCTTGGTCTGTGCAGGGGCCAGACCCCAGCTGGCTACAGTGCCTTTTCCCTTAAATAACAATACAGATCCAGATGGTTTAGGGTGTATGCTAAAGCTATATCAAAAAACATACAAACCTGACACCAACACTCCCTGTCACACATTAAGTTTATTGTTTCCCCAGGTTCAGAGACCTCAGATACCCCTCTGCTGTCACGGCATACCCTGGCAACTTTACTTGTTTTGCACTTCTGGGGAATGAGAGTGGCAAAGATTTGGGGTCTTTACTGGATGACTACTGCATGGAGAGGATTAACAAAATTGCAAAGGGAGAGGGTGACACCTGGTTTGAGCACGACACCCAGAGGGCGGACGTCTGGTGATTATGCGGAGACAAGAGGCTCAGAGCGAGCATCCCAGCCAATTCCCGAGGGGATTGTGCCCTGGTACAGCTGGCAATGCCTCTGCGCTTACTGTCAGAGTCCCCTTGGAAGAAGGGTCACCAGAGGAGGAGAAGGGACACCTCTCCTGCGGGGACTTTTGACCCCCAGATCTATATAGATGAGATTGGGGTTCCGCGTGGAGTGCCGAGCGAGTTCAAAGCTAGGAATCAAGTGGCAGCTGGATTTGAGTCTCTTCTCTGGTGGGTGACAGTAAACAAAAATGTTGACTGGATTAACTATATATACTATAACCAACAAAGGTTTGTAAACACCAGGGATGCAGTTAAGGGATTGGCAGAGCAATTAGCCCCTACCTCTCTGACGGCATGGCAGAATAGGATGGCATTAGATATGGTCCTAGCAGAAAGAGGAGGGGTCTGTAAAATGTTTGGCGGTATGTGTTGCACCTTTATTCCTAACAATACAGCTCCTGGAAGAACCGTGACTAGAGCCCTTGAAGGATTGACAGCTTTATCGAATGAATTAGCGGAAAACTCAGGTATTAATGATCCATTCACAAATTGGCTTGAAGGATGGTTTGGGAAATGGACTGGACTTGCCACCTCATATTTGATCTCTATTGCCGTGGTTTTAGCCATCTTAGTCATTTGTGGTTGTTGCTGTATTCCCTGTACCTGAGGACTCTCTCAAAGATTAATTGAGACCGCCATGACCAGGATAATGTACCACACAGTTCTCCAAGGAGAAGATATCTACGATGATGCAAGTACTCCTCTAAATGAAGTAAGGTCTGAAAACCCAGTTGTGGAATGGACCTGCACTGAAGTAATAAATTGAGGAAGCAAATATAGATATCAGAGGAGGGAATGATAAGAAATATGTAAAGAATTACAAGTGATATCAACATTTGCCTTGTTCCTTATATGCTTTTTTCTAGCTAAAATGGCGCTGATTTGTTGTTTATGCAACCTGCTTATTTCTGACTAACGCCTTAAACAATACTTAAAAGAACTAGCAAAAGTTTACCATATTAGGAAATATTGTGAAAGGACACTGGTTTTTGACAATAAAGCTGACGATGCACCATGAGTCACCAATGTGCCTTAGCCAATGGCAGCTTGCCAAATACTGCTATAAAATGACATGTGTAAAAGGGTTCCTGTGTGACTCTGCATGAAACTCCTTGCTGTGAACGGAGTTCACCCCTATGTATCGGTACATTTGTAATAAATCTGTCTTCTAATCAACATGACCGGAGTTGACTGATCAGTGAGAGAATGGAATTTTACTGACATTTATAAAGATCAGTAAAAAAAATGTTTGAATGCATAAAAATGTCTGAAAGCATGGTCTAAAAACATGTACCTTTCAGACCTTGCTTCAAATTACACTCATGTTTAGAGTGTAACACAGCCCCCAAAGCACCTAAACCTCTTCTTCCCCCTTACGGAATCGAGGGGACCTTTTCTCCACCGGCTGTCATATTTGAATTTCGGCATGTCTGTGCATGGCTCCACCTGCTACCAGAGTAGTACTCAAGGTACTACAAGTGCAGTGATGTCACAACACTTCCTGCTCTTCCAGCACTGAAACGAAAGGTCCATACCTGCATACAGACATGAGCTGGAAGAAGATTCTGCAGCAGCAAGAGTATCGCACCCTTGAGCCCCTGATCCACTGATCGCAATGCTTTGCAGGCTCAAATGCAAAAAGTAATACATTTACATCTTTGTTAGTTTTCAATATTGGTGCATTTGTTTTTATTTATATTTGCAAAAGGTGGAATTATCCTTTAAGGGACCCGAAGGCAAAAGAGAATTGTGCCAAATAAAAATGCCCCCCCATGTCACTGTAATGTAATACAGACTCACATCTAACGCCTCCTGAGTCTGCTCCTTGATTAAGTTGTTTGAATGCAGCCGAGCATATATGATGGTGTCAGCGCCTTTGCAGTAAAGTCTTAACTTCCCATCTGGATACCGTACTGAAAAAAACAGAGACAAAGTGCTTGTTTTTAAATCTGCAACACTGCTTCAATAAAGTAGTAAACTTACACTACGGGCTTTTGTAAAATGGGTGCCAAAACCACAACATTTTTAAGCAATCAAACATATTTTCTTTTTTACCGATCTGAACACAGCACATTGCTTTCAATGGGCCTGTACACACAGGCATGCAAATATCAGTAAACTAGCACCGCATTAAAAAAAAAATACAAAAATTGGCATTACTGGTAAGTATTTTACACGCCTACATGTGAGTATGCACATCAGTTACACCTGTTCCTTGGAGAGTAGATTTTGTATTTTTTTTTTTTGTGGGTATACACATTGTAATATGGAGAGCCCAAGATCACTAATCAGCTGCTTGTAAAAGTAACAGTATTTATTGGACTTACAAGACAAACCAAAACAGGCTTCTTCTGCAAAAATAAACCACAGTCCACAATCATGGTAACATCAAATCACCACTAATATACCAGTCCCACACTTAGTTTTGAGGTTCCCATCTGCTTCGGGGTACAATAAAAGCCACAGGAGCTTAGCAAAACAGTCTCAGTGCCCAGATAGTTCACACTTTGTCACTTTTGTCACACTTTGTCTTTCAAGCTTCTCTTGCAGGGTAGTTTAAGCCTTTCCGGACCAAAGTCCTTGGTTTGGAGGCTCTTTCCCACCCAAATAGTCTCTCCGAGACCCAAATGAGGACTTATTAATTCAGAGAGTGTTGAATTTGGTTCTTTCCTCTCGAACTGGACTACCCTGGAAAGGTTTAGGAGTGTGTCTGCTTGACCATTCTTCCAGAAGCGCATTTGTGAGGTCAGGCACTGATGTTGGATGAAAAGCCTGGCTCGCAGTCTCCGCTCTAATTTATCCCAAAGGTGTTCTAGTTCCTCCACCCCAAACTCTCTCATCCATATCTTTATGGACCTTGCAGAGAATGCAAGCCAGGCCTTCTCATCCAACATCAGTGCCTGACCCCACAATTGTGCTTCTGGAAGAATGGTCAAACATTCCCATAGACACCTTGTGGACAGCCTTCCCAGAAGAGTTGAAGCTGTTAAAGCTGCAAAGGGTGGGCCAACACAATATTGAACCCTACGGACCAGGACTGGGATGCCATTAAAGTTCATGTGCGTGTAAAGGCAGGCGCCCCATTACTTTTGACAATATAGTGTATTTCCCATCCAGGACCCATCCCTGTACAATATACACGTGCCTCTTCTCGTGGGATTGTGAATACTATACGGATTGCACTCCTGTTTTTTGTGCAGGAACTTTCTGCCAGGAAGATTCACTGTTCATACCTCAGTATCATATGGAAGGATCTTAAAACATGATTTATATGCTATAAAGTGCCTGTACAAGGCTTTACAGGCAGTCCCCGAGTTACGAATGGGTTAGGGACTGCCGGTTTGTTCTTAAGTCGGATTTGTTCGTAAGTTGGAAGCGCATGTGCAGAACGGCGAAGATGTCGTTTTCTGATGTTTTCCGATATTCTGTCAAGTAGCCGCATATGCGCAGACATCGTTTTCCGATGTTTTTCGATGTGCCCACCGTTGAAAAGTGGCCGCACATGCGCAGAACGTCTCGCCGCCTCCCGTTCGTAAGTAGGAGTCGTTCGCAAGTCGGAGGTTTGTAACTCGGGGACCTCCTGTATAGTCTCGGGGACCTCCTTTTCTGAGTAAAGGGAAAAGAATAGGGATACCTAAGATACCAACAATAGAAAAATCTGAACTTAGAGACTACACAGAGCTGGGAACTCTCTCCCCACCCCCCTTGTGACAGCTCTGCATGCCCGAGAGGCCAATCACAAAGCAGCAGTGCTGTCATGTGAAGGGAAGGGTAGTGAGTCACATGCTCCTCCATACCCAGAAGTATGAGTAGCTCTCGTTGCTCCCAGTAGACAAACAGAGGGCAGTGAAGCAAAAGGGAAGGTAGGTATGTGCAGCTGGGGAGGGGCAGCAGTTCATGGCCAAAGCACAGGTTGACTCTAAATTGCCCTGTGTGCATAAACTGTGTTCTCGAGCACCTTTTCTTTTCCAATGCTCCATCAGCATGATGTGTCAATGGACAGAAGAGGGGGAGAAGAAGCCAATCACAAGTACAGGTCTTCTAATATGCCTAAATAATTGTTCTCATCAAGAGCAGTTAAACAATGGTTGAGCAAATTACACGATCACATAATCCAGCTGAATCGGGTGACTGCCACCTTCCAATAGGTAGTTTGATTATGCAAATATGGTCAGTGGTGGGGTTACGCACTTACCTATCACAGACATGCGTTTTCTATCACTGTTAAAGTCCAGGATGGCCAGACGTTCATATGTGACCTCCTTTCCCAGCTCGCTAATGGTGATGGTGCTCTGAGTTCTCGATAGAAACACAAATCCAAAGTTCCTGGCTGCTGTCACCAGCGCTCCTTCATCCGGTGATGCCGCTTCATAGCACAACTCTCCCTCTAAAAATACAAGACATGGAAGTATAATTAATCCCATATTACACGGTACATGAAATAGAAATATTAGGAACCAGAATACTAAAGATATGTTATGCAATATGAGAGAGCTATTAAAGGTTCTTTCTTGTCAAATTTGATATTTTAGCAGTGATAGGAATACAGAGATCACAGTGTACAGTACTTACCTAGAATGTGTGTAGAACGGGTCACACTGTTGAGTAAAATCCTTTGGTCTGGCAATTCAGCATTCTGAGAACACCTAATCCCAGGTTCCTGATTCTGCGGGCCAGGGATTCCTGACTCTGCCTTCAAAATTCTGTTTGCAGTCTAATTATTTAAAGCCCTTTTTAGTGACATTAAATAATATCCCTATTCTTCAAAATAACCCATACACATCTACTACATTTAAAGGGATATGTACTGTAGTTTTTAACATCCCTTGTGATCAATGGCGTCACTAGGGGGGGCAGAGGGGGCCCTGACCCCCCAACATTACGCTGTGCCCCAACATGTGAATCCCCCAATTAAAAAAAAACTTCTTTTTTTTTTTTTTTTTTTACAACAAGGCAATGTCTTTTTGTTTGCATTCATAGCGGATGCGCAGCATCTTACTGGGGCCACACAAACACAGTCTCTTTTGAGAGGGAGAGTGTCCCCAGTCAGCTCCTGTGGGTGATTCCTCCCCTCTTCCTCTGCTCACTGACACTGCATAATGCGAGCGCTCACACAACCACGGCCACCCGATATGCTCCTTCCCCTGCATCCTTATTGGCAGGGAGAAGAGCGAGTTGCAGGAAGGACTCCACCAGGACTCTCAGTTACTGAAAAAACAGACTAATTTCTCCCGTCCTTAGGACAGGAGAACCAGCCTGTAAATTCCAAGAGATGCCAGACCAGCGCTGTCAATAGCAGGGGCAGGACAGCAAGAGGAGGCTGGGGAACCCCACAGTGACAGAACACCAGGGCCCGGTGGCAAGACAACCTTTGCAACCCTAATAGTTCTCCCACTGCTTTGGACCCTTATATTTTCTTGGTATGCTGGTGACATATATCTCTTGTTTACTGCCACCCTGGGGGGGGGGGGGGGCAATACTGTAGGAAGGGAGCTCACTGCAGAACATGTGAAAGGGCCGTTGTGGAATCACAGTAAAGGGCCCCAGGATACATATATATATATATATATATATATATATACTTGCATTTTATAGTTGCCCCCCTACTTTTCTCCCTGTCCCCCCATGTGCCCCCCCTAAATATGAAAGCTGGAGACGCCACTGCTTGTGATAAGTGCTGTGCCAGGGTATTCACCATTGGAAGTTTTTTTTGTTTGTTATACTTGAAACTCTACCTCATTAGTTGAGTAACGTTGCACTGTATGATTAGATGTTGAGCATTGTCTGTGTTTTTCCACAGTTGGTTGCACAGGGATGTGCAAAGTTCAGAGGTGAGATGTAAAGAGGTGTTGGTACCATTTTCCCTTTGTCTACTAGATAGCACCCTTCCAGTAGATAACTAGAGGGTTGCTTTAGTGAGTGGGGGGAGTTCAGATAGAGAGTCAAGAGAACTGGAGTGGGACTTTGGAGCTGACCCCCATTAGACTTGGTGGGGCCTATTCTACTATGATGTAGTACTTCCAATGATTGGTATTTCTCAGCTGGGGAATACCTGTAAAAGCCACAGTGCCCTAGATATGATGGAGATGGGGGAGAGAGCAAAATGGGCCCAACCTGGGAAAGTGCCAACCATGGTAAAAAAGAACTGTGACCAGGTGCCTAGCATATCATGCCTCAATCCCCATATATAAAATATATACACAACCAATATTCGCCCATGGGACTTTAAGACCCCTTTCACACTGAGGCAGTTTTCAGGTATTTTAGCGCTAGAAAAAGGTGCCTGTAAAGCCCCCTGAAAAACTGCCTCCCATTCATTGCAATGGGTGCCTTCACACCTGGGCGTTGCGCTTGCGGGATGTTAGGAAAAGTCCTGCAAGCAGCATCTTTGGGGCTGGTTGGGAGCTCTGTGTACAGTGCTCCTAAAATGCCCCTGCCCATTGCAATGAATGGGCAGTGCTTCCGAAGCGCCTGAAAAGCGCTTCGGAAGTGCCGCAACATGGGAGTTGTTTAACCCCTTTTTTGGGGTTAAAAGTGCCCTGCTAGCGGCAGAAAAGCATAGCAAAAGCGCCGCCTATTAGCGGTAAAGCGAGCAACGCTTTACCGCGAGTGCACGGGCGGCCCCAGTGTGAAAGGGGTCTTAATGAGGCATAATACAAAAGTTATAAAATATCAATTTATTGTACAAGAATTGGACACATAAAATAGGGATCTATCAATGAAACAAACAGATCCCTATTCTGACGGGGGAGTTCAGAGTGATCGTCTGTTTTCCTAGTGATCAGGAACAGCGATCTCTCTGTACTCCCAATAAATCCCCCCCCCACAGTTAAAAACGCCACCCAGGGAACACATTTAACCCCTTGATTACCCCCTAGTGTTAACCCCTTCCTTGCCAGTGACATGTATACAGTAATCAGTGTATTTTTATAGCACTGATCGCTGTATAAAAACAATGGTCCCAAAAAAGTGTCAAAAGTGTCAAAAGTGTCCAATCTGTCTGCTGCAATGTCGCAGTCCCACTAAAAATTGCTGATCACCGCCATTACTAGTAAAAGAAAAAATAAATAAATAAAAATGCCATAATTCTATTCCCTATTTTGTAGACGCTATAACTTTTGCTCAAACCAATCAATATACGCTTATTGCGATTTTTTTTTTACCAGAAAAATGTAGAAGAATACATATTGGCCTAAACTGATGAAGAAATTCATTTTTTTACATTTTTTGGGGGGATATTTATTATAGCACAAAGTAAAAAATATTGTTTTTTTTCTAAAATTGTCTGTCTTTTTTTGTTTATAGGGCAAAAAAAAACCCCGCAGAGGTGATCAAATACCACCAAAAGAAAGCTCTAATTGTGGGAAAAAAAGGACATCAATTTTCTTTGGGTATAGCGTTGCACAATTGTCAGTTAAAGTATCGCAAAAAATGGCCTTGTCATTAAGGGGGCAAATCTTCAGGTCCTTAAATGGTTAATAAGGGTCCCCTTAGTCTGCCTGTAAAGTGATGCATCGGTGCAATATATAGAACATGCCACAGCAATAATGACATTTCTCAAGGAAAAATGTAATTCAAACTTGCTTGTAATAGAGGCCATATAGAGGAAAAATCCCTTCCCCTGCCTACAGTTGTGCTCATAAGTTTAGATACCCTGGCAGAATTGATGATTTCTTGGCCATTTTTGAGAGAATATGAATGATAACACAAAAACTTTTCTTTCACTCATGGTTAGTGTTTGGCTGAAGCCATTTATTATCAATCAACTGGATTTACTATTTTTAAATCATAATGGAAATAGAAACTACCCAAATGACACTGATCAAAAGTTTACATGCCCCAGTTCTCAATATCGTGTATTGCCCCCTTTGACATCAATGAAAACTTAAAGTCTTTGTGGATGAGGCTCTTTATCTTCTCAGATGGTAAAGCTGCCCATTCCTCTTGGCAAAAAGCCTCCAGTTCCTGTAAATTCTTGGGCTGTCTTGCATGAACTGCACGTTTGAGATCTCCCCAGATTGGCTTAATGATATTGAGGTCAGGAGACTGAGATGGCCACTCCAGAACCTTAACTTTATTCTGCTGTAGCCAATGACAGGTCGACTTGGCCTTGTGTTTTGGATGATTGTCATGTTGGAATGTCCAAGTACGTCCCATGCAAATGTTCCTCCAGTAATTTTTGATAACATGCTGCATTCATCTTGCCATTAATTTTGACCAAATTTCCTGTGCCTTCGTAGCTCACACATCCCCACAACATCAGCGATCCACCTCCGTGTTTCACAGTAGGAATGGTGTATCTTTCATCATAGCCCTTGTTGACTCCTTTCCAAATGTAGCGTTTATGGTTGTGGCCAAAAAGCTCAATTTTGGTCTTGTCACTCCAAATGACTTTGTGCCAGAAGGTTTGTCTCTATGCTGTTTGGCGTATTGTAAGTGGGATACTTTGTGGCATTTGCGTAGTATTGGCTTTCTTCTGGCGACTTCACCATGCAGCCCATATTTCCTCCTTATTGTGCATCTTGAAACAGCCACACCACATGTTTTCAGAGAGACCTGCATTTCACCTGAAGTTGTTTGTGGGTTTTTCTTTGCATTCCGAACAATTTTCCTGGCAGTTGTGGCTGAAATTTTAGTTGGTCTACCTGACTGTGGTTTGGTTTCAACAGAACCCCTCATTTTCCACTTCTGCTGATTGGCATTCTCATTTCCTTGGATATCTTTTTATATCCCTTTTCTGTTTTATACAGTTCAACTACCTTTTCCCGCAAATCCTTTGACAATTCTTTTGCTTTCCCCATGACTCAGAATCCAGAAACATCAGTGCAGCACTGGATGAAAGATGTAAGGGTCTGTCAGTAGTCCAGAAACTCATTGACGTTTTATACACACACAAGCAAACAGATCACAGGTGAGGATGGTTACCTTTAATAGACATTCAAATCCCTTTGTGTCAACTTGTGTGCATGTTATCAGGCCAAAATCACCAGGGTATGTAAACTTTGGATCAGGGTTATTTAGGTAGTTTTTGTTGTCATTAGGATTTAAAAAGAGTAAACGCAGTTGATTGATAATAAATGGCTTCAGCCAAACACTAACCATGAGTGAAAGAAAAGTTTTTGTGTTATCATTCATATTCTCTGAAAAATGGCCAAGAAATCAAAAATTCTGCCAGGGTATGTAAACTTATGAGCACAACTGTATATAACAGTTGTCAAAGTCAAAACACAGCAGTTGTCGGGAAGCCTCCCATTGAGGCGGATCTTTTTTCTAGTTTTCTGGTCCGTCGGGCGGCGTAATTAAAGATGGATGGACATTTACATAATAAAAGAGATGATTAAAAAAAAAAAAGATGGATGGACATTGTGGTATTGTCAAAAACTGTCTATTGTGGTTTTTACTTTTTGACACTTTTTTGGTGAATGGGTAGGGGTACAATGTACCGATACCCATTCACATTGGGGGGGGGCGGGATCTGGGGGCTTGTTAAAGAGGACTTCCAGATTCCGATACCCCCCCCGCCCACAGAACCCGAGAACTACCGGCTAGGGTTATCGGGAAGAGGCCCTTGTCCCCATCAACATTCACCCTTCCCATGTTGAGGGCAAGTGGCCTGGTATGGTTCGGGGGGGGGGGCGCTCGCTCATCCCCTCACTTTCCTGGCCTGCCTGGCTGCATGCTCAGATAAGGGTCTGGTATGGATTTTTTTTTTTTGGCATGGAATTCCCCTTAAAATCTATGCCAGACCCAAAGGGCCTGATATGGATTTTGGGGGACCCAACGCTGTTTTTTTTAACATTTTGGCGTGGAGTTCCCCTTAAAATCTATAACAGACCCAAAGGGCCTGGTATGGATTTTGGGAGGACCCCACGCCGTTTTTTCCTTAATTCTGTCATAGGGTTCCCCTTAACCACTTCAATACAGGGCACGTTCACCCCTTCCTGCCCAGAACAATTTTCATCTTTTAGTGCTCTCACACATTTTGAATGACAATTACTCAGTCATGCAACACTGTACCCAAACACATTTTTTATCATTTTTTCACACAAATAGAGTTTTCTTTTGGTGGCATTTAATCACCACTGTTTTTTTTTCTTTTTTGCGATTATAAAAAAAAGAGCATACATTTTGAAAAAAAAATTTAAAATTTTTAGTCTTTATTATAAAATTTTGCAAATAAGTAATTTTTGTTCATAAATTTGGGCCAGATTTATACTGCTACATATCTTTGGTAAAAATAACCCAAATTAGTGGATAGTATTTAGTCTGTGTGAAAGTTATAGAGTCTACAACTATGGTGCAAATCATAAAAATTTGATCACACCTGATATACTCATTTCTTGAGGCCCTGAAATGTCAGGACAGTAAAAATACCCACCAAATTACCCTTTTTTGGAAACTAGACAGTCCAAGGTATTTAGCAAGAGGCATAGTGAGTTTTTTGAGGTTGTAATTTTTTCCCACATTTCTTGGGAAAATTAAGAATTTTTTTTTACACAAAATTGTCAGAATAACAAGTTATTTCTCACACACAGCATATGCATACTTCCAATTACACCCCAAAATACAATTCTGCTACTCCTCCTGGTGATACCACATGTGTGAGACTTTTTCACAGCCTGGCCACATAGAGAGGCCCAACATGCAGGGAGCACCATCAGGCATTCTAGGAGCATATATTATTGTTCTAATTTTATTCCTACCTACCACACTTTTGAGGGTCCTTGAGCACCAGGACAGTGGAATTACCCACAAAATGACCCCATTTTGGAAAGAAAACACCCCAACGTATATTCTATGAAGTATGGGCTGCAGATAGGTACTTGGGTACTCTGATGGGCTGCAGGGGGGAGGGAATGTTCCTGCTGGCAGCATTTTACAATGCGCCGGTGGAGAAGTGGGTAAAATCCATACCAGACCCAAAGGACCCCCCCATGCAGTGTTTTCCCTTAGGAAGCCTTAACAACCTATTGACTGTGCGCTCGGTGGGCGAACATCCCACTAAGTGCCCAGAAAGTTCAGGTGTCAGGCGAGTACCTGAATGGGCAATCTTTAGGCCAAACTTATGCTCGGCCCAAACCGTTCGCCCATCCCAAGTGGTGCCTGAACACTGCAACCCGTCAGTTACTCCTGTTGGGCGCAGGGATGGGCCCTGCTGTTAAAAATTTGTAAAAAAAATTGTAATTACATGCCCCTGTCAAACAATTTGGGCCTTGGGTGTTGGTGGTGCCTGAAAACTGTAACCCCTCACAGTTACTTTTGCTGGGCGCAGGAATGGGCCCTGCTGTTAAACATTTGTAAAAAATATTTAAATGACATGCCCCTGTCAAACAGGTACAGAAAATTTGGGCCTTAGGTGTTGGTGGTACCCTAAACCAAAAATATTGTTGGAAGCTAGCATAATCAAGATTCAGGAATAGGATATGCAGCATAGGCAGTCTTCAAGGGATCCCAGATCCCTAGCAAATTCAATCAGTTACATCAGAATCAGGGGCTTGATAGCTGCTGACCCAGGACTGATTAATTTTTATAAATGTCAGCCTATCAACTGAGTCTATGGACAGGCGCACTCTTTGATCCGTCACAAACCCTCCAGCAGCACTGAATGTGTGAAGATATAGGAAATATAGGAACCATATCTTTTTATAAATTCAGGGTTCCTCTTCAATATGAAATTGTATTCTCATTTAACTTGTTTTTTGTTTCTAATTCTTTTGGTATTGCAACACATGTGGCTGACCAAGTCGATGTTAAAATGTTCTGCCAATGATCTGACACAATTCTCGGAATATGAGATAGGGAAAGATGTTGACATAGAAAGTCCCTGTCTAAAAGCCAACTTAACTTCTTTCCAAGTAATTATTCCTACAATTATTTCTCCCTTTCTGTCAAAATAACTTGACAGTTGAAATTAGCCAGGTCAAAGTAACCCAGAAAACCCAGAACACTGGCCAAGAACTGTGTTGAAATATTGAGTGAAATACTTATTGAAATGCGTACTTGTGATGTGTAACTTTGGGCTTGTGCCCGCCATAAGATTACTGTATAACCCTTCTCTATAAATATCTGAAATCATTTGTAATCGGGACCACTCCTGACTCAGAAGGATGGTCCGCTGTACAGTGTATATTCTTAAGTAAACCTATATGAGACGATGCAGCTGGCGTTGATGTCCTTTATTTCAATGTTCAACTTTACATTTGGTGACCCCTGACGTTTCTTCTTGTTTGCATCTCCACCACCGGCTCTCCACCCTCTCCAGGACAGAGAGCAGCAATGAGGCCTCAGGTGAGAAAACTTTTATTTTCTCATTATAAATACTGTCTTTTCTGTGCGATGTGGAGGGGTCGGCTGGGGGAGTGCAGCCAGAGAAGGTAACACGTTTCCTATTTTGATTTTGCCTGCATACTTGTCTCTGTATGGTTACTGAAGAATGTTAAAGGTACCTATTATAATTTAAAGCATGCTAAGTAATGATCATTTTAAAGCGCTTGCCTTTTTCTCCTTGTCTCCAGAAATGACAATATATGTATATATATTTTATGAAGGGATGTATAAGTGCAGGTACCACAATTTCTGAATAGTGAGTAGAAGTTGGTGGTGTGTTGAATTTTTTTTGTATAAACGTTTGTGATCCTAAGGCAGATTGGTATTGCCTTCAGCGGATATCCACAAATGGGTGAATGGTGTTTTTTTAACGTTTGTGGTCCTAAGGCGGATAGGTATTGCCTTCAGCGGATATCCACAAATGGGTGAATGACCTGCTGTGTGTTCTCTGGGATAGGGAGTCTAGATAGGGACTAGCCTATTACCACTCAGAAAGGAGACGTCCTTCTGAGAGTAGAATGAGTGAGATATCTCAACTTATGTACTGGGCTGCTGGTACACAGCCATAATGTTAAACGGTGGAGCTCTAAGTCCCGGAGTTCCAAATTATTGTCATTTCTAAAGAGACTAATGAGAAATTGTGATAAATATGGGAAATTTGCATGAAAAAAAAATGTTTTGCCTGTCATGAATACATTTGGGTTAACAAAAGGAGTATGGGAGGGACCCATCTAAACGGTGGCCACCAGAGGGGTCCCCCTAATACACCTACAATTGATGCATTGTTTAAATTGCTTTTTAAAAGGTCTGATTGTGGGGGATTGAATGTTTAGCAGCCTGGGAAAATTTATCTAGGAAAGATATAAAACCACCCCCCTATGAAATGTGCTCAGAGAAAGCTGCTTTACATGAAGAAAATAAGGATAAAATACCCAATGCTTGGGTTTCCCCTTATGACTCAATAAGAAGGGAATTATTAGGAGCATCTGCACCTATGGTATAGCAAGTGGAAACTGCAGAAGGGGAGTCAGCTAATGGGGATATAGGAGAGGCGTCTGGTTATCAGCAGACCACTCCAAGTATTATGATAGAAACTCCACAGTGTAGACTCATAGGTAAACTTGTTAATAAACAGTATTCCCTACATTACCGTAGAGAACAATCATTCTATGATGTAGATGGTACAATGGCATTTGAAAAAGAAGGGGAACTGTGGCAGTACACTCCAACAAGAGCAGATGCCTTAGCAAAATTTAATAAATTAAGTAAATTAAGTACTAATACTCCTCTAGCAGGGAGTTTTAGAGATCATGCCTCACCAGTATTAACTAGGCAACAGGTGAAGCGAATGGGATTACTACCCCAGCGCACCCCAGAAGATAGACTAAGGACAAAGGAGTATTTTAAATCCAAATTAGAACCGTTCAGACAAATCCCCTTGAGAGAGGTAGTTTTACCAGGGGAGGAAGATGACCAGGGTAATTACACCGCAAGAATAGGAAAAGTGTATGTCACCTGGAAACCTAATGAGATTAGGGCAATTGTTGTTGATCTGCCCAATTTAGAGAAATGTCCAAAGAAGTGGTATAAAAAGTTGATGTGGATAGAGAAAACGCAACAATCTACATCTATGATATGTGGATCTTGATTGATTGTGCAGTGTCAGAAAAGTATGTGTATGTATGGAATGTATTTGCAAGATATGCAAGCATTGATGGATGTTGTTCAAAAGAAAGGTGAGGATGTGTTAGATTACTGGAATAGATTCAAAGATGCTATTCAGAAGCATAGTGATTGGATTCCAGATGATGAAAGTGATATGAAATGAGCAAAGTTGGTGAATGTATTGGTGGATGGAATGTTGCCTGAGATTAGGGAAGAAATAGAGCTTCGTACGGTGGGATTGAGAAAGAAACCTGCCCCTGAGTTAGTTGAGATTGCTCAAATAGCTTACGAAATGTTACAAAAAAGAGAAAACAAAAATGATGAATATACAACTACCAGAGGTTAAGGAAAAAGTCCCAGAGCCCAAGGGGGTACCAGTATCTACAGTACAGGTAACATCTTAGGGTGTACCGGTAATGGCCCCCCCTTACCCACCTTCGGGAGTGGTATATATCTCTAATTATGGGGCGCCAAGGCAAAAGCGTGGCAATTGGAGACAAAATGAGGGACAACGCATAAACCCTAGAATTCAGTCCCGATATCAACAAATCATCCCAAATAGAGTAGGGCTCCTGACCCAGCAGCCTCGTGCCCTCCCCCACTTGCTACAAGTGTGGATTGAGTGGGCATATAGCCAAGGACTGTGGGGAGCACTAGGATAAGCTGGGATGTGCTGACAATATAGATGACACATTTTATCAAGCTTTAGCAGTAATTGAACTTGATTCTGTTGATGAACCAATGGTTGAAATAAATGTAAACGGTATTGATTTGTGTGGACTCATAGACACAGGGGCTTCACGGTCTCTTTTAAATGTCTTTGATCCTAACTTACCACTTTCCAATGAAGGAGTTTCTTTGGTTGGAGTAAGTAATAATATAATCTCACCAAGGGAAACGCAGTCTCTACTGGTGACATTGGGAGAGCATTCAACAGAACACTAATTTGTATTGTCTCCACATTCCCCCTGGAATTTTATTAGGAAGAGATCTACTTTCAAAAATGGGGGTAACCATTGCATTATCTCCGGATAAAACTGTTATTGACATACTGCATAGGTTAAAAGAAGAAGCAACTGACTTGTTGTTTATGCCTTTATTAGTAGCGGATATGGAGGGAGGAATTTTAGAAGAAGTCAAACAAAAAATTAACCCTTCTATATGGGTAACAGGAGCGAACACTCCTGGTCTTATGAAAGTTGCTCCGGTTAAATAGAGACCCTATATTACCAGTACCTAGACTACCGCAATACCCCTTATTTCCTGAATCATTTGAAGGTATTAAACCAGTAATAGGGAAGTTACTACAGGAGGGTGTTCTTACTCCTTGTAGGAGTTCAGCTAATACTCCTATTTATCCAGGATAAATAGGAGAGGATAGCTGTCGATGGAGGTTGGTGCATGATTTGCGTGCAGTCAACAAGGTAATTATACCATCAGTACCTGTGGTACCCAACCCCTCTACTATACTGACAACAATACCTCCTTCAGCAACTCACTTTACTGTAATTGATCTTGCCTCAGCCTTCTTTAGTGTTCCTGTTCATCCAGATGATCAATGGATGCTAGCCTTCACGTTTGAGAAAAAGCAACTTACCTGGACCAGATTGGCAATGGGGTATCATGATTCCCCCAGTTGCTTTTCTCAGGCGCTCAAGGATAAATTAGATGAGTGGCAGCCACTCATGAGATCAGTATTAATATAATATGTGGATGATCTTTTGCTAGCATCCTCTGATGAACAGACTTGTACTGAGGATTCTATTTCTTTAATGAATTTTCTAGCTAGTATAGGACAAAGAGTAGATGCTGCAAAAGTACAATGGGTTAAATTAAAAGTACAATACCTGGGCCACTGTGTCTCCCAAGGTATCAAAAATTTGACAGCCTGGTGTTTCCGCCCGGCCAAAAAGGAAAAGGGTAATTGCAAAGCAACGAATGCCCACAGCTCTAAAACAGTTGAGAGCATTCCTTGGATTAGTGGGATATTGTAGACAGTTTTTACCTTAATATTCTACAATTATAGGTCTTAGCTGTTCAAAGTAGAAGGGAAAGATGACCTAAGTCTAGTAGAACGAAGATGTATGTTACAAATGCCCCAAGAGTGGGGACTCAGGTTCAGCAGATAGTGCAGTATGGTGATTTGATTATAATGAAAACTTCATTCCTTCCCTGAACTTGCTGTCTTGAATTTGGGACAAAATACAGAACCAATGATTGATGTGTCAGTTAATGGTTTGTCTATTCTGTGTTTAATAGATAAAGGCGATTCAAAGAGTTTGTTAAATATATGTGATGCCAATTTTTCCACTTCGAATCAGCAGGTAATTTTGGTCGGGGTAAGTAATGATGTAGTTATTGTCAAAGTTACTGAAGCTCTATAAGTAAGAATGAGAGGTCAGTGTCATAAATGTTCTTTTGTTTTATTGCCATACTCCCCTGACAGTCTACTAGACAGAGGTATAGTAATAAATATAGGACTAACTATAGTTTTATCTACTGAAAGAATGGGAATAAAACATACTTGAAGTAAAGGGAAACTTTAGATTTGCTCCTTATGCCAGCAATTTATTAACCCCAAGCAAAAGGGGCTATTGTAAATATTTATAGTGACTCAGCCTTTGCTGTAGACATAATGCATAGTTTTGCACAACTCTAGCAAGAGAGGGGTTATCTGACAGCAGCAGGAACCCCTATACAACATAAATAGTTAATTGTTAGATTATTGGCAGCGGTTCAGCTGCTTCTTAAAGTTGCAGTAATTAAATGTAAACCACATGCTAGAGCAGATGATAGCATATCACTGGGAAATGCTTTGGCTGATAGGTATGCTAAAGATGCTGTACATTCTTATGAGCCAACTACAGCGCTTCCAACATTCCTGCTCACAGATCTTCAAGTGGATCTGGAAATTTTATCAGCTCTACAGGCAAGCTCGCCTCATACGTCCTTTTGGACCACAAAGGGAGCTGTTTGTGGAGCAGATGGTAAATGGAGATTAAAAAACAGGCTGGTTGAGCCTCCGACATTATTTCCTTCTTTGTTTGCTTTGAGCCATGGGCCTTGCCATGTCTCAACAGGAGGGATGTGTCGGGTGGTAGCCAGAGATTGGTGGGCTCTAGGTTTTTCTGCATATGCTGCTAAAAAGGTTACTGAATGTTCTATATGTCAAATGCATGACATAGGAAAGTCAGTGCCCACTCCCATGAAGCATATTCCGCATACTGAGGAGCCATTTCAAATTGTGCAAATTGACTTCTCGGATATGCCCCCTTATGGTCGATTTAAGTATTTTTGCATTGATCAATTTTTGAACTGGCCAGAGGCTTGGCCCACGTCCAAAAATGATGCCAGAACTGTGGTAAAATGTCGAGGGAATTGATCCCAAGGTTTGGTATAGGGTCAATAATTTCCTCAGATAGAGGTACACATTTTGATAACAAACTTATGGCAGAAGTAGTGAATATTTTGAGTATGAAACAGCAATTGCATACTCCTTGCAGACCTCAAGCTAGTGGCATGGTGGAATGCAGCAATCAAGCCCTGAAGAGGTATTTGGCCAAAATAACTGCTAATGGACAAAGCACATGGGTAGAAGCATTACCTATAGCCTTGGCAACCATTAGGACTACCCCTAAAGAGAAGCATGGACTGTCACCTTTTGACATATTGTTTGGGCGACCGCCCAGGAGACTACATTCATCTCTTGTGCAGCCAGAGACAGTGACTTTAATGAATGGACATTGCAAATTGGCAAATTTGTTTTCTGATACTTTTTCCAGAGCGAAAGCAGGGCAACCTGTGGACACGAGTGAAGGAACTCATGGACTAAAGTCAGGAGATTGGGTGTATATCAAGAATCACACACCCCGAACTACTTTGTCTCCTAAGTGGAAAGGACCATTTCAGGTCATTCTTGTATCTCCTACTGCAGTGAAGCTGAAAGACTATAAGTATTGGGTGCATGGTTCACACTGTGAGAAGTCTTTGGTTCCAAAAGAGAATATAAGCCGGTCTGCTACTGGCAAGAATTGTTCTGTACCTTTACCTTCCAGGTCTCCTCCACTGACTCGTGCGCAAGCAAGAAGACTGCAGAATGAATCTCCTAGGGCCTAAGATGAATGTGAAGCTCTGGAGTGTTATCCTCTGCGGTGGTGTGGTTGTATGGATTACAGTCGTGGCATATGAGTGGACATACAAGAAAGAAAAGGGTAAGATGCAAGATACTTTTCTTTTTAATGCTACTATAATGGAAGAAATGTCACAACTTGAACCGGTTTCAGATGCAAGCTGCCAAGAAGCTGAATATCACTAATTGCTGGATATGCACACATGCACCTATTTCTCATAAGACTTTCTCCTCTTTGTTAGGAATACCTAGCACTTTAGCTGAAATAGAGGACAGTGTACACTTTGGTGAAGTCAGTAGAACAATGATTGGCAGAGTTATTTCACTTCTACTGTTCACAAATGCTCCATTGAGAAAACCAGCTATTTGCATTAACTTTACTCGAACCTGAATTGCTTTCCCAGGGTTACCAGAGTACTACCAGAACTCCAATTGCATGGATAATGCCGATATCAAGTATTGGTTTGATGATAAGGATGTTGTGTGGAGTACTGACAGATATCAGGAATTACATGATTACACACATCGTCAACATTCCCGGCAGAATAATATGAAGCTATTGATGTGCCTACAAGGATATAATTTCAATAAAGCTTGTGCTGCCTCACCAGGTTATTACTTCATTTGTGGAAAGAGAGCATACACTTGGTTTCCTTTGAATTCTAATGGGGTTTGTTACTTTGGTAGAGTCATGCATGCTACTTGGTATATGGAGGATAATGACTTTCAAGAAACACAGCTCCACAAAATATCTATACACTTTCTTAAAAAAGACTTAGTGCACCTTATTAAAAGGGATCTCTCTGATCAGTCAGCTCCAGGAGAAGATGAAATCCCAGGAGGAAAAGAGGAAGAAGAAGACTCCGAGATTAATGAGAAAAATGACAATTCTCCTGATAGGCCTACATTTTATCCTAAGTCAGATGATAATTTTACAAATGTTGAATCACATGACAGAGAGATTAAACCATTGTTTTCTATTCCTTGGGTAAATAGATGTTGTATTAAAAAGGCTTTCAGTTTCATCATTGATTTTGCAGACCTGATGGATAACATTACTGCCCTGTATGATAGAAAATTTATAGCCCTTGCTATAGAATTAAAGACGATCAAAAAAGAGGTTTTGCAGCCCCGGCTGGTGCTGGATTATCTCACGGCCAGTCAAGGAGGAATATGCGCCATAGTGGGAAATACTTGTTGTAACTACATCGGAAATGATACTAAGACTGAAGATGCCATCATTTCGCATGTAGAAAAGGTACAACAAATGAAGGTTAAATTTCACAAAGAATATACCGAAACTACTTGGGTTGAAGGTAACTGGGAAAGCCGGCTTTCCTGGCTCAATCCTCCCAACTGGTTTTCTGGTATTGCAGGATGGTTTTCTGGAATTTTACATGGTATTTTTTACATTGTTATAAATGTTGTTTGAAAATAATCACACGTGCTGGTACTAATATTGGTTCTTCTGAGCCCTTAAGGTCTCGAGTCAGAACTGCTCATGAGATGGTGATCCATATACCTGAAGATCAACCTAAAGATACAGAAGAAG
Source organism: Lithobates clamitans (assembly GCA_037952925.1). Lineage (NCBI taxonomy): Eukaryota > Metazoa > Chordata > Amphibia > Anura > Ranidae > Lithobates > Lithobates clamitans. The sequence continues at coordinate 3,582,525 of JBBGZY010001151.1, forward strand.
CTTAAAAGGGATACCGAAAGAATTCTAAACACAGGAGGGGCTGTGAAGATATAGGAAATATAGGAACCATATCTTTTTATAAATTCAGGGTTCCTCTTCAATATGAAATTGTATTCTCATTTAACTTGTTTTTTGTTTCTAATTCTTTTGGTATTGCAACACATGTGGCTGACCAAGTCGATGTTAAAATGTTCTGCCAATGATCTGACACAATTCTCGGAATATGAGATAGGGAAAGATGTTGACATAGAAAGTCCCTGTCTAAAAGCCAACTTAACTTCTTTCCAAGTAATTATTCCTACAATTATTTCTCCCTTTCTGTCAAAATAACTTGACAGTTGAAATTAGCCAGGTCAAAGTAACCCAGAAAACCCAGAACACTGGCCAAGAACTGTGTTGAAATATTGAGTGAAATACTTATTGAAATGCGTACTTGTGATGTGTAACTTTGGGCTTGTGCCCGCCATAAGATTACTGTATAACCCTTCTCTATAAATATCTGAAATCATTTGTAATCGGGACCACTCCTGACTCAGAAGGATCGCCCGCTGTACAGTGTATATTCTTAAGTAAACCTATATGAGACGATGCAGCTGGCGTTGATGTCCTTTATTTCAAGGTTCAACTTTACAAATGTCCATTCAGAAAGCACGCTGGATGCAGGACAGGCCAGTAGCTCGATTGCGTATTGAGCAAGTTCTGGCCAGTGGTCCATCCTCAAGACCCAGTAACCCAGTGGATGCTCAGTTGGAAAGGTCTCCAAGTCTGCTCTTGCCCCTAGATATTCCTGCACCATATAATGCAGACGCAGAGTTAACCAGTGTGCCGTGATGAAAATGTACCGTCCCTGATCATGCCTGCTGGACCTTAAGTCAGCGGTAATGTGGACCTTGCTGCTGATCGACCTGTCCAACGATGCCAAAACATTGCCTTTTACATGACGGTACAGAGCTGGAATGGCCTTTACGTGAAAAGAAATGTCTTTTTGGAACCTGTGACTGTGGTACAGCACATGTCACAAATTCACGAAAGGGGGGCAGAGTCTACCAGATGAAAAGGCAGCAGTTGTAGTGCTAGCAATTTGGCCAAGCTAGCATTTAGATGCTGAGCATGTGGATGGCTGGGACAGTGTACTGCTAGCAGATTGGGAGCAAGTACTTGTGGCACCTATTGCTATACCTTCATTCCTCTCAGTGCAGGTTTTTGAGAGGACTTGAGGTATAGTAAGGGTTTAGATCCCAGATGAGGAGCAAGGAGAAGTCTGCATTTTTTTATGATGTGGGTCAGGTGCTGTTGCCAATGGACTGCATGGCAGGTCGTCATATGTCTTGTCAAGCATGTGGTGCCAAAGCGGCTGATGTTCTGGCCTTGCTTGATCCGCTTCAGACAGAGATAGCAAACAGCAACACTGCGGTCTGCTGCACATGTGTTGAAAAAAGCCCACACCAATAAACTTTTGGAAGTCAGTGGGGAGTCAGCAGCGCCCTTCACCTGTGGAGCTCTGAGGTGTGATGCAATAGGGTGGCTGCCCTTAAGCCAGACCCCGGAGGATTTTCTGCTATGTTGGAATTGTTCCTCCTCCTCACTTTCCTCCTCTGTTCTCTTAGGCACCCAAGTACAGTCAATGACCTCATCATCCCCTCCCTCCTCGCAACTGGAGCAAACTTGGCAGTATGCTGCAGCTGGGGGAACATGACTGCTAGTTTCTTGTCCTTCTGTGGCACCCCCTCTCACTAGGCTCATGTTACTCCCTTCCTTAACCTGGGAACCTACATTGTAGCATTCAAATTGCTGCTCATCCTCCAGTAGCACGTAACTGACATTATTGTTGAATAATTCTGGTGACTCCTCTATGCATGATGGTGGGGCTACGGAAGGAGTAACTGTGGACAAGGAGCTGGTGGAATAGTCCGCTTTGGCATCTGCGTTGGAAGGCAAACAAGTATGAGTCTGGGTGACAGAGAATGAGGAGGATGAGGACGGCTTAGTTATCTGCTCCACCAAATCTTCTGCATGTTGTGGCTCAATAACACGACCAGCAGCAGAAAAAAAGGACAATCGTGCCCCGCCTGCAGAGGATGCACCATGTCTGTGACCACCACTTTTCACTGTAGACACAGAGGCTGCTTGCCCTCTTTTGGTGGCCTGTGAGCGTCTGCCTCTCCTTGGTGCCCTTCCGGACATGATGGGGATTTTTTTTCATACTGCACTACACTGTATTATATACTCTGCACTGCACTGTAGTATATACTATGCACTGCACTATATACTGTACACTAAATGCACTGTATTATATACTGTACACCAACTGCACTGTATTATATACTGTACACCGCCTGCACTGTATTATATACTGTACACTGACTGCAATGTATTATATACTGTGTACACTGCCTGCACTTTATTTTATACTGTACACCCCAGATGATGTCTCTTTAGACGAAACGCATTGGGACAAGCCTGTTGATGTCATTGCGTTAAACTTCAGTCTATTTACAAGCGCTTTTTATCTGCTCAAATGTGAGTGTTCCTCTATTTTAATAAATATTTTCTGTTATGCGGATTTACACTATGTGTAACTTTTGTTTCATTTATGGTTGCATCCTGTGAGCATATGAGAAGGATTCAACCTTCTCGATTTGATCTCTGAGTTTCCCTTCCTTGCCGTGAGTCCTCTGAGGGACATTGTGAACACCATCCACCTGTGCCAACATCTGCAGACATTGAGGTCCCGGCCTACCGGTGTGCTGTCACCATAAGCCTTGACGACTCATTGGGCATATGCCTTGTTGAGTCCATTAACTCTGGTAAGCCTTTCTTATGTTGGTGGTGGCTTCTCCCATTATCTTCTCTTCACATTTGTCCCCCTTTTGATGTCAGAAAGTGGTCATTCACTTACCTGGACTAATATCATTTCTCAGTTTTCATCCGTGAACTATATTAATTTATTTTCCATTACAGTGTAGACTATATTTAGTATATTCATTTATGCTTTTGCACGTATATCATTCAGAGTGTATAACGTCAATCTTTTCTCTGTATCATATACGGTCTCATTTATTATGACCGTTTTCATTTAGCGCTGCACATTTACCAGTTATTTTCACTTACAATTGTCTCTTGCTGTGCTAGCTGCTGTCTTGTGTTTTAGGTGACAGCGCAGTATTTTTCACTTTTTCACATTGTATACTCTGCACTGCATTGTAGTATATACTCTGCACTGCACCATATACTGTAGACTGAATTCACTGTATTATATACTGTACACCCATTGCACTGTATTATATACTGTACACCGCCTGCACTCTATTATATACTGTACACTGACTGCACTGTATTATATAGTGTACACCCACTGCACTGTATTATATACTGTACACCGACTGCACTGTATTATATACTGTACACTGACTGTAATGTATTATATACTGTACACACTGTATTATATTCTGTGTACACCACCTGCACTGTAATATATTATGTACACCACCTGCACTGTATTATATACTGTACGACTGCAATGTATTATATACTGTGTACACTGCCTACACTGTATTATATACTGTACACAATGTATTATATACTGTGTACACTGCCTACACTGTATTATATACTGTACACCGCCTGCACTGTATTATATACTGTACACCGCCTAAAGTGTATTATATACTGTGCACCGACTGCACTGTATTATATACTGTGTGCACCGCCTACACTGTATTATATACTGTACACCGCCTGCACTGTATTATATACTGTACAACGATTGCACTGTATTATATACTGTACAACGATTGCACTGTATTATATACTGTACACAATGTATTATATACTGTGTACACTGCCTGCACTGTATTATATACTGTACACCGACTGCACTGTATTATATACTGTACACCACCCGAAGTGTATTATATACTGTACACCGACTGCACTGTATTATATACTGTACACCGATTGCACTGTATTTTATACTGTACACACTGTATTATATACTGTGTACAACGCCTGCACTGTATTATATACTGTACCGACTGCACTCTATTATATACTGTACACTGACTGAAATTGATTATATACTGTGTACATCGCCTGCACTGTATTATATACTGTACACCGACTGCACTCCTTTATATACTGTACACCGACTGCACTGTATTATATACTGTACACTGCCTGCAATGAATGGCAGCGGCAGCACCCGAGAGCCGATGAAAACATTAGCTGGGGGGGCCAACAACGCTTGATTACAGGACAGGTGAGTGTCCTAATATTAAAAGTCAGCAGCTACAGTATGTGTAGCTACTGACTTAAATTTTTTTTTCTGGGGGCGGGGGGTTTTGAGCGTAACTCCGCTTTTAGTACACTTTTAATTTCTTTTCACCCTCTCCCCTTTTTTCAGGTTGGTTTTTGGTATTTTGGTATGTATTATTTACCATAGCCATGATCTCTTGTGCCACCTCATTGGTTTTTCCCATTGGGTGACCCCTTCCATTACTCCTGTGTCAGACACTGAGCAGCGGTCACCATTTGGAGACTGTATGTTTTATCAAGTTCCAGGCTGGTTTGTAAGTCCCTTTTTAGAACATCAATATGTAGCGCGGTGGCACCCCCCCCCCCTTTCTAGGGAGTGCTTTAATATAAATTTATGTATTTGTTTTTTAGTATAGGGTTCTGTTGTTGGAGGCATCTTCTCCTGAAGAAGAGAAAGTATTCACGAAACACTTCGAATTACAAGATGCATTCCTCTTATATTGCAATCATCTTGGTTATGTTAAGCATGTACTTGAAGTTATACCAGCTTGATGTACAGTATATATTGTTATGTGTAACCCATTGGCTTGATTTGCCATGTGTACTTCATACATTTATGTATCCAATTCCTGTACAATACATTTATATTTTATGACTTTTGTAGAATGCCTCATTTAAAGTCCCATGGGCGAATATTGGTTGTGGGAGTGCCAACCACAGTTGCCATATTGGTGAGAAGTTGTATGCCCCTAAGGTATATGCCTGAAGATGTCTACCTTGAAGTGTGCAAGTAAAGCTTTGAAAACTATTTGGACTTGTCTTTTTTACTGCTGTTGGCCTTTCCTTAGAACTGTTATCTGGTTTTGCTGAGAAGTATGTGGGATGAGGGATTTGGGCAAGATAAAGTACATGTGCTGGTCAATTTGCACTATTCGACTCCCTTTAGGAGCAGGGACTCACACTAACTAGCGTAGGAGGCCTGTTGGTGTTAAACAGAAAGACAGGGCCGTCTTTAATATTGATTGGACCCTGGGCAAAAAAACATTTTGGGCCCCCCCATGCAGTTTCGCTCTCCACGCACCTTCTTTGAGACATACAATAAAAAGCAGCTAGACTCAAAATCAGTTTACTTAAACAGATCAGACAGCGATTGCGATTGGTTGTCAGAGGTTACAGTGTATCGTTACCACTCACTGACTGGTTGCTAGAGGTTACAGCACATAATTTCTGCTTGTTGATAGGTTGCTAGAGATTACTGTACATCAATACTGCTCACTGATTGGTTGGTAGAGGTTACAGCACATCATCTCCTCACTGCCTGCACACCATGGACCGGGGAGGTGTGGGGGCCCATTAATAGACAGAAAACTCCTAGGGATCCTAGGACTCCTGGGCTCAATGGCAGTTCTGGGGGGAGGGGAAGGTGTGATCAATGGCAATGCTGATTTTTTTTATATTGACTACCAATATAAATAGGAGTAATGTAATACAAGCATTCACAGTAACCACCAATGTAAGAAGGGATTTACACTGACCACCAATGTAAGGGGGATATTCACACTGCCCACTAGTGTGAAAGAAAGTATTCTACACCAAGCACCAATGTAATGAGAAGATTTACACTGACCACCAATGTAACAGATATTTAGCCTGTGTTCACATTTGTGTGTGTTGGGAAAGCATGCAAATTCGCTCTCCTGACACAAGAAATGTGCTGCCCTTTAGCAGATACACAGCAGTGCCATTAATTGTTAATGACACCCTTGCGCATCTGCTGACATGTGCCTTGGCACCGTGTGATTTTGGAAAAAGGTTTGGGACTTTCTTCCGCATTTGTAGCGCATAGAGCAGCCCATTGAAATGAATGGGCTGCCCTACACATGACCTACATCTTTATCCACCCTGTCAGTACACCTTTGCATCCTTAAACTCATGCTAACCTCTGCACCCCAAACCTCCCCCATCCTCTCCACTCCAATCCCCCTCCCCTTTAACCCTACCTGCCTCCTCTGCTCATCTTTGCACCCACCTTCCTTACCTCCATACATCCCCTCCTTGCTCACCTGTGCACCCCAAACTGTAATTCCTTCTCTGCCTACCTCTCCACACCCCACACTACCCTCCCCCCCCCCCCACTAATTCGCTTAACTTTGCAGAACAGGCTGATGGTAGGCTTAATGACCACAGTTGTAGGCAGGACTTTCAAGCATGCCCGTTTACCTCCCAGGTGGGCAGCGTTCAGTATAGGTGATGGTGGATATGACCTCAGGGGGGCATGATATACATATGAATGCCTCCTTTATTTACACATGAATGCTGCCGGTCCGCCGCTATTTACATATGAATGCTGTCGCTATTTACATATCAATGCCGGCATTTACATGTAAACACAGGGTCTGCAGGTGAGTCATCTGTACACAACAATAGGGCAGAGCTGGGCAGCATTAGTAAAAGAGCTTCACACTGAGGTATCAGGACACAGCACAGGACTAAAACCTCAAGGGACAAGGGAATTTAAACTGGGATAGTTGCCAAGTATGAGGCAGCTGCTTTGGGCCCCACAACAATGACAGAGCCCAGGGCAGCTGCCCCTTTTGCCCTGCCTTAAAAACGGCCCTGTGTAAGCCCATGTTATTTTGCCTGGCCTACACTTATATCTGTAGATAAATCTTTATTGAGCTTTAAAATAAGTTTTATTTTAAACCAGCTGACACATAAACAAGAAGCACATACCTTCTGTCTTATCCACCATCACCGTGTGACACAAAGCAAGCAACTTAAAGAATTCCCGTACATATGGGTCACTTCCTGACCGGACTTGGTCAACTAGGTTCTTGTCATTGTAGGTAAAGCTGGGATCAGCCAGAGGATTCCAACTGAAGTCCACTTGCTGAAAATAATACACATCAGAATACATGAGTTTGTCCAAAATAGCAGTCATAGGCCAACACTTACAAGTGGATTGCTTCTAAAGCCGCCGCTGAGGTTTGATTGCAATGACTGCAATTTGAACGCATCCATTGGATCATCAATATAATTATTGAATTCTACATATTGGGGTTGACTTTCTGAAGTCAAATAGGCTGTTCACTTTGCAAGGATTTTTTTTAGCTTAGTGTATGTGCAAGGAAGATAAAAAAAAACAGTATTTTTTATTGCACATAACTGGATAATGGCTGTCAGAAGAGCTTCATCTCATTCACTAAGATAAGGGAACATTCCTTTCCTTGGCTTCACTTCCTTATTCCCTTACCGAGGATGGCGGCAGCAGTAGCCGAGAGCCGAAGGACGGATCGGCTTCGGCTGCCGACATCGCGGGCTCCCTGGACAGGTAAGTGTCCATATATTAAAAGTCAGCAGCTGCAGTATTTGTAGCTGCTGGCTTTAATCATCTGTATCTAAATGTGGCAAACACAAAGGTTATGGATTTCAGAAAGAGGAAGCCACCAGTGACCCCAATCTCTATCCGAGGAGTGGATGTGAAGGTAGTAGAAAGTTACAAGTATTTCTGTCTAAATAGGCCCTGGTGTGTGTAAGATAGGAACTTTAGATAGTAATCTCCTCGAGGGCAGGGACTGATGTGAATGTATAGTATGTAAATTGAAATGCAAATTGTTTGTGCTTTATAAAGAGGTGGGAGAGAATACACATCTCTTTAAAAGGTAAACACACAACAAAATGGATCAGGCACCAATGTAAACAAGATTCAGACCAGGGAATTTCCATTGGCATCTGGTGTACCATCTAGTAGCATTGCAGCCAGCGAGAGTCCAGCGGCCGAAGGTCTTTTACATACCATCTCCATCATTAGGGCAGAAGCCCTTACCCCAGGCTACAGGGCTGAATTAATTCATGCCAACCTTTTTAATTGAGCCCATTGCTTTTATCCTTTATATGGATTGGTTGTTTAATAAGTGTGCAACCCAACATGACCTATCGATGTCCTTTTATTGACTGTGACATTGCATGCATGCTTTATCCTGTGGAGGCATTACATATAACAGAGTTCCAAGTGCTTACAAGGGAATACAGGCTGTGCTTCTATTTTAAAGGTGTATACTCTGTCACCTTGATCCTAGTTTCACCACCTAGTGAGGGACTGACCTGCAGCAAGCTTGCAGGAATATAGTTCACACTTTTTGGGCTTTACTGGACACATGCCTGTTTCAGGTCAGTGACTTAGAGCCCTTTCACACTGGGGCGGTTTGCATGCGCTATTGCGCTAATAATAGCGCCTGCAAACAGACCCGAAAGTGCCGCTACTGTCATTCCAGTGTGAAAGTCCGAGGGCTTTCACACTGGAGCGATGCGCTGGCAGGACGGGAAAAAAAGTCCTGCCAGCAGCATCTTCAGAGCGGTGAAGGAGCGGAGTGTATACCGCTCCTTTACCGCTCCTACCCATTGAAATCAATGGGACGGCGCGGCTATACCGCCGGCAAAGCGCCTCTGCAGAGGCGCTTTGCGGTGGTATTTAACCCCTTCTCGGCTGCTAGCAGGGGGTAAAACCGCCCCGCTAGCGGCCGCATACCGACGGTAAAACGCTGCTAATAATAGCGGCGTTTTACCGCTGACGCCACCCCCTGCCCCAGTGTGAAAGGGCTCTTAGTGAAACCAGGGTCATAATGATAATTGTGTACCTGTACCTTTATTACCAGATTCTGTATATCAATTCTCAGAGGTGCTCAGAGACCAATATAAAGAAATAACACAGATTTCATTATCTAGTTTATGACCCCCCTCCTCCTATCAATAACCAGCCAAAAAAAGTTGTTAAAGGATTGTTGCAGGACTGGAACTAGGACATATAGGTATAGGGTAGTTAAAAGAGTTTATGCCTACTCACCGCACTGCCACCTACTAGTTTTCCAGTTGCTGATTGTGGTTCACCTGCAGGAAAGAGAAACAAAAACAGTTAATGCATTAAAGTATAACTAAAGTCAACAGTTTTTTTTAGTTTTGGATACAATGGAGAGGGATTAGAACACCTGTCAGGTTTTTTATTGGCATTTGTGCTCCCATTAGGGAGATTCACCCTCTCTGTTTGTCATTTACCATTTGGACAAAAAGTGAACATGAAAGTAAATCCCCAATTTTAAGTTGTCCCTAGCACTTTTGTGCTAGGGACAACCCAAAACTTGTAATTTTCTTAAAGAGGAAATATTTCACTCATTTTGGCTATGGAACCCAAAATGTGGAATTTTCTTAAAGGGGAAATATTTCAATCATTTTGGCTATGGAACAGGAAGTGAAGGTAAATCTCCGCATTTGGACACACATAGCAAGAAAAAAAAGCTTAATTCAATGGGAATTCAAATATAGCTTCAAACAACTCAACTCAGTTCAGGACATCAGAGGGAAATCAGAAGCAATTCAGAAGTAAGTCAGAAGGAAGTTACAAGGAGCTCAGAAGAAAATCAGAAGGAATGCATCGCAAACTCTTCCGGAATGCAAACAGAAAGCTCCAGAAACCGATCAGCTTTTGCTCACTTACAAAACCAGCACAATAATGCCCTGCACACACGAGCGGACTTTTCTACCGGACTGGTCCAACGGACCGAATCCGGCGGACAATCCGACCGTGTGTGGGCTTAATCGGACTTCCGACGGACCTTTTCGGTCGAAAATCCGCCAGACTTTGGATTTGAAACAGGTTTCAAATCTTTCCGCCGGAACTCCGCTGGACCCAGTTCCTATCGGGAAGCCCGTCTGTCTGTATGCTGGTCTGACGGACCAAATACGACAGCTACAGCACGCAGCCCGGCCGGTCAGAAAAGAGGGTGGGAACGAGTGAGCGCTCCCCCCCTTGAACTGTACCAGGCCGCATGCCCTCAACATGGGGGGGTGGGTGCTTTGGGGAAGGGGGGCGCCCTGCCCTGCGGCCCCCCCACCCCAAAGCACCTTCTCCCCATGTTGATGAGGACAAGGGCCCCTTCCCGACAACCCTGGTCGTTGGTTGTTGAGGTCTACAGGCGGGGGGCTTATCGGAATCCGGGAGCCCTCTTTAATAAGGGGGCCCCCAGATCCTGGCCCCCAGCCCTATGTGAATGAGGATGGGGTACATCGTACCCCTACCCATTCAACTGGGGGAAAAAAGTGTCAATAAAAACACACTACACAGGTTTTTAAAGAAGTATATTAGGCAGCTCCGGGGGTTTTCTTCCGATTTCGGGGGGTCTCTTCTGACTTTTCCGCTCTCTCTGACCTCTTCTCCCGGTGTCCGGTTCTTCTCCCGCTCTCCGGCCTCTTCTGCCGGGCTCTTCCGCTATCTTCTGCTCTTTTGCCGTTCTCTTGCTAGCGGTGGCCCGGTCTTCTCCGCCATCTTCTTCCCTCTTCTCTTCTTCCGATGTTGACACGACGCTCTCTCCCGCTATAATGCTGTGTTCGAGGTGCACAATGACTTATATAGGCATGAGGCGTGGTGACCCCGCTCCTTATGACGGCACAGTCCCAGCATGCCCCGGGACTGTAACATCATAAGGGGCGGGGTCACCGCGTGACATCATCCGGTAACCACGCCCAATGCCTATATAAGTCGTTGCGCACCTCGAACACAGCATTACAGCGGGAGAGAGCATCGTGTCAACATCGGAAGAAGAGAAGAGGGAAGAAGACCGGGCCACCTCTAGCAAGAGAGCGGCAAAAGAGCAGAAGATAGCGGAGGAGCCCTGTGTAGTGTGTTTTTTATTGACACTTTTTTCCCCAGGTGAATGGGTAGGGGTACGATGTACCCCATACTCATTCACATAGGGTGGGGGGGCCGGGATCTGGGGGCCCCCTTATTAAAGGGGCTCCCAGATTCCGATAAGCCCCCGCCCGTAGACCCCGACAACCAACGGCCAGGGTTGTCGGGAAGGGGCCCTTGTCCTCATTAACATAGGGACAAGGTGCTTTGGGGTGGGGGGCCTCAGGGCGCCCCCCTTCCCCAAAGCACCCACCCCCCCATGTTGAGGGCATGCGGCCTGGTACAGTTCAGGAGGGGGGGCGCTCGCTCGTCCCCACCCCCTTATCTGACCGGCTGGGCTGCGTGCTCGGATAAGGGTCTGGTATGGATTTTGGGGTGACCCCCACGCCGTTTTTTTCGGCGTAGGGGGTTCCCCTTAAAATCCATACCAGAGCTGAGGGCCTAGTATGACCCACGATGGGGCTCGCAAGGTGTCAATCTTGTCGATAAAGGCGGCGAGATTGATTTCCCGTCGTACCACATCACGTTCAAAATGAACGGACTTTAGTCCGTGTGTGGGCAAGTCCATTCATTCGGAAGTCCGCCGTAACTCCGTCGAAAGTCCGTCGGAAAGACTGGTGGACCTAGTCTGCCGGAAAGCCCAGTCGTGTGTAGGCAAGTCCGTTCGTTCAGAAAGTCCATCGTAAGTCCGCCGGAAATCCGTCGGGAAGACCGTCGGACCTAGTCTTCCAGAAAGTCCAGTCGTGTGTACGCAGCATAACTGGATCATCAGACATCCAGAAGTGCTTATTGCTAGATAGGGTGTTTTTTTGTCGAACATATTGGAAAATCCATTTGTGAGCTGGTACTTATTAGTTACTCATTTATGGAGAAGAACAAAGGATAAGAATGATGTGTGTGTTGCTGTAAAAGTTTGCTAAGAACCACAGAGGGTCTAGGTGCTTCCATATATGGCTCTTCGACAGTCGATCTCAGTGAGTTACCTGGCCAGCTTTTATCTCTAAGCTTCCCAAGCAACTCACTGAGAACAACTGTCAAGGAGGTTCTTCTCACCTATCCAAAAGCTACATATGGGCCCTTGGGGAAGGGCTTACTCCTTGGGTGAATGACAATGTGTAATATCTAGAATATTACTGATCTAAATATTTATAGAATATAATTGAATTTATCACAGGTACTGACTTTCCTATAAGAATATGATAAGCCCCAGAACAAGAATTGCAACTCTGCCATCCCCTGGGTACTAATGTAAGTATCTCACTAAAGATGAAACTCCCTGTGTAGTAAACCTGAGAACATGCTGGAGATACTACATTCGCTATTAGTAAACACTAATACTGGCACATTTCTGAAAACAAATCTATTGCACAGCCCTCTGGACACGTTGAAGGACACGCTTGAGGCCCCTATATTTATTGGGATGAATTTAATGTTTAGTCAGGTGTTCGTGTCCAACACCACAAATTACTCATGTAAAAACATCTGACCATATAGTGTGTATATACACTATATTACCAAAAGTATTGGGACACCTGCCTTTACACGCACATGAACTTTAATTGGCCTTAGTCCATAGGGTTCAATATTGAGTTGGCCCACTGTTTGCATCTATAAAACCTTTAAATATTTTGCAAAGGCTGTCCACAAAATTAAGGAATGTGTCTATGGGAATGTTTGACTATTCTTCCAGAAGCGCCTTTGTGAGGTCAGGCACTGATGTGGACGAGAAGGCCTGACTCACAGTCTCCACTCTAATTCATCCCAAAGGTGTTCTATCGGATTGAGGTCAAGATTCTGTGCAGGACAGTCAAGTTCCTCCACCCCAAACTCGCTGCTCCATGTCTTTATGGACCTTGCTTTGTGCACTGGTCCAAATCATTTGGTGGAGGGGGATTATGATGTGGGGTTGTTTTTCAGGGTTTGGGCTTGGCCCTTTATCACACATTTTGGACAATTTTATGCTCCCAACTTTGTGGGAACAATTTGGGGATGGCCCCTTCCTGTTCCAACATGACTGCACACCAGTGCACAAAGCAAGGTCTATAAAGACACCGATGAGCGAGATTAAGGTGGAGGAACTTGACTGGCCTGCACAGAGTCCTGACTTCAACATGATAGAACACCTTTAGGATGAATTAGAGTGGAGACTGCGAGCCAGGCCTTCTCATCCAATATCAGTGCCTGACCTCACAAATGCGCTTCTGGAAGAATGGTCAAACATTCCCATAGACACACTCCTAAACCTTGTGGACAGCCTTCCCAGAAGAGCTGAAGCTGTTATAACTGCAAAGGGTGGGCCAACTCAATATCGAACCCTACGGACTAAGACTGGGATGCCATTAAAGTTCATGTGCATGTAAGGGCAGATGCCCCAATACTTTTGGTAATATAGCGTATATATATAAACAGGTATATTTACAGTATATATAGTATATATTTTTTATCTTTATTTTTTTTTTCTAGGTAACATTTTTTAAATGGCGTATGCTATTCTTACCATAAGTCCTTGCATTAATGGAACACTTTTTAAACGTCATGATGTTCTGTGTCAGTGTGCCAGTCTTGTCAGTGAAGATGTACTCAATCTGCCCTAGCTGTTCGTTTAGCGTTGTTGTCCTGGCTTTGGCTGCTGTGTCTTTCTTTGGGTAGTACATTTGTAAATCCTGGTTAATAAAGATACTTTGTCCCAGTCGAATCAGTTCAATACTGCACAATGGAAACCAGAAATAACTCATCAGAATAAAAATAGAATAAAATCTTCATTGGGCTGATGTCCATCATGTGACTCTAGGTCACCTAAGGCTGGCCATGCATATAGGAATGTGATAGAGCAATTCAACTTTCTACAATGTTGTATTCTATTTTCTGACAAAATCGCAAAACTATCAAAGACATAAAATGGTCACAAAGGGCCACAAGGAGACGGTATCGAAGATGCTTGGATCGAACCTGGAAGAAAAACTCAATTGCTTTCAAATTTATTGACATAGTTTTTTGCCCATTTTGGTTCCATTTCAATTCTTCCTTTCAATAAACTGCATTGAAGTTGTCAAATGTGTTGCCCATTTTTCACTTCCACTACATAGTTCCGGTAGACTATCAAACTTTGTGATTCCTGATGGATGGAAAGTGGTTGATATGGTATTGTAGTTATAGAGGGTTTCATAAGGGCATCTAAAGTGAATCTGTGCTTTCTCTTTCCAGGTATATTCTGGGTCAGTGACCTGAATATACTTGCTTTGCCTTCACTCCCATGCAATAGCAATTTCCAGGGGCATCAAGAAAAATCAACCCATGTTGGCTAAATCACAAAACTGGTCAAAGAAAATGATGAACTGTTGACAGGCAACACTGTTCCCATGTGTATTTCAATAGTATATTAAGGTGCATACCTGCAGGTTGACTTTTTTGTGGTTGCCTCCAAAGCAGAAGTGTAATGCCGTGTACACACGGGCGGACTTTTCAACATCAAAGGTCCGATGGTCTTTCCGACGGACTTTCGACGGACTTCCGACGGACTTTAGAACGAACGGACTTGCCTACACACGATCACACCACAGTCAGACGGATTCGTACGTGATGACGTACGACCGGACTAAAATAAGGAAGTTGATAGCCAATAGCTGCCCTAGCGTTGGTTTTCATCCGTCGGACTAGCATACAGATGAGCGGATTTTTCGACCGGACTCGAGTCCATTGGAAAGTTTTGAAATATGTTCCAAATCTAAAGTCTGTCTGATTTTCAACCGAAAAAGTCAGCTGCAGGTCCGATGAATCCCACACACAGTTGGATTGTCTGACGGATTCGTCCCGTCAGACCAGTCCGATCTAAAAGTCCACCCGTGTGTACACGGCAAAAGTAGAAATAAATGGTCTTTATATACAAGAAAGCATGGTGTGGATCTGTGTTCAACGCAGGCTCCTACACGTTTTGTGCCACAACCAGTGCTTTCCCTTAATGAAACTGCTCCTCACAGCAAATGCTGTCTTAGATTAAAACTTTTTATGATTACAGACCCCTAATGGATTGCCCAAAACATCTCCATACCCCTTCACAGGAGTGTCTAAATCGTCAACATAACCAGTCCTATTAGATACCACTAGCACACTTTTACTTTACATATGGATATCTAGGATCAGAACAGCTAAAAGACAGTCATGCAGATTTTATATTTACTTATGGAAAAAGAGCAAACCACAAATACACAAGCTATACACAACTACTTTATTTAGTGCAATCAACATGGAAAGGAATGGAGGCTACTTTTAGGCCGGGTTCACACATGTGCAGCCGCGGGTTCGTGCCTGGGGTCCAGTGCGTATCTGTTCATCTGTTCAGGTGCGATTCTGGTCCGAATTTTTGCCTAAATTTTCACCTGAACCAGATACAAACACGCACCGGACCCTTTTTCAATCTGGACCGTGGCCGCCCCGGACCAGTGGGAACCGGCTTCATTGAGGGCTGGTCACACTCGCATCTCATGCGAATTGGATGCAGAGAAACCAGCATCCAATTCACATATGTGTGAACCCAGCCTTAGTGTTATCATTGTCAGTAACCTCCATCTGACACATCAGGTAAATTTCTCCACTTTATATATCAGGTTGAGTAATGCAGAGAATCCGTTTTTTTTATTATTCGGAGGTCCAGTTCCATACTCCTTTAAGTGGTTACCTTACACTCAATGGGTTTGAATAACCCTGGTTAGGTGCCTCTATCTTAGACCCTTCAGCACACCAAGCTACTTTTTATAAGCACTATTTGTGCAAAGCCTTGTGTTATTTTATATGTAGCAAGGTCCCGGGCCCTCAGAGGCCCATTGGTGACCTCCAGAGTTAGGGACAGCTGACATTCTTCTGTGAAGTGGGTTACAAGGCATGTTGGGTGTAATGCAAGGTAGACTGATGGGCGCCAACCACTTCTTGAATGCAAAGAGATTTATTGTCTCTTGAACAGAACTTTGGAAGAGAGGGTTGAGGCCAGGACACCCTTAAGTAGATGCAATGTTAATTGGCAGACTTCTATAGGCAGACAGCCATGCAGGGAAATGCATCCAGCCAGACACCACATATGCATGAGAAGGGCCGCCGTCTCATATGGCAACAGTCTTGTAAAAGGTTTCAACAAACTCCTTCACTTCTTCTACAATCTCCTATTGTAGAACTTCACTCAACTGAGCTCCCAGTCTTTCACTTAGACTTACTGATCGGCTGCCACTGGATCCCCTGAGCTCTTCCAATCTTCTCACTCAGTATCTTCCTCAAGCATCACCCCCACGTCCCTGCTGGGTCCCTAGCTTGGCACACACAGATACTCCTCAAGCATCACCCCGCTGGCCTGCTTTTTCCCAGGCTTGGCACAGAACAATGCTCTGTAAGCGTCACCTCCACTGGCTGGGTCCCTGGCTTGGCACTTGCTGAAGTTTCCCAATTCTTCACCGTCCCCGGTTGGTGAGAATACTGCTCTGGTATTTGCTTCAGCTACTCACAGTGGTCCCCGGTAACAAGGTGGATGGTCCCTTAGTGGTGACAGCTTCACCTCTACCTCCATGACAGGTTCTCCAGCCGGCAGAACCATTACTGTTGGTTGGACTGCAAGCCGGCAGTCCCAACCCTACGCTGCTCTCTTACTTCTGGATAGGCCCTCAGACAGTCTAGCAGCCAGATGTCCCCAGGATAGGCCTCACGCTTCTGGCCTAGCAGCCGTGGCAGCACGACACACGTCCACCCAGACAGTTGTCCAGGTGGCACAGAACACCTATCACCTGACTCCACCCAAATAAATAGGTGCTCCCAGCAGGCCAAGGGACTCAAGAAAATCCCTGCCCATTGGCTGAGATACCCCATTATTCTTAATCTGTCCTTGCAATGCCCTTGTCTTATCTAATGCCACCAGATACCCGCCCATCTAGCGACAAAAGAGAGAAGTGCAGCAATTCCGGGGTTAGGGCGAAATCAATTGACCCCCTGACAATTGGCCAAGGCAACTATCACTTGGCAAATAAATCTACTAGCAACCCTGCTTAAACATCAGGGTGCTACATATACAATATGAATATTAGATCCTCCTTAATACAGAATATGTGTCAACATTTCTCACTTTAATCCCAAATACCCAAAAAAGGGGTTTATTCTTCATTGTAGGACCATGAGTGGAGCAATGCAAATCATTCCTTTTTGCATCTTCCCAATAGTACATCCAGAAACATCAGTTTACAGCAGACATAGCCTAAAATCATAGAGCCATTTATACCAAACTGCAGACAGCTATTTGACGCTTGTTGATCATCATCATAAGTACAGTACATTAAGACAGCCTCTAAGAGTCCATAGAAACCATGGCTTCCATACATTTGGGTTAGTTGATAGGGGTCCATGAAATTTTTATGTTATCAACAGTGCAATTCTTACTTTGCGCACTGGTGCACAGTTATGTTGGAACAGGAAGGGGGCATCCCCAAACTGTTTCCACAAAGTTGGGAGTATTAAATTGTCCAAAATGTCTTTGTATGCTGATGCCTTAAGAGTTCCCTTTACTGGAACTAAGGGGCCAGGCCCAACATCTGAAAAACATCTTCACACCATAATCCCCCCTCCACCAAATGATTTGGACCAGTGCACAAAGCAAGGTCCATAAAGACATGGATGAGCGGGTTTGGGGTGGGGGAACTTGACTGGCCTGCACAGGGTCCTGACCTCAACCCGATCACCTTTGGGATGAATGAGAGAGGAGACTGCGAGCCAGGCCTACTCGTCCAACATCAGTGCTTGACCTCACAAATGCGCTTCTGGAAAAATGGTCAAACATTCCCATAGACACACTCCTAAACCTTGTGGACAGTCTTCCCAGAAGAGTTGAAGCTGTTATAGCTGCAAAGGGTGGGCCAACTCAATATAGAACCCTACGGACTAAGACAGGGATGTCATTAAACTTCATGTGCGTGTAAAGGCAGGTGTCCCAATACTTTTGACAATATAGTGTATATTTACACACACACTTTGGGGTGCACACCCTAATGCAATAGGCTGTGCACACCTATGATGTAGGCTGTGCCTTCTTGCACTAGAATGGGATAAAAAAATGTTGCAGGGGGCATGGCTATCAGCATTGTCATTAGCCCATGGGTCATCAGTAAGCAGGTGGCCAGTGTCTGGGAGGGGAAGTACGTGAGACACAATGTGCAATTGGATTTGGTATTTGTTTAGTAATACCTTAAATGTTTAATAAAAAAAAAAAAACAGCATAAATTAAAAAGTGTAAATTAACAAAAAATAAAAAAATGTAAAGCTATTACCTACCCTTTAATCAAGTCCTTCAAATAAATTGACATTCGTATACTATAATTACCATAATTAGTAGTAGTTGTTCACATTTAACTGATTTTTGTTCTGTTATGTTGAAGATGTTTCGCCACTCATCAAAGTAGCTGCCTTAGTTCTAATGAATGTCAGAAACATACCCCTGAATTTGCCACGTGGGTAACTCAGCCACCTTAATCCAATCATTATAATATGTGTCAAAGCAGATGTTGGTTGCCCAAAAACATGAGGGTGCTCATTCAAGTGGCTTCTACGACCTCAAGCTACACTGCATCCGGAAAGTATTCACAGTGCTTCACTTTTTCCACATTTGGTTATGTTACAGCCTTATTCCAAAATGGATAAAATTCATTATTTTCCTCAAAACTCTACAAACAATACCCCATACAACATGAAAGAACCTTATTTGAAATCTTTGTAAATTTATTTAAAAAAAAAAATGAAAAAAATCACATATACAGAAGTATTCACAACTTTTGCTCAATACTTTGTTGAAGCACCTTTGGCACCAATTACAGCCTCAAGTCTTTTTGAGTATGATGTTACAAGCTTGGCACACCTATTTTTGGCCAGGTTCTCCCATTCTTCTTTGTATGACCTCTCAAGCTCCATCAGGTTGGATGGGGAGTGTTGGTGCACAGCCATTTTCAGATCTCTCCAGAGACGTTCAATCGGATTCAGGTCTGGGCTCTGGCTGGGCCACTCAAGGACAATCACAGGGTTGTCCGATAGCCACTCCTCTGTTATCATGGATGTATGATTAGGGTCGTTGTCCTGTTGGAAGATGAACCTTCGCCCCAGTCTGAGGTCCAGAGCGCTCTGGAGCAGGTTTTCATCAAGGATGTCTCTGTACATTGCTGCATTCATCTTTCTCTTGGTCCTGACTCCCAGCTCCTGCCACTGAAAAACATCCCCACAGCATAATGCTGCCACCACCATGCTTTACTGTAGGGATGGTATTGGCCAGGTGATGAGCGGTGACATGACGCTGGCCATTCAGGACAAAAAGTTAAATCTTTGTTTCATCAGATCAGAGAAATTTCTCATGATCTGAGAGTACTTCAGGTGCTTTTTGGCAAATTCCAGGTGGGCTGTCATGTTACATTTAGGAGTGGCTTCCGTCTGGCCACTCTACCATACAGGCCTGATTGGTGGAGTGCTGCAGAGATGGTTGTTCTTCTGGAAGATTCTCCTCTCTCCACAGAGAAATGCTGGAGCTCTGTCAGAGTGACCATCGGGTTCTTGGTCACCTCCCTGACTAAGGCCCTTCTCCCTGGATCGCACTAGGAAGAGTCCTGGTGGTTCCAAACTTCTTCCATTTACGGATGATGGAGGCCACTGTGCACATTGAGACCTGCAGAAATTTTTCTGTACCCTTCCCCAGATCTGTGCTTTGATACAATCCTGTCTTGGAGGTCTACAGACAATTCCTTGGACTTCATGGCTTGGTTTGTGCTCTGACATGCACTGTTAAATATGGGACCTTATATATAGACAGGTGTGTGCCTTTCCAAATCATGTCCAATCAACAGAATTTACCACAGGTGGACTCCAATCAAGTTGTAGAAACATCTCAAGGAAGATCAGTGGAAACAGGATGCACCTGAGCTCAGTTTTGAGCGTCATGGCAAAGGCTGTGAACACTTATGTACATGGGATTTTTTCTATTTTATTTTTAATAAATTTGCAAAGATTTCAAACAAACTTTTTTAACGTTGTCATTATGGGGTATGGTTTGTAGAATTTTTAGGAGAATAATGAATTTATTCCATTTTGGAATAAGGCTGTAATATAACAAAATGTGAAAAAAAGTGAAGCACTGTGAATACTTTCCAGATGCACTGTACTTGGAGTAGTAAAACTTCCTTCAACATTGCAGAACAAGTACAGCTGAATATGGCTAACCACTGCTAGCTATATTGTGACCTGGACAAATGAAGAATCTTCACAGATAATGTTCTAATTAAAAAAGCCAATCACCATGAATTGTGTCAAGGCCGATGTTGATGGTCAAAGAGCACCATGGGAGGTGTGAAAATTTGTAACAACACCTTGTTTAAATTGCATAGACTAATCAGCGTGATGCCAGAATGCCTGGACAGGTCATAAATGTTTGTCATTGAAGGAATTAGAGATATTACCTTACATAGAGAGATATTGGTACCATGGTGTTCAGAACAATGATATATCCCCAAAAAATTAAGAATCCTCTGTAACTTGGAGTATAGTCATATCCATCATAAAGGTACCAAGATTTATTTCCGGTGTTCATATCATTTTCCCAGACTGATTGTCCAATGGCAAGACCAGCTGATGCCAGGACCAACATTGCAAATATCTAGAAGACAGAAGGACAAGTTTAAAGACCATGTCTGGGTCTAAATCTTCAGTGGGGCAATAATGGGATCCTTCAACTCTGACTATTGAATGCTCTATATTTTTTTCAAATGCTAAAGCACTGATGACCCGATTTTAAAATATACTGTTGCTGCATTACTATTGTCACATCTCAGGATTTTATATATGAAGACTCGTTGAGTTACTAAAATCTCCTCTTTAAGCAGGTGGACTAGAAGGCATCTTAAAAACATCTATTAAGACTCCAGAACAACACACTGGACCATTAATGGTGAAACTTATTTTCTCACTAGAGCACAAAGGCCAAGGCATAGGGTGCCATGATCTCTAGGATTGGCACACAGCCACTCAGGCAACATTTAATTTATGCTTTCTACTGCACGTTTAGGTTTTCAGAGCCTGCCAGGCAAACATCTATCCTCTTTCGCCTGCACACGAATGTAAAGCCGAACTTCACCCAAAAGGGGAAGTTCCACTTCAAGGCCTCTTCCCCCGGCTCCTCTTTAACATTTGGCACTGTTTTTGCGGGAGGGTGGGAGCGGGTACCTGGTTTTGATCTGAGTGTTAGTTCTGCCCCCCCCCCCCCACCCCACAGTCTTCAGAGACACATCGCAGGTCCCAGAAGACAGCAGGACTATTCACAATGTGCAATGCTTCTCACCCAGTGGGCAGCCAGCTGTAAAGCTGCAAGCTGTCACAGCTGGCAGCCCACAATTAAGGCGCCACCTCTGGTGAGCACAGCGCTGGATCATGGGACTAATGAACGTCTGTTTATTAAGGCTGGGTTCGGACTGCAGTACAGAGCGGCTCACAGCAGGGGTCCAGTGCATTCCTGTTCACGGTTTTAGGTCCGATTTCAGCCCAAATTTTTGGCTGAATTCAGACCTGAAATGGACCAAAAGACGCACAGGACTCCTGTGCAATTTGCTCCAGAGCCGCTCCATAGAGAGCCAGTCACAATCTCCTCCTCGCATGCAAATTGGATGTGGAGAAAGCCGTATCCAATTCGCAATAGTGTGAACCCGGGCTAAAAGTCTTTTTGACTTTTAATCTTCAGTAACACGACTTGAGCTCCTCTTTAAGAAGACAAAAGCCAAATTAGGAGGGGGGGGGGGGATCAAAACATGTTTCCCACTGTGTCACAATGATACTGATTGTGTCAGCCCGAGGGCTTTCACACTGAAGCGGTGCGCAGGGAGGAGAAGAAAAAATCTCCTGCAAGCCGCATCTTTGGAGCGGTGGAGCGGTGTATTCACCGCTCCTAAACCGCTCCTGCCCATTGAAATCAATGGGACAGCGCGGCTATACCGCGGCAATACTGCGGCTATAGCCGCGCTATACGAGTGGTTTTAACCCTTTTTCGGCCGCCAGCGGGGGGTTAAAACCGCACCGCTAGCGGCCGAATACCGCGGTAAAACAGCGCTAAAAATAGCGCTGTTTTACCACCGACGCCCCCTACCGCCCCAGTGTGAAAGCAGCCTTAGACCCCTTTTACACTGCGACGCTTTACAGGCGTTATAGCTCTAAAAATAGCGCCTGTAAAGCGCCTCTCCTTTCACTCCAATGTGAAAACCCAAGGGCTTTCACACTGGAGTGGTGCGCTGGCAGGACGCTCAAAAAAGTCCTGCAAGCAGCATCTTTGAAGCGCTGTAGGAGTGGTGTATACACCGCTCCTACAGTGCCCCTGTCCATTGAAATCAATGGCAGCGCTGCCGAAGCACCGGCAAAGCGTGTCTCTTTGCGAGCGCTTTTAACCCTCTTTTGGACGTTAGAGGGGGGGTTAAAAGCGAAACTTCCCGGCGCTGCTCGGTGTGAAAGTGCCCTTATGGCAGAGCCAGTACAGTGAAAGAGAAGTACGGTAGCACTTCATTAATGGCAGAACTGGTCAAAGGGAGATATTTTTCCCATCTCTCCGCTGGCACACAGAACAATAATGCTGATGCACACGGGGTGATTAGGGTGTGCCCAGGCACATCCGGCACACCCCCTGCTCACACCTGTGATGCCATTATAGTGCCAACTGAGTCTCTCCAGGTATGTGTTTATTAGTTATTTGGATTATTCTATTTTTCATTAAGAAAAGTTTAATGCACTGTGTGTATGATTTCTTCATGTTTATGTTGCATAGAGCATGTTTCCAGGTGTGTGTACATGTTTGAGAGGGTCAGTGTTCAAAATAGTTGATGGGGAGAATGGAAGTGCTGGCACATTGTAGCTGGCCTAGGGGCAATAGATTTAATATTTACCATATACACCATGTTGTTCACCATATAATCAATTTTGGTTCTTTTAAAAACAGTCTTTCCACTGTTCTTCATTATTTTACTATCAGCACCTATAAAATAAAATAAAATAAAATAAAATAAAAACCAAATAACATTGATACTTATAAAACCCTTAATCATCTCACCTCTTGCACCTCTGCACCAATTAGGACTGAATATAGATATAGACCTAAAACATTTTTTGAGGCTCCGTTCACATATGAGCCGCATATGGCTCCCAGCAGGGGTCCGGTGCGTTATGGTTCACCGTTTCACGTCCGATTTCAGCCCGAATTTTGGTCTGAATTCAGACCTGAAATGGACCAAAAGACGTACTGGATCTGCTGCGGAGATATGTGAACCGGCTCCATAGAGAGCCGGTCAAAATCTCCTGCTATTGCGAAATGGATGTGAAGATCCCACCTCCAGTTCGCAATGGTGTGAACCCAGCCTAAAGGATTTTTAGGGAGTGAGCTGTAAAGTGTCCCAGATTCTTGGGTAACATACCAATTTTGAGTTTATGTATTTTTATAGTTTTTTTTCTTATAGAAAACTGTTCATATATTTTTAGGTGTATTTACAGGCAAATTTAAGAAAAAACTTTGAGGAAACTTCGTAAAAGAGCCTTTTCTTATTTTATTTTTATAGAATGTAATATCTTTTGTTCTATTTTTAGTTAGGATTAGTTAACGAGGAACTGCAGTCTGCTCACATAATTTGTAATAAAAACATCTTTGTCATTCTGAAGCTTCCCTCCAACCACTTTGCATATTATTTCATATATACTGCGATTCTGTACTTGCCAAATATGCTGCATAAATCTCCCTCCACTGAGTCTGGCTGCAATCATTTTAACTGTGGGCAGCTGAAGCTGCTGCCTGTTCACTTCCTGGATTTACACAGACACACAGAGGCACACCTCCAGCTCTGCAGCTCTCATTGGCCCTCTTATGACTCATTCCCCCTCCCTTCCTGGCAAACTCTCACAAAAGTGAGAGAGAGCTGTGCATGATGTCAAAAGCCTAGGCTTTCTTACCAGACAAGAAACAGGAAGTGGGCTGTATAAGTTATTTACTGGCAGAAAAAAAATATTTTACTATCCAAAGATAAAACAACAAGGGCAGAAGATTTAATAGATGGAAAGATGAAAAAATTACTGAAGTTCCACTTTAATTGCATTTACTAGATGGTGCTAGTGAGTTGCGAAATGTTTTGTGTGATCTAACTGTATATTAAATAGGGGTTATATATAAATAGGTAAGGGATATGTTATGTCATTACATAAGAGGCTTATATGCTCATAGTATATTTATTTAAAATTGTACACTGCAGTAAAATATACAACCGGTATAAATATCATTTCCTTGTAGTCCACCTAATAGTACATTTGAATAAAATCCATTTTGTTGTGGCAAACCAATCAGAGATGGCTTGAACCTATGAAAAGAGCCGGAAATGGTGGCTTAGCACTTCCTGGAAAATTTGAAAAAACCTTGTGAGCTGCTATATAATTCCTTGAAGCTGCCGGGACTTCCCACACTTCTAAATATGTGATAGTACAAAAAGAATACAAATTAAGTGCAGCGCTATAAAAACATAATTAATACCCAATGTCAGGGCTTTTTTTCAGGGGGAACTTGGTGAAACTCGGTTCCACCACCTCTGGCTCAGACCCTTTGGTGCCTGTTCACCACAATCACTTGTAAACACAGAAGTCTGGTTTCTGTGTTTACAAGTGACAGCTCTGCACTCTGTATGCAATGCAGTCCTGGTATTTAATGCCCCTTTAAGACCCTCCTACTGTTTTTGTGAAATTTGACTGAACACACCCAGTATTTGATGTGATTTGGAGGGTGTGTGTAGGGGGAGGGGTTTTGTGGGGCCTATTGTTTGAGAAAAAAAAGCCCTGCCCAATGTGCATATATAAAGAGTATACAATTATATATACATATATATAAAGTGCAATATGCTGTAAAATAATAATACAAAAATCAAAACAATTTATGCCATAGACTGATAATAAAGTGTAATGTGCTCCTTATTCCACACGGTGTCCTTATAAATTCCAATCAGTAGTGCAACAAACAGCCGATTTTGTGATTTGTGATATCAATATAATTGAAAGTAATATCTTCACATTAATCCACCTCTGTGCATATACAGATATCCTCGTGTCACCGTCACCAGTTGTGCCCTCACCTTATAGGCTTAATATCTGCACCTTGGATCACAAACAATCCTCTGATAGCTTCTTTGATTTTTTTCTCTCTCTTATAGCTCAGGTGTCTTACATCACAGGGTGTGCTCCTTCCTTAGTGTCGGTTCACATTGAGGCAGCACGACTCGCAGCTCGACTGCCTCAGGCGACCTGGACACGACAGGAGCGGCGACTTGCAAAACGACTTCTGTAGTCAATGCAAGTCAGCTCAAGTCGCCCCCAAAGTTGTACAGGAACCTTTTTCTAAGTCGTGCGACTTGCATCGCTCCGATTAGAACGGTTCCATTGTACAGAACGGGACGCTACTTGTCAGGCGGCTAAGTCGCCTGACAAGTCGTCCCAGTGTGAACCGGCACTTATGGTTTACCATTGATCTCCACTCACATCGCCCACATGCAAAGTAACAAAGCTTGCAATAGTGCTTTACCGTTTTAAAAGGATTTATTTGTATAAAACATAAGTACCCATCAGTGCCGCCTATGAGTGCCTATCAGTGCCGCTTATGTGTGCCGCCTACGAGTGCCCATCAGCGCCGCCTACGAGTGCCCATCAGTGCCGCATACCAGTGCCACCTATCAGTGCCCATCAGTGCCGCCTATCAGTGCCCATCATCAGTGCCCGTTAGTGCCACCTCATCAGTGCCCGTCAGTGCAGCCATATCAGTGCCCATCATTGAAGAAGAAAACGTAATTATTTACAAAAAATGTAACAGAAACAAAGAAAAACTTGTTTTTTTTCAAAATTTTCGGTCTTTTTTTATTTGTTGCGCAAAAAAAAAAAAATTGCAGAGGTGATCCAATACCACCAGAGGAAAGCTCTATTTGTGGGAACAAAATGATAAAAAATTTGTTTGGGTACAGTGTAGCATGACCGCGCAATTGTCATTCACATTGCGACAGCGCTGAAAGCTGAAAATTGGCCTGGGCAGGAAGTTGTCTAAGTGCCTGGTATTGAAGTGGTTAAACTTCCCTCCTAAACTTGGGGTGCGTGTTATATGCCGGCGCGTGTTATACGCCGATAAATACGGTATATTGTTTGTTTTTCAGCACAAAAAGGGCTTTCTTTTGGTACTATTAATTTGCAAAAAGTATTTCATTTTCTATGCAACCTATAGACAAACAGATGTGGAAAAAAAAACTTGAAAAAAACACTTTTTTATCTTGTTTGACCAATGATAGTTTAATAAAATTAGTGATACTGTAGATAAAAATTATACATTTTATTTTAAAATTTGTCTAATTTATAATGACACAAAAAATTTGATTTCTCGTCATTGAAATGTTATTTACAAATGAACTAAAGGATTTTTTTAAATTTTAGGCCATTTTGGGGGCATTTATATGCCGCCCAAAAAAACAAAAATCAAAATTCAAAAGTTTAAATATTAATTACTTATTAAAAAGTAAGTAAAATAAAATGCAGAAAAATAATAGCCAAGGCTAGAATGAACAAGGAGGGCCCATATATATGAGCCTGATTACATGGGCATGAGGCCGCCCCACCCTCTAAAAAAAATTAAAAAATAAATAAAATTTGAGGCTGGGTTCACACTTTTGCGAATTGGATACGGGTTCCCCACATCCAATTCGCAATAGCAGGAGATTTTGACCGGCTCTCTATGGAGACGGTTCACATATCTCCGCAGCGGCTCCGGTGCGAATTTGCACAGGAGCCCCGTGCGTCTTTTGGTACGTTTCAGGTCCAAATTCAGCCAAAAATTCGGGCTGAAATTGGACCTGAAACGGTGAACGAGGATGCGCTGGTTATCAAAAGGAAATCAAGGATGAAAAAATTCAAAACGAACGACAGATTCCCCCACTTTGTCTATTTACTCGATATAGGGATGGAGGAGGGGTTTGAGGCCGTTTGAAAGTTTCATTATCATGGAAATTACTCCATAGGGCATTTGCCCTGAATCATTTGTTTCCCCCTTTTTTTTAGGGGTTCGTTTAGCATTATACAACATGTTCTGTCCCATGTTTTTCACCCATTCTTTTTGCTTTTGTTTTGCTTATTTCCTCTTCTTTTTTTCTCCCTCCCTCCACTTTGGAGCAGCCATGCAGTGTGTCTCCGGGGAGTCCGCTTCTGTTTGGCTGCCTCCCCTTGTTTGGTGTCCGGGAGCTGTGAGGCATGGCTGGGATCCCTCCCCTTTCCCCCCTCGTCCCCCTCGGTGGGTGCGGGTGATTGGGGTGGGTTTCCCCTTGTGCGTCGGCATCACGCCTCCTCGTCACGCACGTGACGTCTGCGTGAGTGTCTCGGCATTGACGTTGTGTCTTCCACCTCGTGCAGACACGTGGATGGCGGCCTCCCCAGCAGCTGTGGGCGGCGGTTGCCTCTGCGCTGGAGGAGTCCTTCGTCCGCCCGTGTGCCTGCACCGCGTGATGCTGGGGGGAGTTCCCTGATTGGGGCGGGGACTGGCTGCATATAGGGTCCTCATTCATGTTTCAGCCTGTTCTCAGGCAGCAGGTCCATCACTGGGTCAGATATGGCTGGCTTTTTTTCACCATCCTTAGGTAAGGGGGACATTACATGGATATTTCTGTACTTCTTTGTGATTAGGGGCTCCAGCTCTGCTTGGGGCAACACCTCATACATATTACTTTCATTACTTTAGACCCTTTACCTTCACCGAAAATCCAATTGCCTCTCGGGGGATCAGGAAGGAATTTTTTCCCCTTGCTGTAGCAAATTGGAGCATGCTTTGCTGTGGTTTTTTGCCTTCCTCTGGAACAACTGTGGGTGTAGGGTTGTGTATATGGGATTGTAATTATTTTTTTTTTTTTGGTTGAACTTGATGGACTTGTGTCTTTTTTTAACCTGACTAACTATGTAACTATGTAACTGGACTCCTGCTGTGAGCTGCTCTGTACTCATATGTGAATGCAGCCTAAATCATGCTCCTGAACAGTGTTTAAAAACACTGTTCTGAAGGTCCAGTTTTAACAACAGTGGCTTTAGCAGGCTGCTGTATTTACTCAGCAATTCCGGCTGTCATTTTGGCAGCAGGGGGAGAGGCAACACAGGTGAAAAGAAGAGGCTTGCCTATGTTTTTTGGGTGTACATAGTATGCTTAAGGCGCAAGAATAATTAAAGGACATTTTTAGCCAATTGTGACTCGTGAGACACAAATATAGGAAGTCTAAAGATTTGTAAAGTAATTTACATACTCTTAATTCTCCCATATGTTCTGTACTACAATACTGCATAGCAGACTTAGGTTGACAACACTTTGAAGAATCTTATATTCTGCAAACACTGTCCCACTGCTCCACCCCCCAGCTTGCTCTTGGTTTTAAAAGTGAACTTCTCCCAACTGGTGATGTTCAACCTGAGCTTTGATCTGCTGACAGGTAGAGATTCGTTTTGTTCTGAATTGAAATTCAGACAAATTTTTCATTATTTGAAAATTCGGATATATACGAATTTCCGAATTACAACAGTAACAAATTTAAAGGAATCCGAACAATAAAAACAGAAATTTTCGGGCGAATTTGAATCGTTTTCTAATCGAATTTGAATAGTTTTCTAATCGGATTTAAATTTCAGAAGAGAATAAAATAGAATAGAAAAGAATATAATAGAATAGAAAATAATTGAAAATAATATAATAGAGTAAAACAGAAGAGAATACAAAATAAAATAGAAGAAAATAGAATTGAAAATAAAGGGATAGAATAGAAATTATTAGACTAGAAAATAAAAAAATATAATAAAATAGAAAATAAAGGAATATAATAGAATAAAAAAAAAGAATAGAATATAATAAAATAGAATATAACCATCTTGTGAAATTTGAATTTCAAATAGCATAGAAAAGGATAGAATAGAAAAACAATAGAATAGAATAGAATAAAATAACAATAATATACCCTTCTTCTGAAATTTGAATACAGTAAATTTGAATAGAATAAACAATAGAATAGAACGGAATAAAAGAAAATAGCCATCTTCCAAAATTCGAATTTCGAACAGAATAAATTTTATTTTGAATGGAATTCAAATCGATTTGAATTTCCCGAATTCGGTTGAATTGAGTTCAACCAAATTGAACTCGGTTGAATTGAACCCAATTTGGAAATTTTTAATCGATTCGAGCTCAAATAAATGAAGCGAATTCCGAAAATGAATGAAACAAATTTAACTAAACTAATTTATGTAAATAAGAAAGTGAAACAAAGCAAATGTTATCGTTCTGCACGTCTTTTTTTTCACAAGAAGTGTTTACTGACAGGTAAAAAGCAAAGTTTTGGGCATAAACGCTTCCTGATTTTGTCCAAGCATTCCCCCCACCATCCATTTCATACTCCTATTGACCAACGAGAGAGCCCATCACTGTGATAGGCTAGCAGGAATGCATGGGAAGTGGGAGGGAAGTGCGGCAATTTTGTCAGGCAATCTGGAGCTATAGCAGTGAAAAATGCAACAGGCATGCTCATTCACCTCCAGTGCGCCCTACATATTCTCCTAGATTACAGCGGGCACACCCACTGCAAGCTTTATATCAATACCCATTTTTCTCCATTCCAGCCAGGTGCTCTAACATCATCCAAATCTCAGGACATAAGGTCTAACAATAGCAAAGTACAGCTTTTCATTTTATTTTGAGTACAGCTTAAAGAAAACATCCTATCAAGCCAAACAAGTAAATCTTGTTTACCTGTTCTCTCATTTTCAACAATGCCTTTTTAATGAAAATTGCATCAGCCAATCAAATCACCTTTCATGAGACAGGATATACCAATCGGCTGAAAGGCACTCAGTTGTTGAATGAATGGCTAATATATTCTCATGGCTAAGTTAATCAATTTAGATGTAAATGTGACACTTACCGGCAAATATTACCAGACCAACACAATAGAGGGTATTGCGTATTGTACAGCCACGAAGTAGTAAGTGATCGTTATCAAGGCTGGAACTTAACCCTCTCCAGAACAAAGTGCCTACAAACTTATCCAAACGGTTGTTGGGCTCTTCGGATTCCACCATCCCTGGGAAACAGGAGAAGCAATAAGGAAAGAAACGGAGAATTGAGATGGATAGATTTATAATATTAAAATGTACCTAAAGGCAAAACTTTTTATTTTTATTTTGGATGGAGTAAAGAGGGATTAGAAGCCCTGTCAGTTTTTGAGGTCTGGGCCTCTGTTAGGGAGATTCTCTCTATTTGTCCTGTTTCATTTCTTCTTTTACTTTCAGTGAAAGTAGAAGAAAATCCCAAATTTTGGTTTGACATTGGAATAGTTTTGCTGCGTACACACGAGCGGACTGTCCAATAGAAAAAGTTAGACGGGAGCTTTTCATTGTATATACCGATCATGTGTAGGCCTCATATGACTTTTTTTCGAAAATTCTGACGGACCTAGAAATGGGACATGTTCTAAATCTTTCTGACGGACCCAATTCCTATCGGGAAAACCGATCGTCTGTGTGCTGGTCCGACGGACCAAAAACGACGCATGCTCTGAAGCAAGTACGAGCTATTGGCTACTGGCTATTGAACTTCCTTTTTCTAGTCCCATTGTAAGTGTTGTACATCACCGCGTTCTGGACGGTCGGACTTTGGGTTGACTGTGTGTAGGCAAGACCGCTTGAATGGAATTCCGTCAGAGTTACGTCGGAGAAACCGTCGGAGTTTATTACGACAGCTAAACCGGTCTTGTGTATGTGGCATAATAGGTAACCCTGGTTATACTCTGAGATTGCCTTACTTTGGAGGGTTTCTCGCTCACTTCCTGTTGTGGCTATGGGACAGGAAGTGAAGGTAAATCTCCCCAATGAGACACAAATGACAAAAATAAACCTGACAGGAGTTATAATCATTCCCCCCCCCCCCAAAAAAAAAAAAAACTACCACCAGTCACCACTGGTTATAACCCTATACTCTACTCTACTTTACTCTATTGTAAATTTAAAAAAATGCCTTTAATTACATATTAAGGCAATTATTCTCATGAGATTAAATTACAGAAATGTCCTTAAAATTGCAAACATTTCTGAACAATAATTGAGGAATGGTTAAGCCTGTCACAGCTATTACAGGAGGAACTGATTGAAAACCACCACTACCCTTCTACAACATGAGAAGTTAGACTAACTGGGATTGCTTTACTAAAGACAAATATAATTTTGCAAGATAATTTTCACTTTGCAATGGAGTTTGCCCTTAGCTCAGTGATTGTGGTGAAATTCACTTTGCAAAGAACACCCAATCATGTGTGAGGAAAATGAAGAAAACGGTATGTTTGATTGGATGATGGAGGTCAGCAGGTGCTTCGCCTCATTCACTAAGCTAAAGGAAAATTCACTTGCAAAGTGGACAACCTATTTGTCTTTAGTTCATTAACCTTATGATGTTCTGCAGGCAAATATTTTGGAGAATAGCACATTGATTCATTGGCTATTCCTCTGATTCCAGTGTCACTTTCTGCCAAAGTTATTGCATCGGTTCATATTAAACTACCAAAATTGTTGCAGGTGTACTGTAGATTTGAGAGCGCTCTTTTAGTCTAAGTGCCAGTTAGGACACTAATATTTTTGACTGTTCTAAGTCATGTTATGTTGTGTAAAGGTTCCAAGCCTGGGTATGCCCAATAGGCTCTGTTTTTGTATGTTACTCTTTTTCAAAAATCTCAATAAAATGATTTTTTTAAAAACTACCAAAATTGTTGAACTGGAAACTGTAGAAGAGAAGAGCTACTTTTTAACGTGTTTGCGTGTTTGAAAAATATCCAATCTATGTAGAGAGACAATACAACATTAACTGCCTGCAGACAAGTTTTTTATTTATTTATTTTTTTATGTAGATTTTCAATTAAAAACTCACCATCAAATTCAGCCAGGGCCTTTTCTTCTTGTAAGAGTTTGTCTGTTATTTCTAGGCCCATGTTAAACTTCAAGTTTGTTTCTCTAAAAGTAATAAAACATTTGTTAGAAGCAACAATTGTATTGATAACATTTACTGAAATGGGTTTTAAACCTATTTTTGTATCTTTTACGAGTCAGGAAGGCCTGGAGCTAGGAGGAACGTATAAAGCATTGGGCTGGCATGACAGGGTGGAAGGGGAACTAGACTGCTTAGACTTAATGTGCCAAAGAGATAGGTGGGAGTTCTTACTTACATGATTGGTGGAGTTACACGGGGTGATGGGGGGGAGCTTAGGAGAAAAGACTGGAGGAAGGGGTGGAACCATAACAGTCGGCATTGAGAAGCCATCAGATGAACGTCCCGCCCTCCCTCAGTAAGATATGGTAAGTCAGTTTGAGGGTGTAGGTTTGGAGATGGCTGTTGGGACCACTTGGATGGGGTTAAAAATCTGTCAGTGGGATACAAGTGGGGTACCATCATTGGTATGGTGTCCTCTGGTTGGGCTTAGTCCACTAAGAGGGACCAGTTAGTGACAGACCTGTAAGGTCTGTGGGGCAAGTGTTAATGTCCCGAGTCTGTGTTTTGCGGCTGGGGACATCTAGCTTTGGTTTATGTTACTGTTTAAATTGTTATTTATTAATTATGTTGTTTAATAAAAGGCTGGACCGCCATTTAACTCCAACTTCTTCTTCTAAACAGGCAACAACTAAAAGAAAAGAGTTAGGCTCTTAACGTCTTTCTGGACGTTGGACTGCTGGCAGGCAAATGCTTCTGTAAAAGCGCGCATTTATCAGCATTGCAATGTTAAAAATGCTGACGCTGGAAAACTCTTGTTTTTCAGCATTTTTCACATTTTTTTCAGCGTTAGGCTTTTTTTGTGGTCAGAAGAACTGCTCTTGAATGTGATTTTAGGGCCTTCTGACAACAGCCCATAAACTCCTCTGCTGATAAAGGTCAAAAAATGTCCATGTGTGCATGGACTCATAAGATAACATTGAGGGGAGTTTAAGGGCTGTTAAAAAACGCTTAACTCCCCAAAAACTTGAGTTTATCAGATTCAGTGTACATGAGGCCTTACTGTTCTATTTCCTTTAGTTGTATATGTTATATTTCAGCTTGAGCTACTGAGCTCTGAAAACTTTATTTCTTCAAAGCAGGCAAAACTAGTCTGGAAAATGTGTTAGGGATCATAGAGCTCTACGTGCTGGCTAGATAAAAAAATCCAAAATATTCTCCTGAAATATGCTATAATTATATATACCTAAAAAGAAGTGGAAAAAAAATAAGTTTTTGCCCAGTCCTGAGTAAATAATGTGATAGGGCTCGACCTTTATACTTGTGAATAAAGAAAATTGAAGGTAAGTACCCATCAAGTTCAGCAGTTTCTACATAGCACAGGCTGTTTGGTTCAGAACTGGAGAGGAGCAGAACATCCGCCTGTAAAACAGAAAACAGAATATGTTATTTATCAGCTCAATAGGACTAATTTCTTCCCTTAAAAGTAAGAGAATAAGTGAGAACCCTCTTTTAGTTGACTTTTTTATCCCCTAAATTATAGTGCCCAAGCAATGCCATATTGCATCTCTACTGGCTTCATTGTTGCACTTTCTGTCTCTGGGAGACTGGATTGAAAACCCCAGAGGAAAGGAGTACAGAGAGAGGTTTGGAGACCACATGTTCTGCTATGGAGGTTATTGCTGACTCAGGCCAGAAGCAGGGATTATTAGGCAAGTGTTTTGATGTTTAATAGTTTACTATTGTTACCTGCCTCTGTGAATCTGATCCCAGGGCCTGTTTGTGATTTTGGGCAGTGGGTTACACTACTGTATGTACCATTCCCTTCATTCAATGGAAATGTTTCCATATATGAGCCTCAAATATTTTTTCCTTCTACGTACATGACAATTTGCACACTTGTAAACTTGAAAAAACAATAAAAATCTTTGTAAAAATCAGAACTGGATTGAAAACAATATTAATGTTGAAAGGTATGATACCATTATTATATTGCTTTGTCCTCTCTTATGTAAGAAGTCCTGATCAGGGGCGTCGGGAGGGGGTGGCTAGGGGGGGCTGAAGCCCCGAATTGGTCCCCAAAAAGCCCCGAGTGTCAAGAAGGTACCGTTTAATTAGTAGCCCCGAGTGCCGCCGACCGCTGACGAGCGGGGACCGATCTGATCCGAGTGCGGCCGAGTGTGGCCGAATGACATACAGGTCCCGCCTTCTGGAGCTATGATGGACATCCCACTGGTCCAATGCTGGGACTGCGGGACGTGTGACATCCATCAATGGCGCTGCACACTCCAGAAGGCGGGAATTACAATCCGCCGCGCCACATCACTGAGATCCCCGCTCCCCGCTCAGATAGATCAGGGCAGCGGAGGAGCGATCTGGCGAGATGTGCCACTGCCAGTGACTGCACCGATTATTGTAGAGGAGGCGGGGATGAGGATAACCTGAAGAGGAGCTGTGCTGGGGGCGGATGGCAGAGTGAAGAGCTCCGGATGTCGGTGTATCTGATCATGGGCACCGGAGTGTGCAGCAGGAGGCAGAAGAGTCTTCTCCATACCGCCTTGTGCCTGCTGGCCGTGCTGGGACTGGGAGGCAGGCTCTACTTTGTATACCTTACTACGTGCAGGACAAAGCCTGGAGCTCCAAGGTCCAGGCGATGAAATTCAAGCAGTCTCCTCTCCTCTCCTCTGGCTGCCTGCTGTGCCACATGATCCGAGGGCTGCCTGCACACCACACACTACGGCTGAACTGAACTGCAGGACACCTGGACACATGAAGTCTGTCTCCTGGTCAGGTAGGTGAGGTCAGTGTATGTATGTCACGGTATGTTAGGTAGGTCAGTGTATGTCAGGTCAGTGTATGTTAGGTAGGTGTATGTATGCATGTATGTATGTCAGGTCAGTGTATGTTAGGTAGGTCAGTGTATGTTAGGTAGGTGTATGTATGTATGTATGTATGTCAGGTCAGTGTATGTTAGGTAGGTCAGTGTATGTTAGGTAGGTGTATGTATGTATGTATGTATGTCAGGTCAGTGTATGTTAGGTAGGTGTATGTATGTATGTCAGGTCAGTGTATGTTAGGTAGGTGTATGTATGTATGTCAGGTCAGTATATGTTAGGTAGGTCAGTATATGTTAGGTAGGTGTATGTATGTATGTATGTATGTATGTATGTATGTCAGGTCAGTGTATGTTAGGTAGGTGTATGTATGTATGTCAGGTCAGTATATGTTAGGTAGGTCAGTATATGTTAGGTAGGTGTATGTATGTATGTATGTATGTATGTCAGGTCAGTGTATGTTAGGTAGGTGTATGTATGTATGTCAGGTCAGTGTATGTATGTCAGGTCAGTGTATGTTAGGTAGGTGTATGTATGTATGTCAGGTCAGTGTATGTCAGGTCAGTGTATGTTAGGTAGGTGTATGTATGTATGTCAGGTCAGTGTATGTCAGGTCAGTGTATGTTAGGTAGGTGTATGTATGTCAGGTCAGTGTATGTCAGGTCAGTGTATGTCAGGTCAGTGTATGTTAGGTAGGTGTATGTATGTCAGGTCAGTGTATGTTAGGTAGGTGTATGTATGTATATGTCAGGTCAGTGTATGTTAGGTAGGTGTGTGTATGTCAGGTCAGTGTATGTTAGGTAGGTGTATGTATGTCAGGTCAGTGTATGTCAGGTCAGTGTATGTTAGGTAGGTGTATGTATGTATGTCAGGTCAGTGTATGTCAGGTCAGTGTATGTTAGGTAGGTGTATGTATGTATATGTCAGGTCAGTGTATGTTAGGTAGGTGTATGTATGTATATGTCAGGTCAGTGTATGTTAGGTAGGTGTATGTATGTATGTCAGGTCAGTGTATGTCAGGTCAGTGTATGTTAGGTAGGTGTATGTATGTCAGGTCAGTGTATGTTAGGTAGGTGTATGTATGTATGTATGTATGTCAGGTCAGTGTATGTTAGGTAGGTGTATGTATGTATATGTCAGGTCAGTGTATGTTAGGTAGGTGTATGTATGTCAGGTCAGTGTATGTCAGGTCAGTGTATGTTAGGTAGGTGTATGTATGTCAGGTCAGTGTATGTTAGGTAGGTGTATGTATGTATGTATGTCAGGTCAGTGTATGTTAGGTAGGTGTATGTATGTATGTATGTATGTATGTCAGGTCAGTGTATGTTAGGTAGGTTAGTGTGTCAGGTAGCTGCGATGAGATTAGTGGTCAAAATTGATGGGCACTGCTAAGCCCCAGGCAGCAACCAGCAAGTAAGCTTACCCACACAACCCCAGCGCTCAGCCAAAAAACCCCGTGCCATGACCACTCACGACCCCCCCCCCCCCCCCATCGGTGCCAACATCGGACTTCGGGCTGAAGCCCCTGGTCTTTTTGCCACCTAGCAACGCCCCTGGTCCTGATACTCTGGAACTTCCTGCCCCAGTATGTCTGGTCAGCTTCTACCCTGCCCACCTTTAGACGATCCTTGAATACTCCTTTATTCAGGGAAGCTTACCCCACCTCCACCTGAGAACTGTACTTGAGTCGCCGCCATCAGATCATCCCCTGCAGCTATTACCTTTTGTACCACCTCCCCCTCCCTTTAGATTGTAAGCTCCATGAGCAGGGCACTGCTATTCCTTCTGTATTGAACTGTATTGTAATTGTACTGTTCCCCTTTATATTGTAAAGCGCTGTGTAAACTGTTGGTGCTATATGGATCCTGTATAATAATGATAGATAGATAGATACACTGCACATTTGTACTTACTGGAATAAATTCATCCTTGTTAATTCGTATGATATCTCCGACACGAATGTCTTTCCATTTGCTCTTTTTAAACCTTTTATGTAAAAATAAATTATGAGAGAGAGCGTTTCAGGCATAGTTGGAAAACAAGCACTCTTCAAACTAAATCTGACATAATGATATGATGAAAAACACATAAGGATGTTTCCTTCAATGAAGAATGTGAAAATGCTCAGTAGATACAGAAATACAGTCAACTGAAATCATATGCGAATTGAATATTTAATTTTCCTGTTAAATTTTGTATGTGGTCCTTACAAAATGTGACCCTCTGCTTTCACTGTAGTATGGTAATAGATATAATTTTGCCCAATTGGGGGTATTTTTTGCCAAACTCAAATAGAAGGATATATTTTATAGGAAGATCAAGGTCAATCTAAAGTGATAATAATAGGGTCTAACCTAGTGGTATCAATCTCAACTTCAATGCGGGCTGCATAAGCATTATGGTTGCCCTCAAAGGGTTGGTTATATCTGTTTTTTTTTCGTTTTTTTTTCTCAGGGAACACGCGCAGGAACTCAACCACGCCCCTCATCGCCGAATTGCATCGAACAGTGGGTGTGGCCAAACGGCACTAAGTGTGGGAGGATCTCAAAGGGGCAATAAATACCAGGAGTGCATTATGTGCAGAGTTTAGGGATGCTCTATGTACAGGGTGCAGACTTCAGGGATGCGTTATGTACAGAGTAAAGAGTTCAGGGGTGTGCTACGTACATAGTGCAGAGCTCAGGGGTGCGCTACATATCAAGTGCAGAGTTCAGGGGTGCCCTCCGTACAGAATGCAGTTTTACAGTTGCCCTTTACACAGGGTTCAGGGGCACGCTACATACGGAGTGCAGGGTCTAGGGGTGTACTATGCACAGTGTGCAGGGTTCAGACTCTTTGACAGGCTGTCCACATCTCACTTTCACCTCTCTTAGGCTCTGACCCCTGCACCACTCACCCCCACCCCCTACCTCTGCACACATCTCCCACCACAGCCCTCATCTCTTCTCCCCAAAAAGCTTTCTCGCATCTCACCTACCCGACCTGGCTCTAGTACTTCCCAGTAGTGCAGGCGACTCTGCCTCTCTCACTTGCAGGGAGATCATTGTGTGGCATCTATGCACCCCAGCACAGATGGGGATCACAGTGCAGCTTACCATGTGATGACCCATCCCACACTGCTCTTGCATCTGCATAACCCTTGTCCCCGCCAGGAGTGCAGGGCAAGCAGGGATCTGCGAGAGTCACTGAGAGGAAAGCTGTCCTTGTAAACACAGAGCTGGCTTTTCTCAAGGAAATTATTAGAGATTAGTGTACAAGTCACAGATACAGTACATTGTTGCAGCATCGGTTGTGCGGATCACTTTTAAGGACAATTATTTTCAGTTATGCGACTGCAGATTAAGCACCCGTGAGCTCTGGGTTGTATGGGTAGCAGCACTGGACTCTTTACTAAAAGTAATGGATTTATATTATTTCTCACCTTCCATCTTTTATAACCTCACATGATCGGTTATTTATCTTGTTGTCCAGTTGGTGACGAGACTACGAGGAATAAAGGGGTACAGTCATTTGTATGAGGAAAATTAAAAATGTAAATAATTATTTTTTCTTATTTTTTTACTTACAATATCATCTGACAGGTCTTTGATTGCAGTGATTCCCAGGACAATCACCAGCGGTATTAGGGTGGTGTACCATGACACTGTACCTATTTGCGGAATAAACTAGGGGAACAATAAGAAACTTTTTAATTCTGTTAAAGGTAACTGCAGTATAACTAAAATCAGCAATAAACTGGTCAAGTCATTAATCCTACTCAATTCATCTTTAAATCAGAGTTTTTTATAATCTCTTACAGCAAGATTCAGCAGCCTTCTTCCACTACCCCCTAGATTGCAGCCTTTTGAGACATGTTCAGGGCAAACTCTCCATCAGGGCAAGGATTCAGTTTAAAGCGGGGGTCCACCCACACCGCCAAAAAAAAAAAATATTAAAAGCCAGCAGCTACAAATACTGCAGCTGCTGACTTTTATAAATGGCCACTTACCTGTCCCAGGGTCCAGCGATGTCGGCAGGCGACGCCGAGAACCCGCTCGGTTCTCGGCAGCTGCCGCCGCCATCCTAGGTGAGGGAATCAGGAAGTGAAGCGTTGCGGGTCGCGCTGCGCATCCCAAGTGGTCCCCGCTCTCTCCTGGCAGCTGTGTGTTCCCAGGAGACAGCGTGGTGGGGACGGGAAGAGGCATAGACTCCCATGGGAGTCTATGCCGGAAGTGGGTGCAAATACCTGTCTTAGACAGGTATCTGCACCCCCCTCCCCCCTGAAAGGTGCCAAATGTGACACCGGAGGGGGAGAGGGTTCCGAAAAGCGGAAGTTCCATTTTTGTGTGGAGCTCCGCTTTAATGAGAGAGAGGGCTTTTCTTGAACCAAGCAATACACTGATCTACATTTCTGCAGACTTTCAAAAGCCCAACTCCAACTTTTAAAATTCTATAGGCCATTGCCTATGAAAGTAAAAAAAAAAAACTTTTACTGCAATACTCACCTGCTTTATAGCTCTATTCCTTACAAAAAGCCCCTGAGGGTCCATCATCATGGTGGTCAGGGTTAATACAGGTGCACAGAATGATGCTCAAACACCATTATGAGAGCACAATTTTGTGTATAAGTAGGAGTGACCCACTGCAACCAGAGCAGAAAGGACCTGATATATAACCTAACCAGCTAGAAAAAAAAATGAGATTTAGGTATGCAAAATTATTTTTTATAATTTATGGGTTGGAGAAAGTACAGGGAAAGGTACTAGCTGGGGGGGGGGGGGGGGGGGTCAGCATTAGTAGCATATAGCATTAACTATAATGAGATAAAATTTGAGAGAAATGCAAAGATAAAAATTAGAACCATTTGACAGGCAGGCGCTTTATCCCTATAATAAGAGGGTGGTTATAAGTGGAGATGAGTGAGGGCTTAGCTGCTGACTTTTTCTAAAAAGCCTAATTTAGCAGAGTGATAGAGTGGATTCTGAAGGTACCGCTATATTTCGAAATCTGGGTAATAAAATAGGATTTTTGCACTCATTGTCCTTTTTTGGAGTATATCAAGGGACACAAGAAGCTTGTAACCTTCAGGATATACTGCTGCCTACAAGAGAACTGGACTGTATAAAACAAAAACACTGTAGGCCAGTCCAGGATCTCTTACTACCAGCATTCCTCAGTTTTGTTGTAAAGTTGTACCAAGAGCATTATCTTAAACAAGGAGTGGTGAGACCTGTGCCCCACAATGAACCCCAAGGAAAGGAATTTAGAATGAGTACAAAAAGCTATTTTTTTTCTTGTCCACTGGGGAACATGTAAATCCTTTGGGTCATTCAAAAGCAGCCCAACTGAGGGGTGGGCAATGCAGCAAACAATCACTAACAGGCACAAGAAATAACAACAGAAAAACTAGGGGATAACCTGCAGCTCAAAGACCTGCCTGAATGTTGAAAATATCCAAAACATCCAACCGATAAAATTTAGAGAATATGTGAACAGAAGACCATATGACAGACTTGAAAATCTGGGGAACAGTTGCTTGATGCCAAAAAAAACGAAGGACTTGCAGATCTAGTAGAGTGTGCCTTAACAGGAAAGGGTGGAGCCTGATCTGTGAGACCATAAGTGTGGATGATGATCTGCCTAAGCCACTTGGAGATGGTGGAACAAGAAGCCAGTCAGAGGGACACAAAAACAATGTCACTTGAAAACAGGGCCGTCTTTAAGGTAGGGCAAAAGGGGCAGTTACCCTGGGCCCTGTCATTGTTGTGGGGCACAAAGCAGCTGCCTCATACTTTCCAACTATCCTGGTGTAAATTCCCTTGTCCCTTTAGTTTTAGTCCTGTGTCCCAATATCTCAGTGTGAAGTGCTGCTACTAACGCTGCCCAGCTCTGCCCTATTGTTGTGTACAGATGACTCACCTGCAGACCCTGTGTTTACATGGAAATAAGAGGCATTCATATGTAAATAGTGGTGGCAGGCGGCATTCATATGTAAATAAAGGTGGCATTCATATGTATATCAGGCCCCCCTGAGGTCATATCCACCATCACCTATACTGAATGCTGCCCACTGGGGAGATAAAACCCTTTTTCAAAATCACACGGTGCCACAGCACATGTCAGCAGATGTATGAGGGTGTCATTAACAATTGATGGCATTGCTGTGTATCTGCTAAAGGGCAGCACGTTTCTGTGGTATCAGGAAAGCGATTGTGCATGCGTTCCCGACACACAAATGTGAATGCAGGCTAAATGTCTCAGTTACATTGGTGGTCAGTGTAAATCTTCTCATTACATTGGAGCTTGGTGTAGAATCCTTTCATTCACACTAGTGGCCAGTGTAAAGGTCCCCTTACATTGGTGGTTACTGTGAATTCTTTTATTACATTAGTGGTCAGTGTAAATCCCTATTACACTAGTGGTCAATGTAAACCCCTATTACATTGGTGGCCAGTGTTGAAACTCCTCTTTATATTGATAGTCGGTAAAATAAATCAGCATTGCCATTGATCACACCCCCCCTCCCCCGGCACTGCCACTGATCCCCGGAGTTCTAGGATCCCTAGGAGTTTTCTGTCTATTGATGGGCCCACTCACCTCCCCAGTCCATGGTGTGCAGGCAGTGAGGAAATGATGTGCTGTAACCTCTAGCAACCAATCAGTGAGCAGTATTACTGTACAGTAATCTCTAGCAACAAATCAACAAGCAGAAACCATGTGCTGTAACCTCTAGCAACTAATCAGTGAGCCGTAATATGTGCTTTAACCTCTAGCAACCAGTCAGTAAGCGGTAATGATATGCTGTTACCTCTGTCAACCAATCGCAATCGCTGCCTGATCTGATACAGTAAACTGATTTTGAGTCTAGCTGCTATTTATTGTATGTCTCAGAGTAGGGGGGAGAGCGAAATTATGTGGAGAGGCGGGGTTGGGGGCCCAAGAACATTTTTGCCCAGGGTCCAACCAATATTAAAGAGGGCCCTGCTCAAAAGGTGAAAGGCAGAAATTACACTAGTCTAGGCAAGAATATCCTGGCTCTCAATACCACCTTGTCCCTATGCAAGATAAGAAAGAGTTCCTTGTAGGATAATCTCAGCTCAGC
Source organism: Lithobates clamitans (assembly GCA_037952925.1). Classification (NCBI taxonomy): domain Eukaryota; kingdom Metazoa; phylum Chordata; class Amphibia; order Anura; family Ranidae; genus Lithobates; species Lithobates clamitans. The sequence goes on from JBBGZY010001151.1 coordinate 3,624,416, forward strand.
CTATCTCCTTGCAGAGTTAACGGCTACAAAGAAAGCCACTTTGTGGATGAGAGTAGAGAGAGGGATGTGTTTAATGGATACAAACAGAGAACCAGACTCAGATTCCTACATTGGAGGCACTTTGTATAAAGGTCATAATCAAAGAGTGAGAAGTCAGTGGTCATTGAAATAGAATACAAAGGGCATAAACCTGACCCTTCAAAGTGCTTAAAGTCAAACACTGGTCCAGACCTAAGTGCAGGATGTTGTCAGAGTATTGATATAATGTGCTGGAAGCTTCTTATCTACAGAGAATACTTTACTTTCATGGAGGATATCTTTAGCATGGAACAGGAAGAGAACACAAACAGGTACACTGAACATAGACAATTCATCCTGTTATATCATAGAATACACACTATAACACTATAATACTACAGCACCATCTGCTGCATAGAGAAGTATAATGCATATAGTATATAGTTCACAGTATGGAAAGCTACTAGCTGTTGCTCTTCCAACACCCCTTCTCAACAGCATGTGCTTTTTGTCAAATTATATTCAGCTTCTTCTGGATATAACTATGAATTTTGTTGAAATTAATTTATAGTGTCAGGTAACATACAAGTAACATTGTCAGCTGTTCAGCTGCTCTGTTCCTAGCTATCCATATATAAAGTACAAACAAGCAATTGACAATTTTTAAAGTCATACTGGTACCTAATAGGACTAGTGGTGATGATGATTTTGAAAGTCTGAAGAAGGTAGTATTGGACACATTGGGTAATTTATTGGGGGTTTGTAATCACAAAAAAAATGAGGAACTCCTGAAAATCTAAAAATTCCTAGCCTATCCCTTAAGGTGAGTTTTATTAGACAACTACAGTATAGAAAATGCTTTTATTACCTGTAGGACAAGCAGGAACAGGAAATAGACATTGGCGATCCTCTTGAATTGCTCATAAAGGTTTAGTGGTAGAAAGGTGACAACATTATATTTGGATGTCTTGATTTCATTGTTCTGTGCACAGTGGAGGAAAATTTAGAGTTAGAAAAAAAGAAGTGCTATGAATAACGTTTTATGATTAAGCCCAGGTTCCCACTGAGCTGCGGGAATGAAGCCGTGCGAGTTCAGCTGAACTCGCACGATTTCACTCCCGCATGTCAGTCCAGATTTCGGCAGCGATTTCAGAGACATCTGTTCTGCACAGATGTCAATGTAAATCGCAGCCCAAAATCGCAAAAAATAGTACAGAAATTACTTTTTGAAATTGGTGCAGCGCGGAAGATGCAGCGTCGCACCAATTAGGACGGTGCCATTAACGGCAATTGCCGCTGATTTGACATGCAATTTGACATGTCAAATAACATGTCAAAACTCTCCAGTGTGAACCAGGGCTAAGGCAAGGTCACTAACATTTTTCTAAATGTTAATCCGTTGTTGTAGCGCTGCACAGTATTAAAATAACTAATCAAAATAAATAATTGAGACCAAATACTTACTTTCTATAGCCAACATTTAGGAACACCTGGGCATATTAACACCTATATGAGATTATTGAATATCCATGACAGAAGCCATGGTCATTAACATTGAGTATTACCTTTGTGGCTATAACATCCTCTTCTGTTCAGGGAAGAGTTTGGGGTGTTTTGTGTAAATTTGTGCCCATTTAATCAAAGGAGCATTTGTGGCTCAGATACTGATGTTGGATGACAAGACCTGGCTCCCATTTGGCATTTCAGTTCACCCCAAACGTGTTGTTTAGGGTTGAGGTCAGGTCTTTGTGCAGGCCAATAAAGTCCCTCCACACCAAACCATGCTTTTATGGAAATAAACATTCTGGTTGCACTTTGCTATTCCCCAATACAGTATATTCTTCTCAATAAACTTTATTAGGTAGAAACATGGCTTGTAATGCATGGCCACTCCCTCCCATAGGGCAATACTAACTTTGGGGGACATTGCTAAGTTTCAATGATTTATCTCTTTATGGTGTTGGCTTTGTGGACAGCATAATCATAATAGAAAAGAAAAGGGCCTTGCCCAGGAAAAAGCCTTTTTCAAGAATAGGTAGAAAGTGCATACCGTATTTATCGGCGTATAACACGCAATTTTTTCCCCTTAAAATCAGGGGAAAATCGTGGCTGCTCCGCCGAGTCCACCGGCGCCATATTTGAATCTGTACACTCGGATGTGTATGTTGGCGCGATCGCAAAAAATCAGCGGAGATCGGCGGGGATTGCAAGGCTGCACTGAGGCAAGGCTGCAATGGACACTGGGGAAGGCTGCACTAACAAGGCTGCACTGACATGGCTGCAAGGCTGCACTGGGACAAGGCTGCAATGGACACTGAGGAAGGCTGCACTAACAAGGCTGCACTGACATGGCTGCACTGACAAGGCTGCAAGGCTGCACTGGGACAAGGCTGCAATGGACACTGGGGAAGGCTGCACTAACAAGGCTGCACTGACATGGCTGCAAGGCTGCACTGACAAGGCTGCACTGAGAAGGCTTCAATGACACTGATAAGGCTGCATTGATGGGCATTTAAATGTAAGTCTTTTCCCTTAAACTTCCCTCCTAAAAGTTTTTTTCCTTAAAATTCCCTCCTAAACTTGGGGTGCGTGTTATACGCCGGCTCGTGTTATACGCCGATAAATACTAATTGTCTAAAATGTCTTATGCTGGAGAGGATGTGGTTCCACAGGCACGCCGATGCACAATATGTAGTATTGTAAACACCTCTGTAGTGCACAGTGTGCAGTGTATTGCTGTCTCCCAGGGGCACGCTGGATTGTTTGTATCCTCAATATGCAGCGATGGGATTGTATTGAGCCTTCAGCATTGCTGAAACTAAATCCAGGATCTAATTGGTGCATCCGGTGTTGGCCCTCCTCCCTCTAATGGCTGCTCCCATAATTAGGAATATTGTTTACATGCCCCTGCTGAGATATTTAGCTATATCTACTGCTGATTGAACTTTCTCATTCTACCGTGACTTGCATGATTTTGCATTTCCATTTAAGATAGAGAGACATATTCCCTTCTCTGTCTCATCTGTGAACCTTGGCTGTGTCCCGAGAAAGCCTAACGGTGAAACGCGTAGACATAAAAGGGCTCACTGCACAATAATCATAGATGCTATATGTTACAAATTGTCATTGTTTTTTAGATATTTGTATTTTTCAATAAATTTATATTTTTTATACTGCTATATCTTCTCCACTGTTTCTTAGCCAAAAAAGTCCGCCTCCCTGGTAATACTAAAGGAGGGTGTTCAAAATTATTAAGCAGAGCACCATTTTCAAGCAATATGGGGAAGAAAAAGGATCTCTCTACTGCCGAAAAGAATGAAATAGTTCAATGCCTTGGACGAAGTATGAAAACATTAGACATTTCACAAAAACTTAAGCGTGATCATCACACTATTAAGAGATTTGTAGCTGATTTAGAGCACAGACGGGTTTCGTGCAGATAAAGGCACATTGAGGAAGATTTCTGCCAGATCCATGCATCGGATCAAGAGAGCAGCTGCTAAAACACCATTACATTACGACTCACGGATCGTTTTGACACCTTGTATGCAGCTAACTATCCCCAGCTGCTGACCACGGTCAAAGAAGACCTTTGGCGATGGACGCTGACCGCCTTTACATTGTTAGGTCGCGTGAACATTATAAAGATGAATGTCTTGCCCGAATACTTTTTTACTTACAGATGTTACCGATCCCCCTTCCCAGAGCCTTCTTTGACCGTCTGTCCAGCATGTTCTCCGACTTCATTTGGAACACGCGCAGAATAGCACTAAGAATACTAAAGCACCTTAAACGGGAGGGGGGCTTGGGAATCCCAGATATAAAACGTTATTAACGAGCTATAGTCCTTCAGAGAATTCTTAACTGGCGTTTCCACACGCACTCCAAACTCTGGGTCACCCTAGAGAAGTGCCTGGCAGGTAGAAACTTGGCTTATGCACCGTGGTTGCCGCGGGAATATAGGGGGCTTTCCGAAACGACCTTCCCACTGATGGCTCAGATGCTGTTAGTTTGGGATAAAATTAACCCGTTGCTGAAATTGGCCCCCCCGTGTCCCCGTTGGCACCGTTAGGTGGGTTCCAGTGGTTCCCCCCAGGCGAACAGATGGTGTTTTTTGAGCCATGGGTGGATGATGGGAATGCTAGTTGTGGTAAAGTCATGAAGGACGGCAAGCTCATGAGCTATGAAACCTTACCACTGGGGCGCAGGGGCCCTCAACTCAACTTTTGGAGATACAGACAGTTACACCCTTTCTTTGAAAAACATAGCCACACAATTAGAGACCCCTCTACTCCCACCCCATATGAACGTCTCTTCACCAATGAAGAGCCTGTCCCTCATTTGGTGTCGGAACTGTACCAACTTCTAGGGGACTTTGGGGGCACAAAGATATTAAACTACAGAAAGATAAAATGGGGTTTTTGAAATTTTATTAATGTCATACAAAAAACACAAAAAGTAAACATGAAAATTTAAAAACAGGTCTAATTTAGGCATACAACTTGGTTAAATACACCATAGTGGATTCTGTCCTGCAGTCTCTTATATAATTCTCCGTAACTATAAATAGACAATTCAGACATTCATTCCAAGTAGAAACAAGGATAAACTTCCCCTTATGTAGAGTGTTGGAGGAATGTGGAGTTGGGATTGAAAGAACACTGCAGGTCTGGTATACGTCACCCCCACGCAAAACGACACAGGAGCGGCAGGGGTAACTCCGCACATGCACCGAACCGAGGCCCGGAGGGACGAGGCCCGGCCAATGCGCAGACTGCAGTGGCGGGGGCAGTGGGAACCCGATCGGGTCCCCATGCCCCCGTCAATCGCCGCACATCCGGTTGTGCTATCCTTCCATCTGAGACCATAATCTTTTATAGGGCCCTTACCTTGTTTGACCATGGGAGGGCGGAATTTCTAATATAGTTATTACTTGTACTTTTCTGAAGTTTTTACTCTGATAATAGTCTATAATTATTGTCATTATGACACATGTTTTTTCCGTCTGTATGTATTTTTAATAGAACCTCTAGCTCCTGAAGAAGCGTTCCTTGTCAACGTGAAACATGTAGAGCAATTAAAGATTATACCACCTTGGAATACCAGACCTGCAGTGTTCTTTCAATCCCAACTCCACATTCCTCCATCACTCTACATCAGGGGAAGTTTATCCTTGTTTCTACTTGGAATGAATGTCTGAATTTTCTATTTATAGTTACGGAGAATTATATAAGAGACTGCAGAACAGGATCCACTATGGTGTATTTAACCAAGTTGTATGCCTAAATTAGACCTGTTTTTAAATTTTCATGTTTACTTTTTGTGTTTTTTGTATGACATTAATAAAATTTCAAAAACCCCATTTTATCTTTCTGTAGTTTAATATCTTTGTGCCCCCAAAGTCCCATTGTTTAGTTCCTTGATGCCCTTAACACAATGTCGGGGACGTTGGCACAAATAACTATCAAGTACCTACAGAGTCACCCTGTATTAGGTACTTTAGTACTAGGACCTCTCTTTTGCTGTACCAACTTCTAGGCTCTGCTGCTCCCTAACTTAAACCTGCCTACATTTGGCGGTGGAAAAATGACTTGGGGCAAGATTTTACAGTTTCTACGCAATTAAATCACTTATACTACCTGACCCACTCATCCTCTGTAGACTCAGACTTAGCCCGTATCTATCCAGCAATATCAGAACAATGCTGGCGTGGCTGCGGGCACCGAGGTACTCTTATTCATATATGGTGGGACTGCCCCCTAATCAAACCCTTTTGGGAAGATATACGAGACCAGATAAAAAACATAACAGGGACGGAGGTCCCTTTCTCTCCAAAGCACTTTCTTCTGCATTTACCCCCAACTTCACTTAGCCAGTATAAAAAAAGCATGCTGCCCCACCTGCTGAACGCAGCAAGGCACCTACTTCCAACCTACTGGAAAAGATCCAGTATCCCTACCCAACAACAGTGGATTGATGGGGTAAATGTGATATGAGAGGCTGGGGACTGGATAGCGACCTGCTGAGGTTCTCGTGAACAATACTCAGCACTCTGGACACCCTGGATTGAATTTGTTTCTGGGTACCCTCCAGCTTAGACACTGCCCTATTAGAGTTAGCAGATCCTTCCCTCAAAACCCGCAGACCAATGAAACCCTAGAGGACTGAGGCCTAACACCCTGATGAGTTACTACAAATGAGTCCAGCTGGATGGGGGAAATGCTCCTGTTGCGGTGCACCCGATGTGGACATGGATGAATCTTCCTTTTAGATCACAGGTATGCTTAGTTCGTTCCCCCCTAACCCCCCTCTTCCCCTCTCCCTCATTTCCCCTCTTCTTCTCTTTTGTCCCTCTTCTATACTCTTCTATACTCTACAAAAGTTGAATGTTTTATTGATATACTGCTACCAGTTGGGGAAATAAACAACCCGCTGTTGGTAGACATTATCACAGAAAGCCCCCATACTCATGAGATCAGCCCCTGATGTTACAGGAGCACAGGTGGTCCAGTCAGATATACACACCGTTAGCTCTTTTCGGTCCCTCCGGCGTTTGGGGGTGGGTGGTTGTTTGATGGAGGCCGTGGAGCCCCCCCTCTGCCCCGATCGCAGGCCGGGGGACCGTATACTTGGATATTTTGGCAGGGGATCTACCTTCTCAGCTCACAACTGATGTATGTGCTACATGAGACATGACAGGCTGATACATTCTAATAAGATCACATGTCTCCACAGCTATTCTAGACTCTGCTCCCCTTATACCCCCGAATATTCCCCCACCCGGTATGCTCCATTGGCCTACTTTACATGTAGCCCGATGCTTTTGATCTTGTGATTGTATTTCTGTTTAACTAGTCTAATCGAGCGAGTTCTGTATAAGAGACCCTGGGAGGTCGGAGTTCTTATTTTTTGTTTTTACAGACTATTGGACATGTCTTGTTATGTGTTTTCTTATACAAAATAAAATAATGATTATAAAAATAAAAAAATTAAAAAAAACACCATTACATAGCAGCAAACAGATATTTGAAGCTGCTGGTGCCTCTGGTGTCCCACGGACATCAAGGTGTAGAGTCTTCCAGAGTCTTTCAACTGTGCATAAACCTTCCATTCGGCCACCACTAACCAATGTTCACAAGCAGAAACAGCTGCATTGGGCAGAAAAATACATGAAGACTAATTTTCAAACAGTCCTGTTCACTGTTGAGTGCTGTGCAACCCTGGATGGTCCAGATGGATGGAGTAGTGGATGGTTGGTGGATGGCCACCCTGTTCCAACAAGGCTGTGACGTCAGCAAGGCAGTGGTGGAGTCATGTTTTTGGCCGAAATCAAGGGAAGAGAGCTGGTTGGCCCCTTTAGGGTCCCTGAAGGTGTAAAGATGACCTCTACAAAGTATGTGGAGTTCCTGACTGACCACTTCCTTCCCTGGTACAGAAGGAAGAACTATGCTTTCCAGTAATAAAATAATCTTCATGCATGACAATGCACCATCTCATGCTGCAAAGAATACCTCTGCATCAATGGCTGCTCTGGGGATAAAAGGAGAGAAAGTCATGGTGTGGCCTCCATCCTCCCCTGAAATCAATCCTATTGAGAACTTTTGGAGCATCCTCAAGCAAAAGATCTGTGAGGGTGGGAGGCAGTATACATCCAAACAGCAGCTCTGGGAGGCTATTATGACATCTTGCAAACAAATTCAAGCAGAAACTGTCCAAAAACTCACAAGTTCAATGGATTCAAGACTTGTGAAGCTGCTATTAAATAAGGGGTCCTATGTTAAAATGTAACGTGACCTGTTAAAATGTTTAAAAAGTTAAAATGTTGTTCAAAGTTTGATTGAAATAGCTTTTGATTTCAGTAAATATGCTGCAAACACAACAAATGACAATTTGAAAGTTCTTTACAACCTATAAAGTGTTTGGAAACTTACTGTGCGTAATAATTTGGAACAGTGCATTGTAAGTTTTTTATTTTGAAAAAAAAACTGTTATCATTTTGAGGTTTGTTCAATAAAATTTGAATTGTACTCTTAATAGTTGATAACATGAGAATTATGCTGACTGTTGTTTACATCAATTATTTAGGTAAATGAGAAAAATATCATTGGCATAATAATTTGGAACAGGGTGTAGAAAAGTATCCACTTCCACTGTGCACTTCCATATTGTGATAACCCACATACCCCCAGACTGATAATTACCAAGTGGCCAGACTGATAATTACCAAGCATTGTAAAAGACTGTTGGCACCCATTACTTCAGAAAATAGATGGTGAAAAACAATGTTTTATATATGAAAAATTGCAAGCAATTAGATGGGATAAACTCTTTATTTTTAAAAAAACGCTGGGAAGCATGGACCAGATGCATGCATTGGCCTTAAGATCTGCTTTGATTACTCTTGTACTTTGTTGTACTTTCTACAAGGAATTTCATTGCACTGCTCAGTAACATTTAACACAGCCCCCCTCTTTCATGTGCCCTCTGGAATGCCCGCTCAGTCTTCACTAAACTAGTTTCTGTCAATGACCTTTTCCTCTCCAAATCCCTTGATCTATTTGCTATAACTGAAACCTGGCTCCAGGAATTTGTTACTACCTCTCCAGCTGCACTGTCCCACAGTGGCCTTCTCTGGACTCACTCCACCAGACCCAGTGGACGAAAAGGAGGTGGTGTCGGACTTCTCGTCTCCCCACAATGCACCTTCCAGGTACTGCCCACACCTCCCTCTCTTTCCACCTGCTCTTTCGAAATGCACTGCATTCGTCTTTTCTCTCCAGCTTGTCTGAGGGTCGCAGTCATTTATCGGCCTCTTGGACCAGTGTCACGCTTTCTGGATGACTTCTCTGCATGGCTACCCTATTTTCTCTCATCCGAAGTGCCTGCCATCATCCTAGGTGACTTTAACATTCCAATCAATGTTAATAATGCTACCACTTCTAAACTACTCAACCTAACCTCCTCTTTTAACCTAACACAATGGATACAAACCACCACCCACTCCAACGGCAACACTCTCGACCTTGAATTTTCCCATCGCTGCACTCCCTGCAATCTCTCCAACGCACCCTTTCCTCTCTCTGATCACAACCTTATCAGTTTCACACTCTCCTTGTCTCCTATATCACATGCTGCCAACCCACAAACCACTACCCGCAGGAACCTTCGCAACCTCAAACCTTCCCTTCTTCACTCTGCTACCGATGGCCTTTATGACAAAATCGCACCCCTGTCCTGCCCAGACCTAACCACTTCCATCTACAACACCACGTTGTCATCCTCCCTAGATGTACTTGCTCCTCTTTCTACACGCAGAACCAGGCCCCATCTGCCACAACCCTGGCAAACAGACGACACCAGAAGTCTCAAGAGACACAGCCGTGCTCTTGAGCGAGCATGGCGTAAATCTAAATCCCTGCAAGATTTTACCCTCTACAAATCTGTCCTTCTCAAATACAACTCCTGCCTCCACACTGCTAAACAAACCTATTACAACACTCTCATCAAAACCCTCTCATCCAAACCTCGTCAACTCTTTTCTACCCTTAATTCCTTACTTCACCCCCACTGCCCCCACCCGCCAACTTGCTTACCGCTCAACAGATTGCCAACCACTTCAATAGCAAAATCAACACAATTCGCAAGGAGATATCCAGCATTCAAATTCCTCCCCTACCCAACATATCAGGTCCAACACCACACTCAATACTCTCCTCCTTTTGCCCAGTTACCACAGAAGAAGTTGATAAACTCCTCTCCATGGCCCACCTCACTACATGTCCCCTGGACCCTGTCCCCTCTCAATTACTGCGACCACCTTCCCACTCTATCCTCAACTCCCTAACCCACATCTTCAACCTCTCCCTCTCCTCCGGCACCTTTCCTTCCCCGCTCAAACATGCACTGGTTACCCCCATACTCAAAAAACCCTCACTGGACCCCACCTGTTTGAATAGCTTAAGACCTATCTCCCTTCTCCCGTTTGCCTCCAAGCTCATTGAACGCCTTGTTCATGACCAAATGAGCCGCTACCTCACGGACAACAACCTTCTCGACCCCCTACAGTCTGGCTTCCGCCTACAACATTCTACTGAAACTGCCCTACTAAAACTCACCAATGACCTAATAACTGCCAAAACCAATGGCCACTACTCCATACTCATACTTTTAGACCTCTCTGCTGCCTTTGACACAGTTGACCACCTGCTGCTCCTCAGCAAATTACACTCCCTTGGCCTCCGTGATTCTGCATTATCCTGGTTCTCCTCCTACCTATCTCAGAGCACTTTCAGTGTCACTTACAACTCCATCTCCTCCGCTCCCCTTCCTCTTTCTGTTGGGATACCCCAAGGCTCCGTCCTTGGGCCTCTCCTTTTCTCACGCTATACCTCTTCCCTGGGCCAGTTGATAACCTCCCATGGCTTCCAATACCACCTCTATGCCAATGACACACAGATCTATCTCTCCACTCCTCAACTCACCCCCACTATCTCCTCAGGGATCTCAAACTTTCTGAATGACATATCGGTATGGATGTCACACCACTTCCTCAAACTTAATCTTTCTAAAACTGAGCTTGTTATATTTCCTCCTTCACGGTCCCCCTCCTGTGACTTCACCATTAATATCAACAGCACAACCATTGGTCCCTCCACACATGCCAGGGTCCTGGGTGTAATCCTTGACTCTGACCTCTCCTTCAGCCCCCATATCCAATCACTGACTAAATCCTGCCGCCTTAACCTCCGCAACATCTCCAGAATTCGACCCTTCCTGACTAATGACACCACAAAGCAACTTATTCACTCCTTGATTATTTCCAGCCTCGACTACTGCAACTCTCTCCTTAATGGCCTACCCTTAAGCAGGCTATCCCCCCTTCAGTCTATTATGAATGCTGCTGCTAGACTAATACACCTCACTAATCGATCCGTGACTGCTGCTCCTCTCTGCCAATCCCTTCACTGGCTTCCCCTACCCCACCGTGTAAAATTCAAAATGCTAACCATAACATACAAGGCCATTCACAACATCGCCCCCATCTACATCACCAACCTCCTCTGCAGATATCGCCCAAATCGCCCCTCCACTCCTCCCAGGACCCCCTGCTCTCTAGCTCCCTTGTTACCTCCTCCCATGCTCGCCTTCAGGACTTCTTCAGAGCCTCTCACATCCTCTGGAACTCCCTGCCCCAGTATGTCCGATCAGCCCCTACCCTGTCCACCTTTAGGAGATCCCTGAAAACTCATTTTTTCAGGGAAGCTTATCCCACATAACTGTCCCTGAGCCACCCCCATCAAATCATTCTTTGCAGCTATTACCTTTTGTACCACCACCCCCTCCCTTTAGAATGTAAGCTCTACGAGCAGGGCCCTCCTGTACCTTTTGTATTGAACTGTACTGTAATTGTGTTGTCCCCCTTATATATTGTAAAGCGCTGCGTAAACTGTTGGCGCTATATAAATCTCGTATAATAATAATAACACTGTAATGCCGCGTACACACGATCGGAAATTCAGCCACCAAAAGACCGATGTGAGCTTTTGGTCAGTAAATGCGACCGTGTGTATGCACCATTGGACTTTTGCTGGCACGAATTCCAGCCAGCAAAAGATTGAGAGCATGTTCTCAATTTTTCGGTTGGAAAAAGTTCCGACCGGAAATTCCGATCGTCTGCAGCAATTCCTACGCATGCTTGGAAACAATTTGACGCATGCTCGGAAGCATTGAACTTCATTTTCTCAGCTCGTAGTAGTGTTGTACGTCACCATGTTCTTGACGGTCGAAAGTTCAGCAAACTTTTGTGTGACCGTGTTTATGCAAGGCAAGCTTGAGCGGGATTCCGTCGGAAAAACCATCCAAGATTTTTCTGACGGAAAATCCGCTTGTGTGTACGCGGAATAATACTTCTCATCATGCACACCTTGGGAATACTTTAATGCATTTCCTTCTTTGTTTTGTTGTTTTTCTATTCATGTTATTTGATTGACATGTAAGACTTCTTCTATACTTCGCTTGCATGGAAGTCTTTCTACTGTTCTTGTACGGTTGTATCCCTTTATACTACAAAATTTATAAAAATAGAATGAGAAAAAAAACAAAAAAAGCTGTTTGTCAGTGTGAGAAGGATTTAGCCCCCGTTCACATTGGAGCAACTGTCATGGGATTTGACAGGTCAAATCCCATGACAAGTTGCATCCTTTTGCCGACTTTCTGGTGCCGCATTGATTTGAAAAAGTAGTACATGCACTACTTTTGCCAATTTCAGGTGCAACTTGAATAGACATCTGTGCATGAAGCTGCATAAAAGTCGCATCCGAGGTCGCACTGACATTCGGCTTTGAAATTGTGCGATTTCAGATCAAGTCGCACAATTTCAAAGCCGCATTCAATGTAAATGGGGGCTAAATCAGATAATGTTGGGACTAAATTGTTGACAAAAAAGTCAGCCTGAACTTTAATCACATCCCAGTCTATCGGGTTGAGATCTGGACTTGATGGACCTTGCTTTGTGCACTGGTGCACAGTCATGTTGGAACAGGAAGGGGCCATCCCCGAACTGTTCCCACAAAGTTGTGAGCATGAAATTGTCCAAAATGTCTTGGTATGCTGACGCCTTAAGAGTTCCCTTCACTAGAACTAAGTGGCCAAGCCCAACCCCTAAAAAATCAACCCCACACCATAATTCCCCCTCCACGAAATGATTTGGACCAGTGCACAAAGCAAGGTCCATTAAGACATGGATGAGCGAGTTGGGGGTGGAGGAACTTGACTGGCCTGCACAGAGTCCTGACCTCAACCAGATAGAACACCTTTGGGATGAATTAGAGCGGAGACTGTGAGCCAGGTCTTCTTTATTTCCGACAGATGTTGGCTCAAACTTGTCTTGCCTACACACGGTCGCACAAATGTTGTTGGAATTTCCGATCGTCAAGAACGCGGTGGCATACAAGACATACTACGAGCCGAGAAAAATGAAGTTCAATAGCCAGTGCGGCTCTTGCGCTTGATTCCAAGCATGAGTAGAATTTTGTGTGTCGCAATTGTCTACACATGCTCGGAATTTACGACAACGGATTTTGTTGTTGGAAAATTTGAGATCCAGCTCTCAAATTTTTGTTGTCGGAATTTCCGACAACAAGCTCACATCGAACATTTGTTGTCGGAAATTCCGACCGTGTGTACGTGGCATTGCACATACTGGAGCACTTCACTACTTTCTACTTTAGAACTATTACACTGTATGTGTTGTTTTGCCTGTTTATGACCTCTCCCTGTCATTTAGTATATACGGTAACTTCCGCTGCCGTTGAAATTGCCTTTAGTATTGAATCTAGAGCATGTGTTTGCACATCACCATTGTTCAGTCATATTGTCAATTAGTATATGGCAGCCTTGAACTGACAATTATATTGCTGCTATAATTTGCTTCTGTTCTCTTGTGAACGTTAGACACGAATCTCCACAGCCGGATCTAAGATACGATCTTGCACAAACAAGTGGAATTTGCGGACCTCCCTCTAGTATGCCTGTTTAGGCCTGATTCACACTTGTGCAGGCTGCATATTGCAGGTACATTTTGCGTTTTTTTCAATACATATCTTTAAATCATTGAAGTCTATGGAACCAAAAACCAGAAAAAAGTCCCTGGCCCTTTCCATAAAATGCATAGATGTTAACTACACCCATAGGAAACCATGTTAAATGCACTGTAGTGTGTTTCTGCAAAACTGAAAATTCACTAAAAAATGCGGAGGCGTGAACCAGGTCTTAGTGAAGACTGTCTTTGGAACTCTAATGCCCCGTACACACGGTCGGACATTGAACGGACATTCCGACAACAAAATCCTAGGATTTTTTCCGACGGATGTTGGCTCAAACTTGTCTTGCATACACACGGTCACACAAAGTTGAAGCAAGGTTTGGAACAAGAGAATCTGGATGCCGCACACTGGATAAAGTAGAAAATTCTTCTTTATTGTAAAAATAGGATCATCAAAAATACAGGACAATCAGGCAGATGGTACAGACACAGCTGACGCGTTTCACACTCTAGTTTGAGTGCTTACTCATAGCTGAAGGATCTACTAAACACACACCTGGGAGCAAGTCTACCTGAGCGGTGAACCACCTTCCCTGTTTGGTCACACAAAGTTGTCGGAAAATCCGATCGTTCTGAACGCGGTGACGTAAAACACGTACGTCGGGACTATAAACGGGGCAGTAGCCAATAGCTTTCGTCTCTTAATTAATTCTGAGCATGCGTGGCACTTTGTGCGTCGGATTTGTGTACACACGATCGAAAATTCCGACAACGGATTTTGTTGTCGGAAAATTTTATAGCCTGCTCTCCAACTTTGTGTGTCGGAAAATCCAATGGAAAATGTGTGATGGAGCCCACACACGGTTGGAATTTTTCCGACAACAAGGTCCTATCACACATTTTCCATCGGAAAATCCTATCGTGTGTAGAGGGCATTAGTTCTTTGAGAAAGGGATCAAAGGATACTGCCTGAAGAAGACTGTTTTTTTTAATCCATATTCCATAATGTGTGACACTTCTACTTTTCAGTCTTCCTTTTTATAAAATGTACAGTGATACTTAAGGATACTTAGGAAAATAAGTAAAATAAAATACATACAGCATATTTACTTTTCTTAAAGAAGAAATAATGTTTCTTCATGAATTGTGGTTGATTGCAGAAGTTAGGATCATTTGCTTTCACCTTCCAGTTGCAAGCTGAAAGGAAAGAAGAGATTTTTTTAGAATGACTGAGCTTTTTATTTTGGGTGGTGAGCAGTGCACCATTTCCGAGAAGTGGAGATGGGTCCAGGATGATACATCTTTTTTTCACAATGCTATGGAATTTTTAATTCCCCCCCCCCATACTTTATTTAAAGAAACACACGATAAGTTCAAAGACCACAGCATTGGCAGTTCTAAAATGAAACCTTTCCATGAATGAGTCTACACAGCAAAAGCCATTATGTACAGAGGAGGCAAACATGCATACAATGAAATGACCTGGAACACTAGGGTCTAGGGAGTCTCTGTACCCCGTGTGGCATTTTCCACGGTAGACACCGTTTTTCTAAAGAAGGGGTCTTACCGAATAAGAAGAACAGTATAGAAAAATGATGAGCAAAGTCAAACGGGGGGGGGGGGGGGGTAAAGGGAAGGGGGCAAAGGGACCATTCAAACTGCCAATCAATCAAACCGGACCTGGGGGCCCAGTCTCTAGTAAAGGGGATTCAATTCAGCAGCCCTGTGTACTCCTCTGAGTAGACAAATTTGTGCCAGTAAAACCATTTTTTTGAGAAATTTACACTATGGGATTTTAAAGTGTCACTAAATCCACAACAGTAAAGTCAGTCTGTATATGCAGTAAAGCATGCTCGTTATACTCACTATGGAATTTAAGGGGTTTATCCTCTGCATTGTGTAAAAAGGCAATTTGATCCTCCCCTTTTTCCACTGTCCCCAATCCATCTCCTGATAGTACAGAGCCTTGGGGGCACTCTGCACATGCTCAGTTTAGTGTGTATTGCTAGAGAGTTTTTTGTGTAATTGGCACAGGGCTAATCAGCACTGTCCAGACAGCGGGTTAAGGGTCCTGCAGTCTCATAGGACAGTAAAAGTAAGCCGATCCAATAGATGGCACAGGGATGCCGCCCCCCTGATCTCCATGCGCCGCCCCCTAATCTCAATGCGTGGCACAAGACGCATATATTTCTACAAGCTTTTTTTTTTTTGAAGCACATGATTAGAGCCTGAGGCCTCAAAAAGGTTGGGCTTCAAAAAGGTTGGGCTCGGGGCGCAGAGCACTGCGTCCCAAGCCCACCCACTTGTGACATTAGCGAATCAATATTTGCTTTTTTTTTTTGTAGTGTAGGTAAATTGTTTGGCTTATAATACAAGAGCCGAGGGTCAAATGTGACCACTCAAAAAAAGACAGTATTAATTAGGACCAGCCACGGTTTTGCAGATAGTGGAAAGATACAAAAATTGTGTATATCAGTGTCAATCAGACTGCTGCTCGATGCCCAGTAACCCTCTAAATAAACAATTAAAATTGAGACAACATTGTCACAACATAAAAATAGCACACAACTGAGCTCAGAATCATGCAGACAACAGTCAATCATTCTCTATGTATTGAGCAATGCTCCACATGGATAGCTTTAGCTTCGCAATTGATGAGTCTCAGCAAGCCCTTGGGGCTACCGGTAGTGTTCAATTAACTTGAATAGGCTGATAGACTCAATAACAACACTTAGTTGGTAGAGCACAGTGTCACTTTAATGGAAATAGTATATTGTATGTATCCAGAATTTGTGGAAAGAGGGTAACACGGAGTATAAATGGCAGATAGTTGGGTACCAATCAGCCACTTTTCAGCGGTGTAAGGACAATACTCTGACTATAGCGTTCCAACAGTATTAGCCTAAATAGGCTATCCCACCATAAGTGTGTATGGGCAATTTAATTACCCTGACATGTTTACAATAGTCATGAGATGACCTTAGATGACTCCACATACACTGGGTAAAGGTCCGGCTTGGATAGCGATGCACGGGTGCTGTCGCCACAATAGGAGGTGGACAAGTAAATACACTGATTAGCATGGGGAACCGTGTCCAAGCATGGTTGCTGACAGCATGGGTGTTACTTGGGCCACCTGGAAAAAACTGATAGTACAGTGCAAATGATCAGATGCAGCTTCCTTTTGGATACAGGATGAGTAGTAGAAAAGGCTGCCCACAGGCTCTCACCATTCCCATCTACTCAGGTCTCTGTGTAGTCCATTCGGTCTCCGTTTTACTGATGTTAGATGTAGTGAGTCAGCTCTTGGATCACATTCGTGTGTCCGTGGTGATTCCAGGGGGGGGGAAGGGGTAAAAGTCACTCATAACACTGTCTCAGTGCCGCATGCAATGCTGGATATCCTGTTACGCCTGGACTTTTAGAGGTAGCATTTCATATCACAGCTACAGGCTCCGCTCTCACCGGAGCAGCCTATGTTGATGCGTTTCACACGTCATCACGTGCTTCGTCAGAACGTGGTTTGGCTTGGCTGGCAGCCAAGCCTGTGTTGAATCTGGGTCAAGGTGAGTGACTCAAGGAGGCTGGATGACTCATCAGAAAGCACCTCTGGTACCTCCCCCTACTTGCTGAAACCTTGGAGAAGCTTCCAGAAGAATGGGAGGGAGGTTAGGAGGAGCTGCCTGGAGTATTAAGGAGGGTCCCAGCCAATACCCAGCAAATGACCTACCAGGGAGTAGGCCCCTCTCAAATACTCAGGGTTAGGCCAACAGGGCCAAAGTGGATTTCAGGTGGAAGCTGGAGAGGGAGTGCTGAGGAGGCTATAGGAGGCCCTTGAGGGTAGCCTCCTAGTCTGGGAGGGGAGAGGGGGCTGACCTTGGGCCTGGGGCCCGGATGCTGGAGGGATCCTGCGTACTGTGGGAAACCAGATAGAGTGAATGCAGGCTCCTGGGTTTAATAACACTTTAAGCCTGGCCATACACATGGCAATTTGACGGAGCAATGAAACTTTAAATGCCATTTTTTTGTTAAATCACAAAGCAGTCAAAGACATAAAATAATGGTTCTGACTAAACACATGGAGAAGGAATTGGAATTGCCCCTTTGAATATGGCAGAAAAATACAATCACAAAATTATTGTAGATTTTTTTACTTTTACATTTCAATAAACTGTATTAAATTTGTCAATCTATCGCCTAAATTCTGGCGGTCGATGAAACTCACATGTAGTAGATTGTTTTTGGTGCTGAATTCCCATTGGTCAAAAGTAGTTGAAATAGTCTGAAAATTGTTAGGAGTATAGCCAGCTAAAGACTGTATTTACAGCTAAGCTACAAATGTCCTCATAGCAAGCTGTGAGATAAAGCATCTGTAGCAAAATCTTTAACGATGTATAAGAATTAACTGACTGGTAATAATAGTAGGTGGCTAAATTTGGGGCTAGACTTGGTCCCTCAGCACTTCTTGAAGCTTGTTAAAAGCCTGCTAGCAGCTTGCTTAAAGTGGCAATCAGCACTCCCATTAGGCTTTGTGTTCAACATTTACAAACTGGAGCTGAATGGTACCTTAACCCCTTGCCGACTGGCTCACGCCGATATACGTCAGCAGAAGGGCACGTACAGGCATAATAACGTACCTGTACGTTGCCCTTTAAGACACTGCATTATGGGCGCGCATCCACCACGAGCTCCGTGAGTGTGATCGCGGGTCCCGTGGACTCGATGTCCACGGGGATACCCGCGATTGTCTCACGGAGCTGAAGAATGGGGAAATGCTGATGTAAACAAGCATTTCTCCATTCTTCCCAGTGACAGAAGACTGATCACCGCTCCCTGTAATCGGGAGCGGTGATCAGTGTCGTGTCACACGTAGCCCATCCCCCCTACAGTTAGAATCACTCCCTAGGACACACTTAACCCCTGCAGCGCCCCCTACTGGTTAACCCCTTAACTGCCAGTCACATTTACACAGTAATCAGTGCATTTTTAATCGCACTGATCGCTGTATAAACGTGAATGGTCCCAAAATAGTGTCCGATCTGTCCGCCATAATGTCACAGTCACGATAAAAATCGCAGATCGCCGCCATTACTAGTAAAAACAAAAAATTATTAATAAAAATGCCATAAAACTATCCCCTATTTTGTAGGCGCTATAACTTTTGAGCAAACCAATCAATAAACGCCTATTGCGATTTTTATTTACCAAAAATATGTAGAAGAATGCGTATTGGCCTAAACTGAGGAAAAAAACAGTTTTTTTATATATTTTTTGGGGATATTTATTATAGCAAAAAGTAAAAAATAATGTTTTTTTTTTCAAAATTGTCGCTCTTTTTTTGTCTATAGCACAAAAAATAAAAACCGCAGCGGTGATCAAATACCACCAAAAGAAAGCTCTATTTGTGGGGAAAAAAGAACGTCAATTTTGTTTGGGAGCCACGTCGCACGACCGCACAATTGTCAGTTAAAGCGACGCAGTGCCGAATCGCAAAAAAACGCTCTGGTCTTTGGCCAGCCAAATGGTCCGGGGCTGAAGTGGTTAAAAGCTTCAATAAAGCTTGCTGAAAGCTCTGCAAATGCTTTGTCAAAACGTGCTTTTTACACCGCTCTTATACAAGCTGAAACAGACCTTTAGGGTTGATTTTTTTATAGGCAAAAATTGAAAATGCCATTGCAAATTGAACAGACTATTTTCCTTTAGTAAATCAACTGTATTGTACTGGCCGCCAAGAAATAGGTAGTGTATTTTTTTATATCCTACCTTCATATTCTGTGCAGCCTGCATATACAGTATAGGCATGTTAACATGTAAAGGCTATTACTTTTACTTTTATGTTTATTTAAATGGATAAAAATTAAATCAGAGAGAAACAACACTTGCCTTTGGATGTCTGTTCAGGACGTGTCGTGACTTCATTTTCCTCTGGTTCTGGAGACTGGGGGCTGTCTAGCTCATCATCTGTCTCATCATCTGAATATGGTAGCTCTTCATCGTTTGGCCTTTCTGAATCCTGACTTTGCAACGGTCCACCTCTTGCCATGCTGCTCACCAATATAGGAAAATTAACAGGTCAGTACATGTTCTGCCCACCGGGCTTTTATTCAATTTATCTGTGTTTATGTGCTTGAAATAACATGTTGGTTTTCTTGATGTACACCAAGCTAGTTATGCAGAGCGCAGGCGCCACCTACTGTTCCCTTTCTGGTACAGCTTCAGCTGTTTGTATATGACATATTGCAATTTCTTAGATTGTGTTAATAAAGTTGTTAGGGACCTGTGCATTCTGGGAGATTCTCTAGAGGAAGTTCCATTTTAAAGGGGAACTGCAGTCTGCTCACATAAGTTGTAATAAAAACATCTTTGCCATTCTGAAGCTTCCCTCCAACCACTTTGCATATTATTTTATATATACTGTGATTCTGTACTTGCCAAATATGCTGCAGAAATATCCCTCCACTGAGTCTGGCTGCAACCATTTTAACTGTGGGCAGCTGAAGCTGTTGCCTGTTCACTTTCTGGATTTACATAGACACACAGAGGCACACCTCCAGCTCTGCAGCCCTGCAACTCTCATTGGCCCTCTTATGACTCATCCCCCCTCTCTTCCTGGCAAACTCTCACGAGAGTAAGAGAGAAAGCTGTGCATGATGTCATAAGCCTAGGCTTTTTACCAGACAAGAAAAAGGAAGTTGGCTGTATAAGGTATTTACTGGCAGAAAAAAAAATGTTTTACTATCCAAAGTTAAAACAACAAGGGAGGAAGATTTAATAAATGGAAATTTGAAAAAATGACTGAAGTTCCGCTTTAAGTATCTTCAGCAAGGCAGTGTAAGGCTGTTTCTTCATATCTCGCCATCACCCCTCAGCGAGTTAAAAGTGAGTTCTTGTTATCCCATTTTGTGTTGTAGAGCATTGTTTCTTTATTGTATGCAATATTGTACTGATTGATGTTTGTTTTATCATTTTGTAGTTTCACCTGGCTTGTTCTAATAAATTTAAGATCAAATAAATATGGTATGGGAAGTTTATGGAGCGGGAAGGTTTAGCTTTCTGTCCTACAGACAGAACAGTACAAAGTCAATACTTCAGCACCAGGTACTGTCAGGCGGGGTGTGTCACCAACTGGCATTTTATACACTATATGGCCAAACATTTGTGATCACATAACCATCAAACCTATATGAGCTTGTTGGACATCCCTTTCTAAAACCATGGCCATTAAAATGGTGTTGCTAGTAAATAGGACCCCAACCCACAATCTCCGTCGTTTGCATCAAGAACAGCCTCCACTATTTTTAGAAGGCTTTCAATAAATCCCTGTGCTTGCTGCTCACTACCATCACTTGAAAACACAGAAGCCTGGCGTCTGTGCTTACAAGAGACAGTGATACTCTCCCAGTGGCTCCACACATAACCATCCCTGTCCAGCATATCTCTCTGAGAGCGCAGAGGAGGGGCCGGGAGTTGTGCACAGCTGCACTAATCTGGTGGCAGCAACTCCAGCTGAAGTCCATCCCCATAGCCTCTACTATCCTACTATCCCACTGCAAGGAAGCCCCTCTGTGTTTTTCTATAATTATAATAGAGCTATCTTATGGGGCAGTGATTGGCAGAGTCTTTTTTTTTAAATTACAAACCTCTGCCAAAAACGAATTAAC
The DNA here is from genome assembly GCA_037952925.1 of Lithobates clamitans. Lineage (NCBI taxonomy): Eukaryota > Metazoa > Chordata > Amphibia > Anura > Ranidae > Lithobates > Lithobates clamitans. Next base: position 3,645,638 of record JBBGZY010001151.1, read on the forward strand.
AAAGGGTCCTCTAACTCCTCAGATAATTTATTAATATATGATATATATATATATTACTGTGTATATATATATTACTGTGTATATATATATATTCCATTATCTCTACTGTGTGTGAACAAGTATAAACCTTTGCTGGGATAATGTGTTGAATCAGATCTTACTATCACATATTCATTTTACAATTCAGGTTAGGAGAGGGGATTTGGAGGTGGGAAGACAGCTCCATACTCCTAGATCAACAGTGGGTATAGAATAGTGTATATGGGGGTTTTCTAATTGAGTGTATTGGTTTTCTTTCTTTTTCTCTGTTAGTTGAACTGGATGGACTTGTATCTTTTTTCAGATGGATTAAGTATGTAACTCCTAAACCCTGAATTCTGTGCATAGCACACTCCTGAAACCTTCACTCTGTACATAGCACACTCCTGAACCCTTTGCTCTGTACATAGCACACGCTTGAACCCTTCACTCTGTACGTAGTACACTCCTGAACCTTTCACTCTGTATGTAGTACACTCCTGAACCTTTCACTCTGTATGTAGTACACTCCTGAACCCTTCACTCTGTACGTTGCACACTCCTGAACCCTTCACTCTGTACGTAGTACACTCCTGAACCCTTCACTCTGTACGTAGTACACTCCTGAACCCTTCACTCTGTACATAGCACACTCCTGAAACTTTTACTCTGTACATAGTACACTCCTGAACCCTTCACTCTGTATGTTGCACACTCCTGAACCCTTCACTCTGTATGTTGCACAATCCTGAACCCTTCACTCTGTACGTAGTACACTCCTGAACTCTTCACTCTGTATGTTGCACAATAAAAGTCATTGAAAAAAAGCATGGGATTTCCCCACAGTCCATTACCAGGCCCTTTGGGTCTGGTATGAATATTAAGAGGAACCCCAAACCAAAATTTTTAAAAAAAATTGCGTGGGGGTCCCCCCAAATTCAATACCAGGCCCTTCAGGTCTGGTATGGTTATTAAGGGGAACCCCACGCCAAAATTTAAAAGAAAAAGCTTTTTTTGTATTGATACATGTCCCCTGGGACAGGACCCAGGTCCCCAAACACTTTTTATGACAATATCATGAATATAAGCCTTTAAAATGAGCACTTTTAATTATTTATGTTCGTGTCCCATAGACTTTAACGGTGTTCGCATGTTCGAACAAATTTTTTGCCTGTTCGCATGTTCTGCTGCAAACGGAATCGGGGGGTGTTCGGCTCATCCCTTTAGAAGAAAGCCATTGTTGAAAGAAAGCCATAAGAAGTCCAGTTTGCAGTTTGCGAGAAGCCATGTGGGGGACACAGCAAACATGTGGAAGAAGGTGCTCTGGTCAGATGAGACCAAAATTGAACTTTTTGGCCTAAAAGCAAAACACTATGTGTGGCGGAAAAACAAACACAGCACATCACCCTGAACACACCATCCCCACCATGAAACGCGGTGGTGGTATTTTCCAAAAAATTGTGACAAAAATTCTCAACTTCAAAAACACGCCATGCCTCTTATAAATACCTCAGTCTGTCTGCTTTCCAAAAAAGTCATTTAGGGGTATTTGTAGTGTCCTGGAGTTTTCAGGCCTCAAGAAATGAGATAGGCCATCAGTACATCAGGATTGATCGATTTTCAGATATACATTGGGTAAAATAAGTATTGAACACCATTTTTTTTAGGTAAATATACACTATATTGTCGAAAGTATTGGGACGCCTGCCTTTACACGCACATGAACTTTAATGGCGTCCCAGTCTTAGTCACTTATCCATGTCTTTATAGACCTTGCTTTGTGCACTGGTCCAAATCATTTGGTGAAAGGGTGATCATGGTATGGGGTTGTTTTTCCGGGGTTGGGCTAGGCGTCAGCATACCAAGACCTTTTCGATAATTTTAAGCTCCCAACTTTGTGGGAAAAGTTTGGGGGTGGCCCCTTGCTGTTACAACATGACTGCGCACCAGTGCACTAAGCAAAGTCCATAAAGACATGGATGAGCGAGTTTGGGATGGAGGAACTTTACTGGCCTGCACATAGTCCTGACCTCAACCCGATAAAACATCTTTGGGATAAATTAGAGAGGAGACTGCGAGCCAGACCTTCTCATCCACATCAGTGCCTGACCTCACAAATGCGTTTCTGGAAGAATGGTCAAGCCTTCCCATAGACACACTCTGAAGCCTTCCCAGAAGAGTTGAAGCTGTTATATGCGGAACAAATTATCTTCGTTTCCATTGACTTCTACGGGGAAACTCGATTTGATATGCGAGTGCTTTGGATTACAAGCAGGGCTTTTTTTCAGCAGGAACTAGGGGGAACTCGGTTCCACCACCTCTGGCTCAGGTCTTCTGCTCCCTGCTCACCACTATCACTTGGTAACACTGAAGTCCAGCTTCTGCTTTTACAAGTGATAGCTTATCTGTCAGTAGCTCCCACAGGTCAGATCTCCTGCGCAGATCCCAGTGTCGGACAGGGACAAGGGAGATACAGAACAAATAACCAGGGTTCAGTGCAGTCATGGGCAGGAGAGGATGCGTGGTAGGCTGCGCCCTCTGTGGTCTCCATTTTTTTCCTGGTGACCAGTTGTTGATGCTCCTTTTGAAAGTGACTGTAGTATAGTATAGTATGCTGGGAGGTACTACAGCCGGATAGGTGCTTCAGCTTAATAATGCAACAAAGGTAAGAAATATGACAGATGGTGGAGCTTTTAAGGAGGGGGGAGAAGATGAGGGCAGTGGAGGGAGGGGGTTGTATGCAGAGGGAAGAGCTATTTGTTGCCATTTGTCAGGTATGTGTGTGTGACGGGCATGGTTGAGTTCCTGCACCTATTCTCTGAGAAAAAAAGCCCTGATTACAAGCATACTTTTGGAACGGATTATGCTCGTAATCCAAGGTTCCACTGTAAATGCTGTGACTGACTCATGTGACATGTGACAGTGGTCACATGATTGGGAGCCCATCCCACTGGCTTCTAATGAGAAGCTGTCACCAAAGACTGTTGGTAACAGCTTGGTCAATGTGCCGGGAGCACACAGTGGGCCAAGCTCTCAGGCCATCATGGCCGCATCCAGGGGCGTCGCTAGGGGGTGGCTTTTGGGGCTATAGCCCCGAATCTGGGGCCAATAGCCCCGAGTCTCTGCTGGGGTCCCCAAGGGGAGGGGAGGCTCTCTGGGGACCCTTATGTAAATGGGGGGCTCTCTGGGGACCCTGATGCAAGGGAGATGCTCTCTGGGAACAATGATTTTAAGGCAGAGGCTCTCTAGGGACCCAGATTTAAGGGGGAGGCTCTCTGGGGACCCTGATGTAAGTGGGGGGGGGCCTCAGGGTACCCTGATGAAAGGGGGAGGCTCTCTAGGGACCCTAATGTAAGGGGGCTCTCTGGGAACCCTGATGTAAGTGGGGGGGCCCCTCTGGGTACCCTGATGAAAAGGGGAGGCTCTCTGAGGACTCTGATGTAAGGAGGAGGCTTTCTGGGGACCCTGATGTAAGGGGGGCTCTCTGGGGGCCCTGATGTAAGGGGGGGCACTCTGGGGACCCTGATGTAAGGGGGGGCTCTCTGGGGACCCTGATGTAAGGGGGGGCTCTCTGGGGACCCTGATGTAAGGGGGCTCTCTGGGGATATATATACACACGCACATATATTACTGTATATACATGTGTATGCCCGCCCAAGCGTATGACTTTCTTTACTACGCTGCTAGGGGCTCTAGCCCCAGATCTTTTGTAGACCTAGCAACGCCCCTGGCCGCATCTATGCAATATGTTGTCGGCAAGAGGTTAAGGACCCCATCGTGGGCTACATTTGATCTAAAGATGAGAGAAACTAGATGCTCTGGGTGAATATGAGATTTTATAGGTTATCGTGATTCTGTAGATCTCCATAAATATGGCCCAAATCACCCAGTCCATGGAGAATCAGTGAATTCACTGTGAATCAGATAAGAAGTTGTACTTTGTCCATCACACTCCTTACAGGCTGACCCAGTTTGTGTAGGGTGTTGTAGTGAATTAATGGATGGCGCCACTTTTCAAATATCATAGAATAAAGATCTTCACCAGCACACCTTATTATAATGATGGTCTTGTTCTTTATTATAACAGGCATCAGGTTTTGGGACCTCAGAAGAACCCTTTTGCCTCTGCCTTGGAAAAAGGGCTCCTGGGAGGTCCCGAAACGTTGTCCCGTGATGCCTGTTACTTTACACGAATAAAGGACACGATTATCATTATACCAAGGTGTGCAGGAGAAGATCCTTATTCTACGGTGAACTAGGGGAATCACAAGAACCAGAATTTTTTTGCAAATATAAGCTGATTCACACATTTCTCTTCTCTATGGTTCTTTCAGAAATGTAAGACTTTTTATTGTTACAAGTATAAAAAAATTCCGAAGATACCCTTGTATATGCGGAAGTTAGAAACACAATATCATACCTGCTCCACTGCTTACCTGTCTCACATGTAACCACGTAACATAATTAATTTGGATACACCTTACTTAGGGAGGTAAACAACACAATGCTATATCATTCAAAGCTGGTATCTGTTACATCACAGACGTAATGTCTTGGAATGAGGTGTGCCCTCACTCAGTATGCAGTAAGACCGGAACCTTTATGAAAGTTCAATCTTTGCACAGAACAGTAGAGCCCGTTGATTATTTTAAAGTAAAAAAAAATACGTCTTTCAAATAATGACTAGAAGTTTGTTACTCTGTTAGTTTTCTCATGTGATGCAAAGCCTAGGCAAAGATCACATGGCCCCAGGATAGCTGGAGCTTTGTGTGTATTTTATCGTATTAGAGACTGCAGTAGGTTTTGACCTAAATTGGACAAACCCTGTCTGTGCGACAGGAGTAGTAAGCAAAATACGAATATGTAATGAACAGATACACTATATTGCCAAAAGGGTTCAATATTGAGTTGGCCCACCCTTTGCAGCTATAACAGCTTCAACCCTTCTGGGAAGGCTGTCCACAAGGTTTAGGAGTGTGTCTATGGGAATGTTTGACCATTCTTCCAGAAACGCATTTGTGAGGTCAGGCACTGATGTTGGATGAGAAGGCCTGGCTCGCAGTCTTCAATCTAATTCATCCCAAAGGTGTTCTATCGGGTTGAGGTCAGGACTCTGTGCAGGCCAGTCAAGTTCCTCCACCCCAAACTCGCTCATCCACACTATATTGTCAATAGTATTGGGCCACCCCTCCAAATCATTTGGTGGAGGGGGGATTATGGTGTGGGATTGTTTTTCAGGGGTTGGGCTTGGCCCCTTAGTTCCAGTGAAGGGAACTCTTAAGGTGTCAGTATACCAAGACATTTTGGACAATTTCATGCTCCCAACTTTGTGGGAACAGTTTGGGGATGGCTCCTTCCTGTTCCAACATGACTGCGCACCAGTGCACAAAGCAAGGGCCATAAAGACACTGATGAGCAATTTTGGGGTGGAGGAACTTGACTGGCTTGCACAGAGCCCTGACCTCAACCCCATAGAACACCTTTGGGATGAATTAGAGCGGAGACAGCAAGCCAGGCTTGTTCGTCCAACATCAGTGCCTGACCTCATAAATGCGCTTCTGGAAGAATGGTCAAACATTACAATAGACACACTCCTAAACCTTGTGGAAAGCCTTCCCAGAAGAGTTGAAGCTGTTATAGCTGAAAAGGGTGGGCCAACTCAATATTGAACCCTACGGACTAAGACTGGGATGCCACTAAAGTTCATGTGCGTGCAAAGGCAGGTGTCCCAATACTTTTGGCAATATAGTGTATGTGTGAAGGTGGACATAGTTATTTGACTTTTTCCCCCTGTATGGTGTCACCTGTAGATTGTTTTGTTAGTCTGCCATGTGTTCTATGTACTGTGATCATCCTCTGTGGGGTTGGTTTACTAAAACTGGAGAGTGCAAAATCTGGTGCAGCTGTGCATGGTAGCCAATCAGCTTCTAACGTCAGCTTACTCAATTAAGCTTTGACAAAAAAAACAAAAACTGGAAGCTGATTGGTCCCTATGCAGGGCTGCACCAGATTTTGCACTCTCCAGTTTTAGTAAATCAACCCCTGTATGTTTCTTCAATTATAATCATATTTTTTTCCACAAAAAAAAAAAAGATGCAGTCATTTAGGACATCTCTTCCATATCTTATGGGAATGTAGAAGTCTTAGGAGCATTTCAAGGTCAATGTTTTCATTAATATTGGAAATTACGGGAATTCTTACACCCCCTTCCCCTCAGTTGGCGTTGTTATTGACAAATTTGACACATATCCTATTTGCAGCAAGACGGACGATTACTAACAAGTGGAAACAAACTTTAGTCCCTAACTTATCTGAAGGGGTCCATAGAGTTAAGCCTTGTACACGCGATCGGATTTTCGGCAGGGAATTATGTGATGACAGACTGTTTGCCTAAAATCCGACTGTTAGTATGCTCCATCAGACAATTTGTTGGCCAACTTTCCGCCAACAAATGTTGAATGGCAGGCTAGTAAATCTTTTTGGCGGACAACGGTCTGTTGTCAGATTTTCGTATCCTGTGTACACAAGTCCGTCACACAAAAGTCCAAAGTACAAACACGCATGCTCGGAATCAATGCTCACCAAACACGACATTAGCAGAAGGAGCCCAAAGGGTGGCGCTCAAGAGCTGAAATCCCTCGTAGTACGTCACTACGTTCGTGTTTCTTGGCCGACAATTGTGTACCGTTTGTATGCAAGACAAGATCCAGGTATACACCCTTTGGATAAAAGTCTGACGCTTTGTCTGCGGAAAATCCGATCGTGTGTAGGAGGCTTTAGGCTACTTTCACACTGGGGCGGGGGGGTGGGGGGGTGGGGGGCGGGCATTCGCGGTAGAGCGCCACTAAGTTTTTACGTTTTAGCGGCGCTTTTCGGCCACTAGCTGGGCGCTCTTAACCCCCGCTAGCGGGCAAGGAAAGGGTTAAACGCACCCGAAAAGCGCCTCTGCCGTAGCGCTTTGCAGGCAATTCGGCAGCGGTGCCCATTGATTTCAAAGGCAGGGGCGGTTCAGAAGCGGTGTATACACCGCTCCCGCACCGCCACAAAGATGCTGCTTGGAGGACTTTTTTTCCCGTCCTGCAAGCGCACCACCGCAGTGTGAAAGCACTCAGGGCTCTCACACTGGGGAGGCTTGAGAAGCGCTTTACAGGGGCTGTTTTTAGCACTGAAATGCGCCCCAGTGCGAAAGGGGTCTTAAAGCGGAGTTCCGCTTAAAAAAATAAAATAAAAGTCAGCAGCTACAAATACTGCAACTGCTGCCTTTTAATAATCGGACACTTACCTGTCTCAGGGTCCAGCGATGCGAGGGAACGAAGCCCCGCATGTCTCCCCTTCCTCTCTGTGTCGCCGGCATTTTCACTGTGGGCGCCCGGCTGTGGCTTCACAGCCGGGAATGCACTGCGCATGCGTGAGACGCGCGGCGCGCCGTGACTGGCCGGGCAATCATCTGGGACCTGTGACGTGTCCCAGATGATTGCTGAGAGGGAGGGGGGAGGGGTGAACTTACTTCCGGTGCCGCGGTGCACCGGGAGGAAGTGGGAGTTGGGACGCTCTAAAAAGAGGGTATCCGCTCCCCCCTCAAAAAAATGACATGCCAAATGTGGCATGTCAGGGGGGCACCTTCCCTTAAAGCGGAAGTTTCATTTTTGGGTGGAACTCCGCTTTAATGTTCAATGCACTCATGAAAGATTCTTTGCATATTGGCACCAACAAGCCTCTGTGTTCTATTCTAAATAGGATGCATGGAAAATATATAAAGTGGCAGTATTATGGTGAATTATACAATTGAATCATAGCTAGTCTGGAACACTGTACATGGTTCTCCAGCGTGTTTTATTGTGGTTATTCTGGTTTATTGTTTTCCTTTTACTGTATCCATTTTTTTCTCTTTTATTATGTTTTTTGTGAGCATAGCTATGGTATTTCTTGATCTGAATGCGTTTGTGTTCCCAGACTATAAATGCATACCGTATATACTCGAGTATAAGTCGTTCCGAGTATAAGTCGAGGCCCTAATTTACCACAAAAAAATGGGAAAAACGTATTGACCCGAGTATAAGACGAGGGTGAGAAATGCACAGCTACTGTAAGTGGAAAAGAGGGTCAACAATGCCCATTTGCAGCCTCACTGTGCCCATTTGCATGCCTCACTGTGTCCATTTGCAGCCATAGGTCCCCCGAACTTCAAACTCGGTAGTTAAGGGTTCCTAGATGCCCCCTAGCTGCAGCCACAATTTGGGGTCTCTGAACCCAAAGGGTCCCGAAATGACATTGCTGCAGATGGACACAGTTGACCAACTTTGGGGCCCTGTATCTCGGGGTCACTTAGTGCTAGGAACCCCAAATTTGGTGTACAAACCCAGTGGAACTAGCACCATAAAATATCCAAAGCTGGGGTTTCTAGCACCAAGGGGCCCCAAGATACAGGGCCCCGAAATCGGTTTAGAAAATGTCAAGCACTTTTCTGCAGCAGAGAATGACATTTCCTGAACCGATTTTGGGGCCCCGTGTCTCGGGGCCACTTGGTGCTAGGAACCCCAGCTTTGTTGTGGATCCAGCTCAGCTGGGTTAGCACATCAAATTTGGGGTTCCTAGCACTAAGTGGCCCTGAGATACGGGGCCCCAAAGTCGGTTCGGAAAATAAAAATTTTTGCTGTTGAAAAGTGCTTGACTCGAGTATAAGTCGAGGGGGGCACTTTCAACACAAAAAAAATGTGCTGAAAAACTTGACTTATACTCGAGTATATACGGTAATTACCTAACTCTTACCTACCTTTTTTATTTAGTTATCAGAACATATAATAACAAATAAAGACATTAAGAAAAGTATAACAGGATCCACACCATTACAGTTACATAGTATAGAGAATGCATTTTTGATAAATACATTAAGTCAGTATAATAATCGTGAATAATCCTTCAAATTCTTATCTTTAAAGAGGAGGGCCCATCAAAAAAAAATTAAAAGTCAGCAGCTACAAATACTGCAGCTGCTGACTTTTAATTGGACACTTACCTGTCCCAGGGTCCAGCAATGCGGGGGATCGAAGCCCGCTCGTCTCCCCCTCTGTTCAGCGGCGTCGGCATTGCAACTGTGGGCGTCGGGCTGTGGCTTCACAGCCTGGCATCCACTGCGCATGCGCGAGCAGCGCCGAGCGCCGTGATTGGCCTCTCAGTCACCTGGGACCTGTAATGGGTCCCAGATGATTGACAGGAGGGAGGGAGCAGAGCTGAGCCCTTCCTGTGCCGAGACGGAAGTGATGTCACCAGCCCAGGCACTGGAAGAGGCAGACTACGAGGGACCCCCTAGCAACAGGCATTTAGAGGTGAGTAAAAAAAAAAAAAAATATCCAATTTTTTTTGTATTTTTTTTTTTATGATTTTACATGTAGTTTTTTTTTTTTTATTGGATACACCTGTTCAATTGTTTGGTAAGACCACTTTTACACTGAGGCAGTTTTCAGCAATTTTAGCGCTAATAATAAAGCCTGTAAAGTGCCTGAAAACTGCCTCTCAATCCACCCCAGAGTGAAAGCCCGAGTGCTTTCACACTGGGGCGTTGCACTTGCAGGACGGGGCAGGGCAAGCAGCATCTTTGGGGCGGGGTGGGAGCGCTGTATACACCGCCCCTACCTATTGGAATGAATGGGCACCGCTTCCTAAGCACCTGAAAAGCGAATCGGAAGCACTGCATTACGGGCGCTATTAACCCCTTATTAAGCTCTTCTTGGGGGTTAAAAGCGCCCCGCTACCACCCGAAATGCAGCGCCAAAGCCCCGCTATAACAGCGGTGAAGCGCCGCTGAAATGAGTAACGCTAACGCCGGCACCGCCCCAGTGTGAAAGTAGCCTAACACAAGTTGCTAATCAGCCAATTGCATGGCAGCAACTCAGTGCATTTAGTCATCTAGATGGTGAATTTCTGAAGTTCGAACTGAGCATCAGAATGTGGAAGAAAGGGGATTCAAAAGGTAACTCCACTTTCGAGGGGAAAAAAAATGAGCAAATAAAGACAATTAGTGTATACAATTGAGACACAATTCATATTGTAATTGAATGTTATTAAAAATGGCCTTTCATTTTCAATCTGCAGCCGCTGTAATTTTCTGAAAATGCAATGCAATATGGCTACCTGGAGGTGTTCTGTACACAGAATGTATACAGACCACTCCCCAGAAACATTATTTCCTGCTTGTGTGATTGGCTCACTGATTTTCCCAGAAATCTACACTAAGATACAAGTCAGATTTCAGGCATCCCCTGAACAAAAATTTCATTTTTGGTGAGATACTCCCAATAGGAAATCACAGCTAAAGAGATGCAGGCCCAGCAGATTTCCTCATTAGAGCTTTTCAGGCGTTGCAGCTGATTGATTATTATGAAACCACTCTTATTAGATTCACTTTCCCACAGGGGCGCAGAGAAACACAGATATTTCTTCAGAATGACAAAAGGTAGGAATCTGCAACAACGTTTGTTAAAATCCTTGCAATGTACACAGATCACCCAGAGGGTTTTTTTCTCAACAAAAGTGGAGTGACTTTGAACGTAGCATGATTATTGGTGCCAGACGGACTGGTCTGAGTATTTCAAAAACTGCTGATCTACTGGGATTTTCACACCCAACCATCTCTCGGGTTTACAGAGAATGGTCTGAAAAAGAGAAAATATCCAGTGAGCGGCAGTTATGTGGACAAAAATGTCAGCGGTCAGAGGAGAATGGGTAGACTAGTTCAAGATGATAGAAAGGCAACAGTAACTCCAATAACCACTTGTTACAACCAAGGTGTGCAGAATACCATCTCTGAATGCACAACACATCAAATCTTAAAGCAGACGGGCTACAGCAGCAGAAGACCACACCGGGTGCCATTCCTGTCAGCTAAGACCAGGAAACGGAGGCTACAATTCACACAGGATCACCAAAATAGGACAATAGAAGATTGGAAAAATGTTGCCTGGTCTGATGAGTCTCGATTTCAACTGCGACATTCAGAATTTGGCATAAACAACATGAAATCATGGATCCATCCTGCCTTGTATCAACAGTTCAGGCTGGTGGTGATGGTGTGGGGGGAGATTTTCTTGGCACACTTTGGACCACTTAGTAGAAATTAAGCATTGTTTAAACGCCACGGCCTACCTGAGTATTGTTGCTGACCATGTCCATCCCTCATATCATCTCACCACTGGTTTCTTGAGCATGACAATGAGGTCCCTGTACTCCAATGGCCTCCACACTTACCAGATCTCATCCAATAGAGCACCTTTGGGATGTGGTGGAAGTTGGAATGGAAGATTCACATCATGGATGTGCAGCTTACAAATCTGCAGCAACTGTGTGATGCCATCATGTCACTATGGACCAAAATCTCTGAGGAATGTTTCCAACACCTTGTTGAATCTACGCCATGAAGAATGAAGGCAGTCCAATCTGGTGCTAGCAAGGTGTACCTAATAAAGTGGCCGGTGAGTGTATATTGTCTTTTAATAGCTCTACCTAGTGCTTTCAAAAAACATAAAAATCTATTGATCAAAAGAAATATACAAAAAAAGCAGCAAGTAATTAGAAGGACTTTTTATGACCTAATAAAATTCAGCACTAAGGCTTCTGTGGCTTTGAGTTAAGCCTCTAGAGACAAAGCAATTGTCTTGTTTGCTATGCTTCACAAATATTTTTTTTTCCAATTACTTTGCTCTTTAGAGAAAATGAGGAAAACCTACTACCCCATCACATGACATGACTCAATATTTATTTGAGTACACGCATGCATCGGCGCCCAGAGTTATAGGTTACCAAGACCAAGCCCACCCCCTCAGCTCTTTGTTACAGCATAATAAATGGAGAAAGTTGCTACCATGTTGACTTAGTCCAGGTCTTTTCACCGTCTCTGTCACATTGTTTGCCTTCAAAGGTAATACAGTGGTTATTTCTGCACCAGAACAAGATAAAATGAACTTTGTCCACAATCCGCTCAAGTGAAACGAGAAAGACTGGTTGGTAAAATTGACTCAAGGCTCTTACTGGTGTTCCATCAGACAGCGTCATCATCACATGGAAAGACGTGTCAAGCACTGTAATCACTTCTCTGTAGAAAATCCATAACAGACTATAATAGGGGCTGGGTAACCCGGAGCTGATAAACTACAAATCTCAGCAATTCAGCAGATTATGGCTTCTTTGCAGGTGTAAATTCTGCAAATCCTTTGGATTATCGGGAACTCCTTCTTAATTACAGGTCCCCCGATGGCTGAGGTTACTGAGAGCGACGTTCTGCAGTAAATCGTTTTTTCAGCTTCTGAAAATCTTGTGACTCTTGTTGACACAGTTGCACTAAAATCTTCAAAAAATGAATTTTTGAACAATAAAGTTGTGAACAAATATTTGTCTCTTGCTTTGTTTTTTTATTTTATTTTATATAGCGCATTATTCTGCTTGCAATCTAATCCATATTTATCATTCCTGGAAAATGAATTTATTGCATCTGTAATTTATACACCCTTAACCCCTACCCAGACCTTTATGCCGCGTACACACGGTCAGACTTTTTCGGCTACAAAAGTCCGACAGGCTGTCCGACAGACTTTCGACGGACTTTTGGCGGACTTTTGGCGGACTTGCAATAGACTTTCTTACGAACGGACTTGCCTACATACGATCACACAAAAGTCGGACGGATTCGTACGTGATGACGTACACCGGACTAAAATAAGGAAGTTGATAGCCAGTAGCCAATAGCTGCCCTAGCGTGGGTTTTTGCCCGTCGGACTAGCATACAGACGAGCGGATTTCTGGGTCCGGCGTAGTTACGGCGTAAAGATTTGAAGCATGTTTTAAATCTAAAGTCTGTCAGATTTGCGGCTGGAAAAGTCCGCTGAAAGTCCGGGGAAGCCCACACACGATCGGATTGTCAGCCAGCTTTAGTCCGTCGGCGTCCGTCTGACTTTTGTAGACGAAAAGTCCGACCGTGTGTACGCGGCATAATTCTCAACCTAGCCCCTAAGTTCAGATAAAGGGTATCTGACGCCAAAGTCTTTTTTTGGCTCTTGGATAGAGTAGTGAAGGGTTAGAACCCCCTGTTAGGTTTATATTTTTTGTGTATGGATATTATTGTCCCCGCGCTGTGGTGTATATAGTAAATCAGTGATCTATAGCAGTGGTCATCAACCCTGTCCTCAGGGTCCACTAACAGGCCAGGTTTGCAAGATAACTGAAATACATCACAGGTGATATCATTTGCTGCTCAGTGATTGCAGTATTCTAGTCTGCATCTCCCCAAGGTAATACATAAAACCTGGCCTGTTAGTGGGCCCTGAGGACAGGGTTGATGGCCACTGATCTATAGAAAAGCTTTTTGACTGCTGTTGTGGTATAAGGTGTGAGTTCCTCTCAAATTTATTTATTTTTTTATCAATTTCTATCTCAGTGACAATGGTTAACGGGACAAAAAAGGGAGGGTGAGTCTCCCTAATGGGGACACAGGTAAAAAATATAAACGTGTAATATATAGACCCAGCGCTGTCTAGCCACCAGTGTTAATTTTGACATTGAATTTTGATTCAGTTTTAGTTATAGTCTTTTGACTAAAATGCCATTTTAGTTTCAGTCCCATTTTAGTCATCGTATTTTAGTCGACTAAAATCTCTAGTACATTTTAGCCAACTAAAATCAAATGTGTTTAGTTACATTGTGATGTGTTATTTAAACATTTCTATAGACTTTCCAAACTCATTATATACTCTTGGAGTAAAAATATCTAATATCATATTATTATTTATGGTATTAAGGTTTGAAAAACTCACAGATATAGATTTAGCCATTCTAGACGGTCTGAGGAGGCCTGTAATGCTGCACAGTGCTCTGGATGGTGGTCTGAGGAGGCCTGTAATGCTGCACAGTGCTCTGGATGGTGGTCTGAGGAGGCCTGTAATGCTGCACAGTGCTCTGGACGGTGGTCTGAGGAGGTCTGTAATGCTGCACAGTGCTCTGGATGGTGGTCTGAGAAGGGCTGTAATGCTGCACAGTGCTCTGGACAGTGGTCTGAGGAGGTCTGTAATGCTGCACAGTGCTCTGGACGGTGGTCTAAAGAGGCCTGTAATGCTGCACAGTGCTCTGGACAGTGGTCTGAGGAGACCTGTAATGCTGCACAGTGCTCTGGACGGTGGTCTGAGGAGGCCTGTAATGCTGCACAGTGCTCTGGACAGTGGTCTGAGTAGGCCAGTAATGCTGCAGAGTGCACTGGACGGTGGTCTGAGGAGGCCTGTAATGCTGCAGAGTGCTGGATGGTGGTCTCAGGTCTGAGGGATGGCCTGTAATGCACAGTGCTCTGGATGCCACCATGCCAGTGTGTCACTGGTGAGAGGAGGCCTGTAATGCTGCACAGTGCAGGATTGTGGTCTTAGGTCTGAATGATGGCCTGTAATGTACAGTGCCCTGGATGTGGGTGGTCAGAGGAGGCCTGTAATGCAGCACAATGCTGGATGTGGTCTCAGGTCTGAGTGATGGCCTGTAATGTATAGGGTGCCCACGTGTCCCGGATTGCCCGGGATTATCCCGTAATTGACATCTTTGTTCCCGGTCCCGGGCAGCTTCATTCCGGGACAATACAGTGTCCCGGAATGAAACTGACAATCTGGGAACAGGGGCGGATCGAGCCGCCATAGCGCTGGCTCTGGCTCCGCTTCCACCTCCTCCACCTCCTCCTGATCACTGGTTGCTATAGCCGCCTGGCATCAGGCAACCAGTGACGTCACTGCCCAGAGTTGAAAGCGGAGGAAGATTTCACTTCCTCCTCTGCGCCAGTGCTGCTGGGAGTCACTGCTGGTTCTTTCAGCTCCGCACTTGGCTCCAGTGACTGGCCTGCAGCTTGTGTGGGGTGTTTCTGTTCCCACACGCTGCCTGCGATTACAGTGTGTACGGCATCTCTCTCTTCCTCCCCCCTCCTGCCCACCTCACACTAACACACGGACTGAAGTCCCCTCCCCCTTTTCCTCGGCTCGGATGTCACAGACAGGAGAAGGAGGGGGAGGAGAATGGACACAGGACTCAACAGGATGGGACATGCTAATCTGAGGTTTGTAGAGAATATTAATGCTTGGCACTTGCAGGAGAAGGAGACACAGAGACAGGGGGCAAGTTGTCAAAGAAGAATACTTGCAGTGATTTTGGGGGATAAGAGCATGCTGTATGTGCTAGGGGGCACTTTAGGGGGGGAGAGAAATTGTGCTGGGGGGGGTCAGATTTTTTATTTAACCCCCCTTCCAGCACAATTTCTCTCCCCTCCCAAAGTGTGCCCCATAGCACATACAGCATGCTCTTATCCCCCAAAATCACTGCAAGTATTCTTCTTTGACAACTTGCCCCCTTCCCCATCTTCAAAGACAAAGTGGCTGCTATTGAGGGGACAATTGTACTGTCTGGAATCCTGGGAACTTTGCTAGAGATTCAGGGCAATTCTGGAGGAGGATGTACGGAGGCACTAAGGGGGTACCCCAGAGGACGTAAGGGGGCTCTGACTAAGTTAGTACCGCCAGAGTGCCCCATTACATCCCCCCTTACAACCTCCAGGGTGCCCCCTTACATCCTTCGGAGTGCCCCACCACCAAAGTGGTATAGCAGTGGCTGACAGACTATCAGGAGGTGATATTGCACTCCTCTTCCTCCTCTCTCCGCTAACTACCCCCCGACATACACTCCATACTCCTCTCCTGTACATATTACCCACCATTATACATTCCGCACTCCTCTCCTGTACATATTACCCCCCGCCATACACTCCGCACTCCTCTCCTGTACATATTACCCCCCGCCATACACTCCATACTCCTCTCCTGTACATATTACCCACCGCCATACATTCCGCACTCCTCTCCTGTACATATTACCCACCATTATACATTCCGCACTCCTCTCCTGTACATATTACCCCCCGCCATACACTCCGCACTCCTCTCCTGTACATATTACCCACCGCCATACATTCCGCACTCCTCTCCTGTACATATTACCCACCGCTATACATTCCGCACTCCTCTCCTGTACATATTACCCACCGCCATACATTCCGCACTCCTCTCCTGTACATATTACCCCCCGCCATACACTCCATACTCCTCTCCTGTACATATTACCCCCCGCCATACACTCCGCACTCCTCTCCTGTACATATTACCCCCCGCCATACACTCCATACTCCTCTCCTGTACATATTACCCACCGCCATACATTCCGCACTCCTCTCCTGTACATATTACCCACCATTATACATTCCGCACTCCTCTCCTGTACATATTACCCCCCGCCATACACTCCGCACTCCTCTCCTGTACATATTACCCACCGCCATACATTCCGCACTCCTCTCCTGTACATATTACCCACCGCTATACATTCCGCACTCCTCTCCTGTACATATTACCCCCCGCCATACACTCCGCACTCCTCTCCTGTACATATTACCCCCCGCCATACACTCCATACTCCTCTCCTGTACATATTACCCACCGCCATACATTCCGCACTCCTCTCCTGTACATATTACCCACCATTATACATTCCGCACTCCTCTCCTGTACATATTACCCACCTCCATACATTCCGCACTCCTCTCCTGTACATATTACCCACCTCCATACATTCCGCACTCCTCTCCTGTACATATTACCCCCCGCCATACACTCCGCACTCCTCTCCTGTACATATTACCCACCGCCATACATTCCGCACTCCTCTCCTGTACATATTACCCACCGCTATACATTCCGCACTCCTCTCCTGTACATATTACCCACCGCCATACATTCCGCACTCCTCTCCTGTACATATTACCCCCCGCCATACACTCCATACTCCTCTCCTGTACATATTACCCCCCGCCATACACTCCGCACTCCTCTCCTGTACATATTACCCCCCGCCATACACTCCATACTCCTCTCCTGTACATATTACCCACCGCCATACATTCCGCACTCCTCTCCTGTACATATTACCCACCATTATACATTCCGCACTCCTCTCCTGTACATATTACCCCCCGCCATACACTCCGCACTCCTCTCCTGTACATATTACCCACCGCCATACATTCCGCACTCCTCTCCTGTACATATTACCCACCGCTATACATTCCGCACTCCTCTCCTGTACATATTACCCCCCGCCATACACTCCGCACTCCTCTCCTGTACATATTACCCCCCGCCATACACTCCATACTCCTCTCCTGTACATATTACCCACCGCCATACATTCCGCACTCCTCTCCTGTACATATTACCCACCATTATACATTCCGCACTCCTCTCCTGTACATATTACCCACCTCCATACATTCCGCACTCCTCTCCTGTACATATTACCCACCTCCATACATTCCGCACTCCTCTCCTGTACATATTACCCCCCTCCATACACTCTGCATTCCCTATTTAACATTACCACATTCTGCACTATACAAGTCATCTCAGACTCTCTTTAAGAACACCCCCTTTAAGCCAATATTTAGTGCAATTTAAGACATGTCCACAGTTCATTACGACACGCTTTGCGCACCATATTGTTGTTGTTCTTGATGCCTAGGGCCCACTTTTGATCTTGCACACGGGCCCGCTGATTTCGTACGCCCTGCCCCAAAAATTGGCAAAAAAATTTGTCAAAAATCATCTTTTTTTTGGGGGGGGGGGGGGGTGTCCCTGAATGTCAGTTTGGAAATGTGGTCACCCTAGTAATGTACAGTGTCCTGGATGCCGGTGGTCAGAGGAGGCCTGTTGTAATGTGGTGCAGTGCTGGATGGTGGTCTCAGGTCTGAGGGATGCCCTGTAATGTACAGTGCCCTGGATGCCAGTAGTCAGAGGAGGCCTGTAATGCACACACAGTGCTCTGGATGGACAGTGGTCTGAGGGGAGGCCTCAGGCCTGCTGTAATTGTAATGTGCACTAGTACTACACACTTACAGTCTGCTCTCTGCTCTGGATGTGGGCGGTTGTCTCGTGAGTCAGGGCTCGGGAGTGAGACAGTCTCGTTGGGACTCGGGAGGCCTGCCTGTAATGCACAGGGCTGCTCTGGTCTCTGGCAGTCATCACAGATGGTGCACACATTCGCTTCAACTCTCTTGCTTGCTGGGAGTGGAAGTAGGTGGAGCTCCATGGAAACTGGAAGTTAGTTCACGAGGGTAAACGTCCCCGCCTCATCCCGCATTCATTCGTTAACGAAAACGGTTTTAATTTTCATCATAGTTTTTGTCAGTGGACGAAAATGTGCTGTACTTTTACATACCTCCCAACTTTTTCAGATGGGAATGAGGGACAGCTATTAGCAAAAGCCTGTAGGCATAGGACACCACATCCTTAAAGAATTGCACAGAAATAAATGATTGGTTAAACCCACAAGTGCTTTTTTACCATTACTATTCTTTTATATTGGGTTTTAGAATTTACAAATGCAGCAATTTAGAAACTGGATGAAAGATTTAGGGCTGGGAAACACTTTTGGATAGATAAATAGTACATTTTATATACAAATATATGGATCAGACCAAAATGAGGGACAAATGAGGAGGAAAGAGGGACAGAGGGACATTGCTCCAAATGAGGGACAGTCCCTAGAAATCAGGGACAGTTGGGAGCTATGCTTTTAGTTTTGCTTTTGTCACTCTAAAAAATGCCGCTGCCGAAAACTTTGACAAAAGCGTTTTCGTTTTGGCAAAATTAACACCAAGAGCCCCGGAAAGTCAGATTCCGGGTCACCTGATCACCTCTGATTGGCTATCACAGTGGACAGTCATGGTGAAGCCAGCCACCCGTATTTTCTGTCTCTGTGAATGGAGGAGACAGATACATTGTAATAAAATAATAATAATAGTTTAAAAAATAAAATAATAAATAAATTAAATACCTAGATCAGCCCTGCGGTTAGTGTTTGGGTCAAGGTCAGGATCAAATGTCAAGGTCAAAGGTCAAGCTCAGTGTCAGTATTTTTGAAAAGAGTTTTTTTTTTAAATTAGTGTAATGCCCTGTACGGAAAATGTGCGATCGAAGCTTGTTTTCGGAAATTCTGACCGTGTGTAGGCTCCATCGGACAGTTTCCATTGGAATTTCCGACACACAAAGTTTGAGAGCAGGCAACAAAATCCGGTCGCGTACATTCCAATCGTGTGTAGATAATTCTGACACACAAAGTGCCACGCATGCTCGGAATCAATCAGAGGAGAAGCACTGGCTATTGAAATTCATTATTTCTCGGCTCGTCGTACGTGTTGTACGTCACCGCGTTCTTGACGTTCGGAATTTCTGACCAACTTTGTGCGACCGTGTGTATGCAAGACAAGTTTGAGCCAACATCCGTCGGAAAAAATCCGATGGATTTTGTTGTCGGAATGTCCGATCATGTGTACAGGGCATCAGTGTCAGTTAGTGTCAGTGTCATTGTGTTTTAGGTAGGATAAAAAAAAAAAACAGCAAATTGCGCACCCTGTTTCTGGGTTGTACTACAGGTACAAACAACAACTAACATACGCATATGTGGTATCACTGTGATCATCAGGAGCAGGAGAATTAGGCCCCTTTCACACTGGGGCGGTAGGGGGTGTCGGCGGGAAAACAGCGCTATTTTTAGCGGTATTCGGCCGCTAGCGGTGCGGTTTTAACCCCCTGCTGGCGGCCGAAAAAGGGTTAAAACCCCTCGTATAGCGCGGCTATAGCCGCACTACTGCAATACCGTGAATACACCGCTCCTTCACCGCTCCAAAGATGCGGCTTGCAGGAGATTTTTTCTTCTCCTGCCAGCGCACCGCTTCAGTGTGAAAGCCCTCCGGCTTTCACACTGAACAAACAGCGGAAGCTGTTTAGGGGCGGTTTGCAGGCGCTATTTTTAGCGCAATAACGCCTGCAAACCGCCTCAGTGTGAAAGGGGTCTTAGGGAAATTTTTGGTTGTTCTTTGATGGTAGGTTATGGTAGCAGCAAGAAATATAAAGTTACATTTTAAAAAATGTTTTGTTTTTTTTTTACTATTGGGCCAGTTTTTCTTAGATAATATAAAAAAAAGCCAGGAGATATCCATTACTATTTACCACCAAATGAAAGCCCAATTTGTCTTGAAAAAACAAAGTATAATCCACCTGGTTGTTGTGATGATATGTACAGGTTTACTAACACATGTCAAAGTTGCAAAATAGGGCTTATGCCGCGTACACACGAGCGGACTTTCCATTAGAGTAGACTCTGACGGTCTTTCCGATGGAGTTCCGCTGAAACAGACTTGCCTACACACCATCACACCAAAGTCCGATCGTTTAGAACGCGATGACGTACGATGGGACTAGAAAAAGGAAGTTCAATAGCCAGTAGCCAATAGCTGCCCTTGTGTCGTTTTTGGTCCATCGGACTAGCATACAAACGAACGGTTTTCTCGATAGGGATTGAGTCCGTCGGAAAGATTTGAAACCTGTTCTATTTCTAGATCCGTCAGAATTTTCGAAAGGAAAGGTCCAATGAAGCCCACACACGATCGGAATGTCCGACGGAATGATTCCGTCGGACCTTTTCTGCCGGAAAGTCCGGTCGTGTGTACGCGGCATAAGGCATTTCGATTTGTTTTACCCTTAGGTGCAAAAGGGTTGAATGACAGCTCCTAGCTGATTTGCTCTGTCTGTAAACAAAGCGGCCAGGGATTCCATTCATTTATAGCGGACCCTTATCCTAGATGAAAGTCTGATATACTGTAGATGTTAATAGGGGCCTCCACAAAAAAAAAAAAAAAAATAGCATGGAGTTCCCTTCATACCAGGGGAATCCCATGCAAAAACAACACAAAAATAAATAACAGAATGGGGTCCCCCCCCAAATTCTATGCCAGGTCTAAAGGATATGGTTTGGATTTTAAGGGGGAATGCCACACAAAAATAACAAAAAATCCATGCAAGACCCTTATTTGAGCATGCATCCTTACTAGCCAGTAAAGGGGAGAATAAGCATGTGCCCCCTTTCCTCCTGAACTAATACCAGGCCACATGTCCTCAACATGGGGGTAAAGTACCTTGTCCCGATGTTGATGAAGACCTCTTCCCCACAACCCTGGCCCAGTGGTTGTAGGGGTCTGCAGGTTGAGGAGGAGTTTTAATGGAATCGGGTAGCCACCTTTATCAATAAGTGGGCCTTCAGATACAACCCCCTATATTATGAATTAATAAGGTATACATAGAACCACTACTTATTCACAAAAACAAATGGGAACAGTTTCTTTTCACCATCAATCACGTCATCCAGCAGATCCAAGTCAATCATGATGCCCGTTGCCCATCGATCCACAGATTGCTTGCAGAAGCAATCCTATCCTAACAAATGCTCACCCACTACTTACAGCTCCAGTGAATAACAGCTGATATAAACAAAGAGGCAGGATCTCCCAAGTGATGTTATTGACAATTTACGGACATGACCATATTTGAAGGATGACGTCAAGTGGACGCTTCGTTTAAATGGCTGGGGATTTCTGGCAAGCAAATAAATAAGGCCAGCATTCGCCACTTCCTTAACAACCATTGACAGGAATATACAGTGCCTTGAAAAAGTATTTATACCCCTTGAAATGTTCCACGTTTTGTCATGTTACAACCAAAAACGTCAATGTATTTTATTAGGTTTTTATGCGATGGATTGAACAGTGCTCCGTGAGATGTTTAAAGCTTGAGGCTGGGTTCACACTAGTGCGAATTGGATGGTTTCCCCACATCCAATTCGCATGCCAGGAGACTGTAACCGACTCTCTATGGAGCTGGTTCAAACATCTCCGCAGCGGCTCTGGTGCGATTTGCACAGGAGTCCTCTGCATATTTTGGTCCGTTTCAGGTCCAAAATTTAGCCAAAAATTCGGCCTGAAATTGGACCTGAAACGATGAATGGGAACGCATTGGACCCCTGCTGGGAGCCGCTCTGAATCCAGCCTTAAACTTCTCCACAACTTTATCCCTGACCTGTCTGGTGTGTTCCTTGGCCTTCATGATGCTTTTTGTTCACTGAGGTTCTGTAACAAATCTCTGAGGGCTTCACAGAACAGCTTTATTTATACTGAGATTCAATTACACACAGGTGGACTCTATTTACTAATTAGGTGAAGGCAATTGGTTCCAATAGATTTTAGTTAGGGGTATCAGAGTAAAGGGGGCTGAACACAAATACACTTTTCACATATTTATTTGTAAAAAAAATTGAAAACCATTTATCATTCCCCTTTCACTTCACAATTATGTGCCACTTGGTGTTGGTCTATCACAGGGGTCTCCAAACTTTCTAAACAAAGGGCCAGTTTATTGTGCTATAGACTTTAGAGGGGCCAGATTTGGTGTTAGGGAAAGGAATAGTGCCCCATCGTTGTTATCATTAGGAGGATATGTGCCCCATCATTAGTATCAGCGGGAGGATATGTGCCCCATCATCAGCATTGTCCAGACAGAGGGTCGCCTCACAGGATAGTCTAAGGAGATCCTCTTACAAGCTTTATCCAAACACTGATAGAAGTCAGAAGACTGCTATATACTGCTGATGAGAAAAGGTATTTAGCAGTTTATATTTACTAAAATAATTGCATTTCTATTTTCTGTTTACTTTGGGAGACCAGATATAGTGAATGCAGGGTTCTGGTTTTAGTAACACTTTAGGCAAATGTTTTTTTGTGTGATTGTGTTGTAAAGTTTCTTATTCAGAGATCCTGCCACTAACAGCACTTCCTGGAAAAAACGACTAATGCCGCGTACACACGGTCGGACTTTTCGGCTACAAAAGTCCGACAGCCCGTCCGACAGACTTTCGATGGACTTTCGGCGGACTTTCTAATGAACGGACTTGCCTACATACGATCACACAAAAGTCCGATGGATTCGTACCTGATGACGTACACTGGACTAAAATAAGGAAGTTGATAGCCAGTAGCCAATAGCTGCCCTAGCGTGGGTTTTTGTCCGTCGGACTAGCATACAGACGAGCGGATTTCTGGGTCCGGCGGAGTTACGACGTAAAGATTTGAAGCAAGTTTCAAATCTAAAGTCCGTCAGATTTGCGGCTGGAAAAGTCCGCTGAAAGTCCGGGGAAGCCCACACATGATCAGATTGTCCACCGTATTTGGTCCGTCGGCGTCCGTCGGACTTTTGTAGACGAAAAGTCCGACCGTGTGTACGCGGCATAAGACCTTTCCTGGAAAAAATGACTCTCTACACTCTTTTTCATGTCACCAAACGTTAAAGCATTCAATCGCCTTATCTAAAGCTCAGGTTGGCTGATAAGTCCTTTCAGCAGAGATCAGGTGACCACATACCATCTGATCCTTTGTTTCTTTCTAGACAGGTCGCTTTCCAAGACAATGAAGTCTGCCATTGCTAGCCTCGCGCTGTCTGAAAATGCTACTTCCCTGGCTGTCTCTGGCTGTCAATACTTTCTGAATCCCTATGGAACAAGTATTCAGATCAGGACTTTAGATCTGTGCACTCAGAAGGTATTGAAGCCATGGACAGCGAGGGAACTGCTGATGTTGCATAAGTGTTATGGGAGGAGGGAAGGACTACACAGACCTAAAGACAGTCCTGGCACTGACTTGGGCAAAATCATAGCAATAAGACCGTCCCTTTACCCAGAGAACGGTCATGAAGAAAATGATCATCTCAACCTCCCACCAGAAATGGCTATGATTAGTTGACTTACATCTTATCTCCTCTCTGTAGGCATCTTCACAAGGGATTCTTTTTATTTGGAATGACAGATAATGCAGAAGTGTTAGGGACATTTTGCAATTACATTTTTAATTCAGTTTGGTCTCTTGGAGCTTATTGGACCTAGTTTCCTTGCTGAATTGGGGCAAAAAGGTATGGATACAAATGGTATGGTTTCAAATGGTATGGATCATTATGATATGAATCCAAATGGTATGGATCCGAATGGTATAAATCCAAATAATTCTGTTTTGCCTCATGGAGCTTATTGGACGCAGTTTCCTCGCTGAATTGGGGCTGAATGGTATGGATCCAAATGATATGGATTCAATAGGTATGGATCAGTATGATATGCATCCAAATGGTATGGATCAAAATGGTTTGGATCCAAATAATTCAGTTTTTCCTCCCAGAGCTTATTGGACCCAGTTTTCTTGTTGAATTGGAGCTGAATGATATGTATCCAAATGGTATGGATCAGTGTGATATGGATCCAAATAATTCAGTTTTGCCTCATGGAGCTTATTGGACCCAGATTCCTTGCTGAATTGGAGCCGAATGGTATGGATCTGAATGGTATAGATCAGAATGATATTGGGATCCGAATGGTATGGATCCAAATAATTAAGTTTTGCCTCTCTGAGCTAATTGGACCCATGTTAAGTCTATGGGCACGAGTATGTAGACAAGCGTGTGTTCATTAACATGTGACTGCCTCTGATCCATCACGTTTCCAAAAGATGGAAAAGAACATAGACCTTTTCATTCCTTGTCCGGATCTAGATGGACTCGAAGGTAATCGCATGTAAAAGGACGCACCTGCCCTTAGACTAACATGGAACATTAGTTCAGACTCACCTAACTGATAGGTGGATCTGATAGTAACACCTGTGTAAAAGGGACAGTAAGGTTCTATAGAAGAAGACTCCATGCCAGAAGGAAGCCAAGAATGTAAGCAAGGAAATCTTATCAGTATAACCCGCATGAGATACCTACCATTGTCAGACTAGGACTGAAATATCATTGTTGGGTAGACTAATCCTTTACACCTTGGTCTAATTTCTATCCATCCACCTGGACAATAAATCATGAGCACCCCATATTAACATTTTCATACAGTCTACTCCATGGCTTACTCGCTAATCCCCCCCCAGCCAGCTGGATCCCCCATCGCTTACCTTTGTGTCTCTTATCTTCAGGTGTTAAGCGTCCAGCTATGAATAACCCACAGTCATATCTATACTGGAAGGTGTGGCGTGCTGTATGACTTTACAAGGTGTATGTGATTGGACAGAGGGAAGTGGTTACACTGACACAAACAAGTTCTACATGCTCATTGTAAGTTTCCGAAGATGAAGGAAAGACATCTCCTTCAACGGGTAAGAGAACATTCCTCCAACTCCGACACCATCCCATCAGGTCAGTGCGGCTGGAAGGCGCATTTCAAAGAAAGCTACAATTATATGAAAACGTTTCATGTCATTGCTACGGAAGACTTTTTCTGTAATATAATGGTGTTATTATAACCTTTCCATTTGTCTGCCAAGAAAGTTTCCTCCTTGCAAGCTGAGTAACAGTATTATGGGTGTTGTCAGATCTAACTTTAAAGCATATCTAAACCCAAGAGCAAAAATTGATAGTATTATTACTTACTGTTGTACTGTACTTAGTAGTGGCTTATTTGTTTTCTTTTTTCACACTTTTCCTTTCTTTTTTTTTTACCTAGTGATCCTGCCATTAACTCACTTCCTGTCCTATAGGTGATAACTGTACTGAACAGAATTGTCTCCCTAGGACAGAGAGTGTGCTAGGACTACATGACACCTCCCTCTTTTTTCCATAACAGGGGGAGATGTTTTGCAGTCAGGGAGATAGCAGGTAACAGTTAGCTGATAACAGTTCAGAGGCAGAGAGCAAATGAAGTTATCAGCTCACGTGATTTTTGGCTGGATAAACAGCTACTTTTATTTTCGTTTTGCATTTGCCAAACAGATATAATAAAACACCTTCAATGGTATAATTAACAGACCAAAAGGGAGCAAATAAGAAAAATGTATTGTTAGAATTTACATACACTATAAGGTTGTATGGAACGTATGGGATATGACAAGGGTAGGCAACCTTCCAGAGGTTGAGATGTGCAATTCGTTTAGTTCCGAATTAGTTTTTCATCAAAATTCAACATATTCGTTCGTTCGGAAGCATCTGAATGAACGAAAGACTATTTGACAAATTTTTTCGAAAACAAATTTTCTAAAAGAACGAAAATTCGAAAATCAGAAATAACGAAAATCCGAAAATTCAAAAATCAGAAAAACAGAAAAAATAAAAATCCAAAAATTTGAAAATCAGAAAATCAAAGAGAACGAAAATCCGGAAATAAGAAAGAAAAACATTCGGATAATTTATTTTTTCCTATTTTCTATTATAATTAAAGTGCTCTCTCTTTTTTTTTTAAATAACAAACACGTTATACTTACCGTCTTTGTGCAGTGGATTTGCACAAAGCAGCCCAGATCCTCCTCTTCTCCGGTCCCTCTTCGCTGCTCCTGGCCCCTCCCTCCTGACGAGTGCCCCCATAGACCAGCAGCTTGCTATGGGGGCACCCGAGCCGAGCTGCAGCCCTGTGTGTCCATTCAGACACGCAGCTACCGTTTGGCCCCACTCCCTCTCTTCCCTTGATTGGCTAACTGACTTTGATTGACAGCCGCGGGAGCCACTGGTGCCACGGTTGTGCCCCAGCCAATCAGGAGGAGAGTCCCGGACGGCCGATGGAATCGTGGACATATAGACGTATAGAGAAGGGGCTCAGGGTAAGTGTTGGGGGGGTGCTGGGGGAGGCTGCTACACACAGGTTTTTTTTATCTTAATGCATAGTATGCATTAAGATAAAAAACATTTTGCTTTTACAACTCCTTTAAATTATTAACCATTATTATAGTTTTTTTTTTATGTTATTTTTTATTAATAATAATTATAATAAAAACTAT
Organism: Lithobates clamitans; assembly: GCA_037952925.1. Taxonomy (NCBI): domain Eukaryota; kingdom Metazoa; phylum Chordata; class Amphibia; order Anura; family Ranidae; genus Lithobates; species Lithobates clamitans. The sequence goes on from JBBGZY010001151.1 coordinate 3,672,345, forward strand.
AATAGTTATAAATTATTAAAGTATAGGTATTGGAATTTCCTTTTAAATTTGGCTAAGGCCGCGTACACACGAGCGGACTTTTCGGCAACAAAAGTCCGACGGCCATTCCGGTGGACTTTCGTCAGACTTTCGACGGACTTCCGACGGACTTTTGAACGAACGGACTTGCCTACACACGATCACACCAAAATCCGACGGATTCGTACGTGATGACGTACGACCGAACTAGAATAAGGAAGTTGATAGCCAGTAGCCAATAGCTGCCCTAGCGTTGGTTTTCGTCCGTCGGACTAGCATACAGACGAGCGGATTTTTCGACCGGACTCCAGTCCGTCGGAAAGATTTGAAGCATGTTCCAAATCTAAAGTCCATCAGATTTTCGACTGGAAAAGTCCGCTGAAGGTCCGATGAAGCCCACACACGATCGGTTTGTCCGCCGGACACGGTCCCTCGGACCAGTCCAGTCGAAAAGTCCGCTCGTGTGTACACTGCATAACTGTTAGTGAACGTAAAGAATACAAATTTACCCGAAGTTATGAATTATCCGAAATAACGAATGCTGCATCTATACAAATGGAACGTAACGAATTCAAATGCATGCGAATTTACGAATGATCAAATAACAAATGCTAATTATAACGAATAAAACGAAAACGGAAAAGAAAGAATTTTTCGGTAGTGCACATGGACACCATGGAGGAAATCCAAAATACCCGAGTAAGGAAGGGGGGGACGCCCTTTAAAAAAAAAAAAATGTAGTGTCTTCTTCCTCCGCATACCAGTCTCCTGCCCCCCTTCACATAAACCCCCCCAATAGAGTGTCCTCTGCTCTCCCCCCATAGCAGTGTCTTCGGCCCCCTTCACATTATCCCCCCCTCCACTGTAGTATCCTCTGGCCCCTGTCACATTACCCCCACTGTAGTGTCCTGTGCCCACCTTCACATCACCCCCCGTAGTGTCCTCTGCCTCACTTTAAACCCCCCTCATGTAGTGTCCTCTTCCCCCTTCACATTACACCCCACTGTAGTGTCCTCTGCCTGCCCCCCCCATAACAGTGTCCTGTGCCCCTTCACATCACCTCCCCCATATAGTGTCCTGCAAAAAATGTGCATTTATTATTTATTTATTTTTAACCACTTCATGCCCCAGAAGAATTCACCCCCTTCCTGACCAGAGCGCTTTTTGTGAAACGGCACTGCGTTGCTTTAACTGACAATTGCGCGGTCGCACGACGTTGCCCCCAAACAAAATTGATGTCCTTATTTCCCCACAAATAGAGCTTTCTTTTGGTGGTATTTGATCACCTCTGCGTTTTTATTTTTTGCACTATAAATAAAAAAAAGAGCGACAATTTTGAAAAAAAAGCAATATTTTTTACTTTTTGCTATAATAAATAATAAATATCCCCAAAAAATATATAAAAAAAACTATTTTTTTCCTCAGTTTAGGCCGATATGTATTCTTTTACATATTTTCAGTAAAAAAAAAATCACAATAAGCATATATTGATTGGTTTGCGCAAAAGTTATAACGTCTACAAAATAGGGGATAGATTTATGGCATTTTTATTATGGATTTTTTTTTTTTATTAGTAATGGCGGCAATTTTTGGCAGCGATTTTTATTGTGACTGCGACATTATGGACACTTTTGACACTGTTTTGGGACCATTGTCATTTATACAGCGATCAGTGCTATAAAAATGCACTGATTACTGTAAAAACGACACTGGCAGGAAAGGGGTTAAATACTAGGGGGCAATCAAGGGGTTAAGTGTGTCCTAGGGAGTGATTCTAACTGTGGGGGGGATGGGCTGCTGCTCCCAATGACAGGGAGCAGTAGATCTCTGCCACGCGTGCGCCCACAATGCCGCTTCTTAAAGGGGACGTACCTGTATGCCTATTTGCGCAGCCGTGCCATTAAATGAATGAATGACTTGCATAGAGCTACCTCTGCGAACTGAATCACCTGAAGTCGCTTTTTGCCGCCGGTGTCCATCTGCGGTATAGCGCGGTCCTTGCCTCATGGGGTCCCGACGCGCTTACAAACAAATACACATACAACATACACATATTTGGCCAATTTTTCAACAGGATCTAATTAACCTACAAGCATGTCTTTGGCGTGTGGAAGGAAACCGGAGTACCCGGAGGAAACCCACGCAGGCACAGGGAGAACATGCAAACTCCAGGCAGATGGTGTCGTGGTCGGGATTTGAACCAGTGATCCTATCGCTGCTAAGTTAGAGTGCTAACCACTACACCACTGTTCTGCCATTGTGCCAGCGTACATCGTCGTGCGCTGGTCGGCAAGCGGTTAAAGTGATCTTAGCCCAGAGCCCATTCACACAGGGACGACTTGTCAGGCGGCCTAGTCGCCTGACAAGTCGCCTCCCGTTCTGTGCTATGGAACCGTTCTAAGGGGAGCGTCGAAAGTCGCGCCGACTTAGAAAAAGGTTCCTGTACAACTTCGGGGGCGACTTGGGGCGACTTGCATAGACTTCTATACAGAAGTCGTTTTGCAAGTCGTCCGGGCAGTCGTGTGCAGGTCGCCTTGGTGAGGCGACCTGCAAGTCGTGTTGCCCCTATGTGAATGGGGTCTAATGCCCCGTACACACAGTCGGACATTGATCGGACATTCCGACAACAAAATCCTAGGATTTTTTCCTTCGGATGTTGGCTCAAACTTGTCTTGCATACACACGGTCACACAAAGTTGTCGGAAAATCCGATCGTTTTAAACGCGGTGACGTAAAACATGTACGTCGGGACTATAAACGGGGCAGTGGCCAATAGCTTTCATCTCTTTATTTATTCTGAGCATGCGTGGCACTTTGTCCGTCTGATTTGTGTACACACGATCGGAATTTCCAACAACGGATTTTGTTGTCGGAAAATTTTATCTCCTGCTCTCCAACTTTGTGTGTCGGAAAATCCGATGGAAAATGTCCGATGGAGCCCACACACGGTCGGAATTTCCGACAACACGCTCCGATCAGACATTTTCCATCGGAAAATCCGACCGTGTGTACGGGGCATAAGGCTTTCAAACCTAATTAATTGACTGAATGATGTTTTTCTGCTTCTCCAAACTAAGCACTGCAAGTGTGATTTCAATAACCAATCCAATTGTGGCAAGATAGCTGTAAATTACGGTCTTAGAATGAGCAGTCAGAGATTAGATCCAAATGACATCCTGCAGATCACAGAAAGCTTTTTCATCCAAAACCTTGTGCAGATCATGAGAGATGAACATCAGATAAAAAAAAAAAAAGCTCCAGAAGAATACAGTGCATTTGATGAATGGAGGCTGAAGCATGAAGAAGGAGGGTGGGACTAAATCACAGAGCACCCCCTAGCTACAGAGTGAGGTAGGGGCAAACAAACAATGATGCATGTGTGAAATGATAGATGTCATCATCGAATGTTCTCATGAAGTTTGTGTGAACCTTCAAATGAAAATCTAGCTGTTTGGCCATCTTTACACTTGGTACTCATTTTGAAGGGTGGTATGTCTAGAGTTGCCACCTCATCCCTTTAAACCCAAACACATATGAATTACACGGGTTCTGAGGCTAATTTAATTCAGATAAGACACCAAGTGAGTTTAATTGCCACCTTAATCACCCACACAACCTGTGTAATTAATATGTGTTCGGTTTTAAAGGGATGAGGTGGCAACTCTAAGTATGTCTAGACATTGGAGTGGAAGGCATGCAGCTTAACAGCCCAAGCTGTTATTTACATCCACGCAGTGGAGGCTTTACAGGTTCCTCCACAGAGAAATATCAGTAATACGTATGTAACTAAGGACACAGTATACTAAGTGCTGGGTGATCTACAGGTAACTGGCAACCTGAATACTTCTCTCTATTTGTCAAACAATTGTCACACTGGGATTTGTAGCTTCACAACAGATTGGAAGTCATAAGCTGAATGTCCTTTGTCAAAAAAAAAAAAAAAGAGAGAAAAAAAAAAAAAAGAAAAGAAAAATGTCACCGTGATAATTTTAGTAAAGTAATTAGACATATAAAGAAAAATGAACAATCATATTGGCAGACTGCTGCAGACCTGTGTTGGTGTTGAAATGAATGTGTTTTAAGTTCTGTTTATTTCTGAGAACAATGCAAAGATCAATATAACCAAACTTTCCCAATAACTCATAGGAGACTGTCTGATATGCACTGAATATTGGATGTACATATTAGGGTCACCATACACATTGCAATCTGATGATACAATGTTTGTACAATCTTTAGGTTTACCAAAACTATGTAATATAAGAACAAACCGCAAACACTCAGCTCTACTCTTGCTATTACCAGAGAATAATTGTATGCAACCAGACTGGAGCATGTATGGGGAGCTGATTAGAAATAAACCAATGCTTACTACTATCCGAGCTTGGAGGGCTGATCTTAGATGCGAGCATTGCCCCAAAGCAGCAATTTAACCAAATGCTGCTCTCTGGTTGAATCCTACTTTTCCCCAGTTCCAGTGGCGGCTGGTGCTCAAAATTTTTGGGGAGGCGCAAACAAACTGAAACCCCCCCCCCCCATCAATTGCAGCCTCACTGTACCATCAAACGCAGCCACTGTGCCCATCAATTGCCGCCACTGTGCCCATCAATTGCCGCCACTGTGCCCATCAAATGCTGCCACTGTGCCCATTAAAACGCAGCCACTGCGCCCAATAAACGCAGCGACTGTGCCATCAAATGCCGCCACTGTGCCCATCAAATGCTCCCACTGTGCCATCAAATGCTCCCACTGTGCCATCAAATGCTCCCACTGTGCCCATCAAATGCTCCCACTGTGCCCATCAAATGCTCCCACTGTGCCCATCAAATGCTCCCACTGTGCCCATCAAATGCTCCCACTGTGCCATCAAATGCTCCCACTGTGCCCATCAAATGCTCCCACTGTGCCATCAAATGCTCCCACTGTGCCATCAAATGCTCCCACTGTGCCCATCGAATGCTGCCAGTGTGCCCCCCCCCCGCCATCTGCCCGGCACTTACCCTGTCTCGGTGGGGCAGCAGGTAATGGCGGCCAACGGTTTCCTCCATGTCCTCGATGTCTTCTCCCATCCGATCCTATGATTGGACACCTGATAGGCGTCCAATCACAGCACCTGTTGTTTCAGCCAATCAGGTGACGGGTAACAGACCCGAGCACCTGATTGGCGGAGAGACGGTTCACTGTTAGGAAAGCGAATATTTATTCGCTTTTCTAACACAGCTGCGTGAACTGCGAGCGCCAACCATGGCGCTCGCTGTTTACCTTTTTGTTCACCTATTAGAGCCTATGGCTCTAATCAGGTGCTTCAAAAACACCCTCCGCTGCTGTAATTCAGGTGCCCGGTGCCCGAAAAGGGACCGGGCGTCTGAATAGAGGGTGGCGGCGGTGGCCATAGATAGATTCATGCAATGCATGAATCTATCAATTGGTGATAGAGGGTGGCTGGAGAGAGGGGGCGGCACCCGTGCGCCCTTATGGACGCACTGCCACTGCCCAGTTCTATAAACTACCATAACCTATTGTATGGACCAGTGGCTGCTGGTGCTCAAAATTTTTGGGGGGGCGTAAACAAACTGAAAAATTCTGAAAAAAAAACCCATCAAATGCAGCCACTGTGCCCATCAAACGCAGCCACTGTGCCATCAAACGCAGACACTGTGCCCATCAATTGCAGCCACTGTGCCATCAAATGCAGCCACTGTGCCCATCAAACGCAGCCACTGTGCCCATCAAATTCTGCCACTGTGCCCATCAATTGCAGCCACTGTGCCATCAAATGCAGACACTGTGCCCATCAAACACAGCCACTGTGCCCATCAAATTCTGCCACTGTGCCTCAAATTCTGCCACTGTGCCCATCAAATGCTGCAACTGTGCCATCATATGCAGCCACTGTGCCCATCGAATGCTGCCACTGTACTCATCAAAATTCTGCCACTTTGCCCATCAAATGCAGCCACTTTGCCCATCAAATGCAGCCACTGTGCCCATCAAATGCTGCCACTGTGCCCATCGAATGCTGACACTGTGCCATCGAATGCCGCCACTGTGACCCCGCCCGCTCATCGTCTGCCAGGCACTTACCCTGTCTCGGTGAGGCAGCGGGTGACGGCGAGCGGTGTCCTCCATGCGTCCTCTCCCATCCTCTCCTCCTGATAGGCATCCAATCACAGCGCCTGTTGTTTCAGCCAATCAGGTGACAGGTAACAGACCCGAGCACCTGATTGGCGGAACATTCACTGTTCTAACACACCTGGGTGAACTACGAGCGCCAAGCATTGCGCTCGCAGCTCACTTTTTTGACGCCTATTAGAGCCTATGGCTCTAATCAGGTGCTTCAAAAACACCCCCTGCCACTGTAATTCAGGTGCCCGCCGCCCGAAAAGGGGCCGGGCGCCTGAATAGGGGGTGGCAGCGGCGGCCTTAGATAGATTCATGCTATGCATGAATCTGTCCATTGGTCATAGAGGAGGTGGCTGGAGAGAGGGGGCGGCGCCCGTGCGCCCTTATGGACGCACCGTTACTGGTATGAACCAAATATAATGTTAAGTTGGTCTCTCAGGTTGTCACTAATCGGAAGTTTTCCTCTTTTTCTTTACTTACCTCAACCTTTAATCTACCCAGATCCCAATTATTTAGATATTACCAGCTTTCACATGCCTTCCATGTTCAGTTCTCACAAGCTAATCTAATGATTAAACAGTCTATTTTGGAAATGATACTTCGGTCTGATTGCTCGGAGAAACCAACTTCCAGATTGTATTTCCATTTTATCACAGTTTCTCTCCCGGTGTTAAAGGGCCTTAGGGGTAGATGGTTGTGGGATATTCCCGATCTAGACAAGGATGACTGGGATGATGTGTGGGACCTTCCCTTTCGATCCTTGGTCTCATTGAGAGACCGTTTGATCCAATTTAAATTTGTGCATAGAGCCTACTTTACGCCATACCGACTTCATAAGATGAATCCTACGTGCTCTTCCGATTGTTGGCGGTGTGGCTCTGGGAGACTTCTCACACGTCTTCTGGACCTGTCAACATATGGTAGGTTTTTGGGTGGAGTCCTCCTACAGAGGCAGAGCGGACATTTGCTGATATTACATTGTTCTATGCCAGAAAAGCTATTGCCCTGTACTGGAAAAAACCTTCCTTGCCAACACTTTCATATTGGAAACAATTGGTTAATAACAGCTTAAATCACTATGTGAATAGGAAGTATGATAAATGTCACTCACTGACGCACTCCACTTTGTCACGCATTGATTTAGCATTGGGCAATACATTAACACACTACTATGACCCTAAGGTTACCTATCTTATCAGAGGTCTATCTGACCACTCCCCAGTACAACTCAGTCTAACCTTCCCTATTAAAAAAAACTCCCTATACATTGGAAGATGAATCCTTTCTGGATTCCTCTGTTTAGAGACACTAAACATATGCAAATACAAATTCAACACTTTTTACTGGATAATAAACACTCTGCCCCACTTGGTGTGGTTTGGGATACACTGAACGCCTTTATCAGGGGGATGTGTATCAAGGAGATGAGAATAGGAGGAATTCGAAAGAATTCGAAAATGGAAAGATGCACAAAACATTCATAACCAACAAGCAGAAAACAAACGCTTCTTTACCTCACAAACATACTTTGAAGAGGGGGGGGAAAAAACAGGACATATGTTATCGGCAATAACTAAATCGCAACAACCGTCACCAATCGTACACCGCTTGGCGGTGTCACCAACACAGGTAGCTATGGATACCCCCTCAATTATGAAGGGATTCTGTACCTTTTTTCAGGATGCATATTCCTCAAAGGTGAACTATCCCGAAGCCTCCTTAACTGAATTCTTAGATGAAATACCACTCCCCGACAATACAGGGGGAAGACAAAAAACTGCTAAATGCACCTCTATCTCTAGAGGAATTGCAAATTGCCCTAGCAACATTCCCTAATTCTAAGGCCCGGGAAATGATGGACTCCCCGTTGAAATGTATAAGAAAGTTGGAGGCATACTCCTACCGGAGTTGCTTCTTACAATCAAGGAAGCACATGCTAATGACTCCTTACCAGACTCCATGTACGAGGCAGTGGTGCTGGTCCTGTTGAAGGATCCGGAACAACCTGAGTCATACATGCCCATATCACTTTTAAATAACGATCTAAATTTGATTACTAAAGTCCTCGCTACACGGTTGTCCAAGGTGGTGACAAAAATAGTGCAACCGGATCAATCAGGATGTATACCTAACAGGTCCACCGCACACAACCTTCGCAGATTGTATCTAAATATGCAGATTCCAACAGATAATCAAGGTCGAAGAGATATCCTTTCACTAGACGCCGCTAAGGCATTTGATAGTGTAGAATGGAATTACCTTTGGAGGGTGCTGGAGAAATTCAACTTGGGGGAGATGTTTATTTCTTGGATTAAACTACTATATAGGACACCGAAAGCTTGCATTCAAATTAACAACACATTGTCCCCCTTCTTTGATCTACACCGAGGAACAAGACAGGGCTGCCCGCTATCCCTGTTGCTCTTTGCTCTGGCCATAGAGCCTCTGGCCTTTGCTATCAGGGGGAACCCAGCTATATGTGGATTTAAAAGGAAAGATTTAGAAGATAAAATATCCCTGTATGCGGATGGCGTGCTCATTTTTTGGGGCGACACATCCGCCTCTTTAACAAATCTAATGGAATTAATCTGTAAATTTGGAACCTTCTCTGCGTTCAAAATAAACTGGAAACAAATCCACACTGTTACCACACCTTATCCCCTTACATCGCCTCTTCCCTCAGCAGCAGACCAGATCAGGGTGGTAGTTACATTTCGGTATTTAGGACTAGTTATTCATCCCAACCTGGAACTCCATGTTAAACTTAATGTAAATCCCCTGATTCAAAAATTCCAGGAAAAAACAGCTAGTTGGATCAAACTACCCCTCTCGGTGGTGGGACGATGTAATCTGATAAAAAATGGTCTGGGGTACACAACTTTTGTATGCGCTCCACAATGCCCCCATCTGGATTCATATCCATGTATTCAAAAAATGCAACACTATATTCCGCTCCTTGATATGGAGGAAACAAGTGCCACGTATTAAATTGGAAACATTACAAGAGGCAAAGAACTTTGTGTGGCAGAAAACTAACACATCACCCTGAACACACCATCCCCACTGTGAGACATGGTGGTGGCATCATGTTGTAGGGATGCTTTCCTTCAGCAGGGACAGGGAAGCTGGTCAGAGTTGATCGGAAGATGAATGGAGCCAAATACAGGGCAATCTTATAAGAAAACCAGCAAGACAATGATCCTAAACATACAGCCAGAGCTACAATGGAATAGTTTAGATCAATAGTCATGTGTTATGCCCCGTACACACGGTCGGACATTGACCGGACATTCCGACAACAAAATCCTAGGATTTTTTCCGACAGATGTTGGCTCAAACTTGTCTTGCATACACACGGTCACACAAAGTTGTCGGAAAATCCGATCGCTCTGAACGCGGTGACGTAAAACACGTACATTGGGACTATAAACGGGGCAGTAGCCAATAGCTTTCATCTCTTTATTTATTCTGAGCATGCGTGGCACTTTGTGCGTCAGATTTGCATACACACACGATCGGAAATTCCGACAACGGATTTTGTTGTCGGAAAATTTTATAGCCTGCTCTCAAACTTTGGGTGTCGGAAAATCCAATGGAAAATGTGTGAAGGAGCCTACACACGGTCGGAATTTCCGACAACAAGGTCCTATCACACATTTTCTGTCGGAAAATCCGACCGTGTGTACAGGGCATTATAGAATGGCCCAGTCAAAGTCCAAACCTAAATCCAATTGAGAATCTGTGGCAAAACTTGAAAATTGCTGTTAACAGACGCTCTCCATCCAATCTGACAGAGCTTAAGCTATTTTGCAAAGAAGAATGGGCAAGAACCTCACTTTGTAGATGTGCAAAGCTGGTAGAGACATCCCCCAAAAAGACTTTCAGCTTTAATTGCAGTGAAAGGTGGTTCTAAAAAGTATTGACTCAGGGGGGCTGAATACAAATGCACACCACACTTTTCACATATTTATTTGTAAAAAAAATTGGAAAACTATTTATCATTTTCCTTCCACTTCACAATTATGTGTCACTTTGTGTTGGTCTATCACATAAAATCCCAATAAAATACATTCACGTTTTTGGTTGTAACATGACAAAATGTGGAAAATTTCAAGGGGTGTGAATACTTTTTCAAGGCACTGTATTTCTAAACCTGCAATTTCTCCCTTCAGGTCTGTTGTAAACCAATATAATTAGGACCTTATACTATTGTTTTATCATACTGATACTGATACTATACTATAGTAAATATTAAGCACGATGTCCATTTAAATATACTGCATATAGGCATTGCTCCTACAGTTTACTATAGCATGGTCTCATGTAAATGTATTTCATTTTTTCCCATATATATACCTGCACATAAAACAAAATATAACAGCCCCTAAAACAATAAAAAAAAAACCTTAAAATATACATATTTATAATATTATACATTATCTATTAAATAACGACAGCTCCTGTTATGTCAGTACTTATATTTTCTTTCTGATATCTCTAGCCCAACAATCGTGGAGACAAATTACAGAGATGAGGACTCCGGAAATGAAGAATCGTCTACAAAGTAAGTGGCTGTGATGTATCTTAATCTTACTATGAAGTTTTAGATATAAAATGACACATGGTCGTATGGCGGATTTGGAGTTCCTGTATTATTCTGGGATAGGCAGTGGGGACTTTATCTATATGATAAGACTTTGGCTCAATAATTAGCCATGAACTGGGAAGAGGTTTACCTTCAGGGCAGGGCTACCAGGGCAATCTGTAAGCCTGCAATTACGAGACTAAAATCTCATGTGAAAATGTATCCAGATGTCGCTGGGACTTCAGATATTTATTAGCAATGAAGGCGATGCGTTAATTTAGGAAGTTCACTGGCTCCAGCTCAGCCACCTTTAAAACACAAGGATCTCCTCCAGTGGATACCTGGGAAATAATTCACTGCATATATACAGTATATATTATATTAAAAAAAAATAAAACTTAATTTTATATATAGTATATTTTTTAGTGTACAATTTTTTTTTTTTAAATCTCTGATGGAAGAGTTTGTGGCCCCCGAAACACGTTGGCTGCCCTTGTGATGCTGCTAAACAACTGTTTAAGCATTCTGGAATCTTGATGGTACCAAGAACTAACATACCAAGAATTAGTGCCTATGATCCCCTCTGCTTTTTTTTTATACCCCAATGATCTTCTCCTATTTGCTCCCTTTTTGTCCCTTTAACCACTTGCCGATTAGCCACCGCAGTTGTACTGCGGCAGAATGGCATAGCTGCGCGAAACGACGTTATGCAACATCCCTTCACTCTGTGGCCACTAGGGGCGCGTGCACGCTCCCTGCTCGCCCACGGAGCCGATGCGAGTGCCTGGCGGTCGCGATCACCGCCGGGCTCCCGCGATCGCTCGGGGCACACGGAGAACCGGGATCTGTGTGTGTAAACACACAGTTTCTGGTTCTCTGAGGGGAGAACAGACAGATCGTCTGTTCATTCAGAGTATGAACAGCGATCTATTTCTTCCCCTACACAATCCACTCCCCCCTTCAGTTAGAACACACACTAGGGAACACATTAACCCTTTGATCGCCCCCTAGTGTTAACCCCTTCCCTGCCAGTGACATTTTTACAGTAATCCATGCATTTTTATAGCACTGATCGCTGTATAAATGCCAATGGTTCCAAAAATGTGTCAAAATTGTCCGACTTGTCTGCCATAATGTCCCGATAAAAATTGAAGATCGCCGCCATTACTGGTAAAAAAAAAAAATTACAAAATGTTTTAGACGCTATAACTTTTGCGCAAACCAATCAATATACGCTTATTGTGATTTTTTTTTAACAAAAATATGTAGAAGAATACATATCGGCCTAAACTGAGGGAAAAAATTGTTTTTTTTTATATATTTTTGGGGGATATTTATTATAGCAAAAAGTAAAAAATATTGCGTTTTTTTTTTTTTCCAAAATTGTAGCTCTTTTTTTGTTTATAGCGCAAAAAATAAAAACTGCAGAGGTGATCAAATACCACCAAAAGAAAGCTCTATTTGTGGGAAAAAAAGAACGTCAATTTTGTTTGGGTACAACGTCGCACGACCGCGCAATTGTCTGTTAAAGCGACACGGCGCAGAATCGCAAAAAGTGCTCTGGTCAGTAAGGGAGTAAAATCTTCCGGGGTTGAAGCGGTTAATATATCATTGGAACCATTTTGCCATTCCTACTAAGTGCAAAAAACAAACAAAAAAAACAAAAAAACAAAAAAACAAAAAAACAAAAAAAACAAAAAAAGCTGCTGATCCTATCAGAAAGTCAGAGCTGTCCTGTGTCCTCTTGAAGAACCCTCCTAGTTCTTATATTGGACTACAAAATAATTAGCTTTTATGTTCTAGAGATCTAAAAGTGGTAGTTTAGCAAAAGACACTGGGCGGGGCCGACACCACTAAGGCCACAAAAATGCAATGTGTGGTCAGCCCACAACAGAAAAAACATTTAAGGAGGATCTTTATCTGTTTTTTTCTTAAGTCAGCAGCTACAAACACTTTAAAAAATCAGGAACGTACCAGTATTTTTAAAGGTGGTGGGACCGGCTATCCAGGGAATTCTAATGTAAATGGCAGATTAGCTTTCACTGTTAAGATTTCTCTGGTATCTGCTTCTCTGAGCTCATTTGCACACATTACAAGGCCCTGACAAAGGGAAGTGTGCTTTGCCTCTGACCGTCGGTTCACACTGGGGCAACACGACTTCAGCGCGACTTTGTACCACGACTTCAACGCGGCTTCAGCGCGACTTCAGCAAATTACAACCCGACTTGAAGTCGCCTCCATGACAGGCGACTTCGGCTGTGGCCAATCACAGGGCAATCAGCTCTCAGGGGGGGAGGGAGGGGTTTTCCCTGCAAAGTCGCTTGACTTTACAGAGAGATCCGACTTGGAGGCGACTTCCATTGATTTCTATGGTACAGGTCGCCTACCAAGTCGGATCAAAGTAGTACAGGGAGTACGCTCTGAAGTCGGAGCGACTTCAGTAGTGTCTATTAAGACGCCAGCGTTCACTCCCATTGAATCTTTTTCTGGGGCGACTTGGGGCGACTTGAGGGCATACAAGTCGGATCCAAAGTCGCCCCAGTGTGAACCGACCTTGAAGCACGTAGGCTATTTTGTGACCCTCAATGCTGTTTTGAGTTCCTTTATTAAAGCGGAGGTCCGCCGACTGCTGCAAAAATTAAAAGTCAGCGGCTACACATACTACTGCTGCTGACTTTTAACAATAGGACACTTACCTGTCCTGGAGTCCAGCAATGTCGGCACCTCAACTGATGTTTCCATCAGCTGTCGGGTGCTGCCGCCGCCATAGCCGGTATGGGAACCCAAGGCACCCGCTGCGCTCTCCTACTGGCCCGGCAGCGGGGGCAGGAGGAGGGAGCCAAGCGGTGACATCAACAGACATGGCCGAGTCTCCATAAAGTGGGGACAGGCTACCTGTCAAAGACCTGTCAGGTATCCGCTCCCCCCTCCCCCCCAAAAGTGCCAAATGTGGCACCAGAGGGGGGAGACAAATGAGCAGGAGTTCCACTTTTGGATGGAACTCCGCTTTAATTTGGAGCTCCTTCTGTTGGTTTGTGTTTCTTTTAAAAATGACTGGCTGATTTTGGCATCAGTACCTCTCAATCACTGAACCAAGATAAGCATGCAGCATGTGAAATCAGAACTCTGTATCTACATATTTGTTCCAAGTCTCTAACATATAGTGTTGATCAGCTTTATAGCCAGGTGGGCGGTATTTCCAGAACAGGTCTATAATGGTAGCTGCCAGTATAGTAGAGGTGCCTTTTGAAGCCAGTGCACCCTGCACACAACCAGTCACCCACAGCAAGAAAACATGGGAAATAAGACAACTGAGCTGCATTTTTCAGCTTTATTTTATCATGGGCATGTATGCAGCTTGTACATTTAGCTGAAAGTCCTGTACTGTAACAAGTCCCTGTCGTCATAGCTCAACTACGATCAATACTGGAAAAAATCTCGTCCAACAAGCTTTCAGCCAAGATGATAAATGTGGCATAAAACGTTGAAGAATTTTGTTTGCAGAAAACACAAATGTTTTGTTTGAAAGCTGTCTACATCAGGGGTCATCAACCCGGTCCTCAGGGCCCACTAACAGGCCAGGTTTGCAAGATAACTGAAATACATGACAGGTGATATCATTTGCTGCTCAGTGATTGCAGTATTCTAGTCTGCATCTCCCCAAGGTAATACATAAAACCTGGCTTGTTAGCCTCGGTTCACACCTCGGTTCACACACGACTTGCAGGTCGCCTCACCGAGGCGACCTGCACATGACTGCCCGGGCGACTTGCAAAACGACTTCTGTATAGAAGTCTATGCAAGTCGCCCCCAAAGTCGTACAGGAACCTTTTTCTAAGTCGGAGCGACTTGCGTCGCTCCAATTAGAACGGTTCCATTGTACTGAACGGAACGCTACTTGTTACTTGACAAGTCGTCCTAGTGTGAACCGAGCCTGAGTGGGCCCTGAGGACAGGGTTGATGACCACTGGTCTACATGACCCAACTTCAGGAAACTTAAAGCTGAACTCTAGGCAAAAGAAACACTATCTAAAGACAAGAGACTTGTACTCAGCTTATCTTTGAAGCTTCTACAATTTTTTTTAAACAAATGTCGTACACATTCGTGGAGGCTGCACAAATTTTGCCTGTACTAAAATCTCTGTGGTTTTCTAAAGTAAACAAACAGATATGGAGGACTCCACCGCTATCTTGCACAACTGGGAGGAGACCTTCCGTGAGACCTTGGCACCGTGTTGTGTACACCGATGCCTATCTTCGGGAGGTGGCGCAATCAGGCTAACCTCCTGGATTTAGTCCCACTCCCTGGGCGGGAGGGCCCTACCTGTATACTCCCCTTTCTCTCAATCCTGTTCCTTTCACACCCTGGGGGACACCTGATCCCTAAAACCTTTCCTCCCCTGACAGCCCCCCCCTCCCCTCCCCCATATCCCTGGATCAGTAATGGTCTGAATTATTCAGCTATGGTGCGTATCCTTGCTTACATCTCTCACCTCATTGACCCATTTCTGGGCTAATCGGCCATCGGGATGCAATGTCTTCCGATATACTGTAAAAGTTTTATTTTATTATACTGTTTTGCATTTATGTATCTATGTTTTGGGTCTTCCCTCTAGTTGCTGGTCTATCTCCCCAGCTCTGCACACTGACAACCATATTCAAAACCACAATGTTTTTTCATGACCACCCTGTGAATTGCTGGGCTTGTTGTTATATAACTGACTGTGTGACCCTTTTTTGCTACTTGACTATGTTATTTGTTACAATTGCATACTTTGGCTGCTCAATGAAAATTTCTTTGGAAAAGAAAGAAATCACAAAAAAAAAAAAAAAATTGCCTGTACTTTCTGTAATAGATTAACTCCTGGATTGTATTCTCCATCTAGTGGCCAAAATGTGGTATATTTTCTTATTAAAGGATGAGTTCACCTTTGGGAATATGTTACATGTTCGGCACACTTTTAGGGGGGAACATATAACAGGTTTCCAGAAGAGAAGAAAAGATTGATCGCACACTTGAATCCAAAAGATGCTGTAGAAATGTCTTTATCGTCATGAGCCAAAAAGAATTGCAATGATGATCAGTTGACGCGTTTCACGCGAAAAGAACCGTGAAAAAGCACAGCTCTTTTCGTGTGAAACGCGTCAACTGATAATCATTGCAATTTTGTCTAGCTCATGACGATAAAGAAATTTCTACAGCATCTTTTGGATTCAAGTGTGCAATCAATCTTTTCTTCTCTTCTTGATATTGGCTACGGTAATGAGCTGGGATTACCACCCTGGATCAGGTGTGTCCATTATAGCCTGAAGCGGTGTGTGCACCCTTGTTCTGTTTCCTGATATAACAGGTTTCCACTGCCGCAGACGCAACCTGCACCCCCCCCCCCCCCAGTGACAGTGAGCCGGGGATCTTCTCCCCGAACTCGCTAACACAAAAAAAAAGAAAAAGTGGCTGTGCAGGGCTCCACCCACCTGACGGCATCATTCATTCACAGAGTTATGTTAAATGGAGAACTACAAGTATCAACATCCTTTGTGGCTGCCGGCTTGTAGTTCTCAATGAACTACCAGGGCGCTGTTGAGTGCTCTAGGTAGTTCATGGCTTCTTCCTGTCATTTAGTAACTACCTGTCCGTATGAGGTATGGGCAGACAGCTAAACTGACAGTCTGCAGGAGCCCTGCATTGCACCCACAATCTGCTGATCATGAGTGCAATGCTTTGCAGGCTCCTAGTAAACAAATAAATAATAAATGCATATTTTTTTTTTAACCTGCAAGAGGATGTGCATTTACTATTTTTTTTTTTACAAAGCTGAATGTATCCTTTAAAGCAGGGGTCTCCAACCCCCAGGCCGTGGACCAGTACCGGTCTGTAGAGTGTTGATTGCACAGTGGGAGGTGAGTGGCAACCGCAGCCTGGACAGGATCATCAAGGACCACGGTCGCTGCTCACCTCATGCTGCGAGGCTGTGCCACATAATCTGTGTGTCCGCTACCGGGTCTCCCATCCCACCGACAATGTCATCCAATCAGCAGGGCAGGGGGCGGGAATAGCTGGAGATCTGGGCAGAGAGTGGGAGCCTTTTCATTTTATCAAGTGTCCAGATCTGCAGCTCCTCCAGCCCCCTGGCCTGCTGATTGGATGATATTGTCAGTGTCATAGGAAACCCTGAAATGACACAGGCTGATAACTATCTCTGCCCTGCTGAGTGCAGGGGAGGCAGTGATTGGAAGGGGGCGATGATGTTAGAGAGGAAAGGGGGACCATGACTGCAAGCGGCACCATGATGGGGGCTGCGATTGCTAGGGGCACTGTAATGTAGAGTGGCACTGTGATATAAAAGGGAACTGCACTGTAAAAGGACATTGCAAACATTACAGTGCCCCTTTAGTAAAGGGGACTGCACTGTAATGGGGCACTATTCTATAAAGGGGGGCTGTTATCTGTGATGCGAAGGTGTTTTAAAAGGGGACACTGTGGAGAAGGAGGGACTGCACTGTAAAGAGAGGATGTGATGGGGGGCGGAAGATCGCTTCCGTGACAAATTGGCTGTCACGAAACTGGTACCTTAAAGGTTGGGGACCGCTGCTTTAAGGCATTTCAGAGAACTATACCACATTTTGGCCACTAGATGGAGCCGACGATCATAGGAATTATTCTATTACAGAAATTACAGTCACAATTCTTGAAACCTCTATGAACGTGTGCGATATTCAGTAAATGTTTTATAATAAGCCCCTTGGTGTTTTTGTTATTTCTTCCAGATTTTTGTAGTAATCCAGTGTGAAAATGTAAATTGCCTCTGTGTAGGAGCTTCCTGTAATAAAGACCGGTCACTGCTGCATTTTCTCCTTGTGCGAGGTGACTGGTCTTGTTCCCGCCCCTGCCTGTAATTTTCTGCAGGTAGCGGAGCCTGCTGGGTCCCTCCCACAACTTCCCTCTCTGCACAGGCTATGTACAGTATAATGATGATGTCACCACTACTTATACAATGTATGATCTAGGTTTACAAAAGGTATTTGATGCACATAAAATTAATTTATATCCTATGATTTTCATTAGCAGATATATTTAAATAAAAGTTCAGCTTTAAAAGTAGAACTCCACCACCTTTTTTTTATTTTTTATTTTATTTTATAACACATTGGGGAAGTGTTAGGAACTCTTGTTGGTTTTTATTGCTGTCTCTGAGATACACAATCAGTTTTCATCCTGATGACTGCTGGCACCAGGAAGGAGATTGTAGGAAAGTCTACAATTCTATGGTTGCCATTGGAAAGTAAGAGGGAAAATCTTCAAATGGTGACAGGTTTCATAGATGATTTTCCCTTCCCTCCTTCAACCTCTAGATAAGCTTTTCTCAACCTATTTACCCCAGGAAAACCCCGAAATTATATTTCAGGTCACGGGGAACCCTTACTAAACCCAATTAATCAGGAGTCAATAGGAAAAATGCCCCCCCCCCATATTGGTGGTAAGGGAAGAGTGCCCTTCGGGCTCCATTCACACTTGGCAATTCTGGAAGGCAAGAAAAAGTGTGCAGAAAATGTGTGCTTTGCCTCACGCTTCAGAAATGTGCTGCAAATCCACATTACGCTTGCGGTGCCATTAAAGTTTTGTTAAACCCACAACCGCAAAATCAGTCTGTATATGCAGTAAAGAATGCTTGTTATACTCACTGTAGAACCAATTGGTTAATTCTCTGCATTGTGTTAAAAAAAAAAAAAAAAAAAAAAAGCTGTTTGATCTGTCGTCCCTGATCCTCCCTTTCTTTTACTGTCCCCATCCATCTGCTGATAGAACAGAGCCCTAGGAGGCACCTTGTACATGCTCCATTTGATGTGTATTGCAAGAGTGGTTTTTTTGTGTGGGGGAAGGTGCATGTGGTCAGTACAGGGCCAATCAGAACTGTCCAGACAGAGGGTCGGGGGTCATGCAGCCTCATAGGACAGTAAGAGGGAGAATGAAAACCAGTGCTCAGCCAGACACTGATAGAAGTCACAAGACTGTTATATACTGCTGATTAGAAGTTATTTGGCAGTTGATATTTACTAAAAGAATTGCATTTCCAGGTTCTGTGTACAGTGGGATACCAGATATAGCGAATGCAGGGTCCTGTGTTTAGTAATACTTTAATGATTAGAAGGTTTAACAGGGTTGATGCAGGTTGTTTTCTTGCATGGCAATGCACTACAAAAAATTCTCACCACACTACTCTAAATACAGTTTTTTTTATAGCTTCTTTGGGGCATTTGTTGTAGGGCAACCCATTTAAGTGAATAGACTGCTTTATGTTTGAGGAATAAAAAGGTTTCAAAAAATGCAAAAAAAAAAAAAGCAAAAAACGGGAACACTAGTTTCTACTACGCTCAGTTTAAACCTAGCCTTACAGTGCTGGTCAGAATCAGTGCTGCCAACCGCCAGTATTTTTACTGGCAGCCAGTAAAAAATTGTCTCTTTTATCCGGCCAGTAAAAAAATATGGCTGTGACGCTTGGCTCGAAACTGTGCATGTGCGGTTCTGGTCTGGACCCAGCAAAGACCATCTGAGTGCCCGCTAGTGTGTTCAGTTGGTGGGTCTGACAGAGGCGGTGCCTGAGCATGTCATGTGATGTCATGGTACAAGGGAGCCAAGCAGAGCGGCCAAAGCCTCATGTGCGGGTCTGCGGGACAGGGGGCAGGGCAAGCCTGGAGCGGGACTGTCAGAGCTGTTTGGAGTGGAGTGGGTGGAAGGGACCACCTGGTGTGGAGAGAGACTGTCACTGTGACTCAGGAGGGGACAAGTCATGGTGGTGAGGGTGACGGTGAGGTGTCATCATTATCTGTGCTGCTGCACACTGCTGTCAGGGTCACTGTGAGAGTCAATTTCATGTGTGTGCGCCCACCCATACTTATTTCTTGCCCTCCTGAGTTCTGTCCCTGAGCTACTTACTTAATCCAAAATAAAATACAATATATATTTTTGCCTTAATATCTATCTCAACTCACATTGATAATTGCATATTGCACTTGTTTGTAGCCTAAATACTGAATTTTGCACTTAAAAGTGTAATTTTGTAACATTTGGAAATGCCAGTAAAAACCTTGGCTGTGCCAGTAAATTTAAGTCTGGAAGGTTGGCAACACTGGTCAGAATGCCACTCTTACAGATGGCTTAACGGATCTTTGGTGTCATGGGGCTGACTTTGCCAAGTGTCATTGACCCTGGAACTGTCCAGACGCCATCGAATAGGAGGTCAATCAGCAAAAGCTCAAGAAACCCCTAGCAATAGCTGGTGGAACCCTAGGGTTCCACAGGACCTTGGTCGAGAATGAGTGCTCTAGAGACAGCCCTATAGAAGTCTATTCAGACCAAAGGCACAAGTACAGCCAGCACAATGAGTATTGTGTTTGAAGGATGAGACCATTGTGACAGTTTGTGGTATACTATGGAAGAGCAGGTTACTACAAGGGGATGGGCATAAGAAAATACGGATACATAAACATTGTAATGTGCAATGGTGTGTACACAGGGTGCGCCGAATGTGCCTGGGCACACCCTAATCACCTCGTACGGTGCCAATACCCACTGCATCCTGGTGCGCCCCCCCACTCCCCGTTTCTCCCCTGCAGTGCTGCCAGCTTCCCGTTTTTCTCTCCCACCGGCTGCTGCAGGGGATCTTTCAAGATGGAGAGCAGGAGAAGGGGCCGGTAAATATTTCATTTACCAGCCCCTTCCTTTTCTGAATGTGAGTACCAATCGATCCTGTGTTCATTCTTAAACTGAAGCATAGTAAACTAGGTTTACCATGTTTCAAATTGTGAATAAACAGGAAGCCGTTCAGCACAGAACACTTCCCATTTGGTCACTGCGCAGTGCAGCTGAGGCTGCAGAGAATGACTCGGGAATCTCTGTCCTCAGTACACTTCTCTACCCCAAAAGTGAGACACCAGGGGTCTGTTTTTACCAAAGCACGGAAAAAAGGGAAAGATAGAAAACACACTTTTAAGGTTGCCACTATAATCCCACTATTATAGAGGCAACCTTAAAAGTAAGTTTTCAATTTTTCCCTTTTTTCTGTGCTTATATATATAATTGCCTGTGATGCCACACTCTGCAGTATATGTCTCAAACTTTTTTCTTTTGATCAAAGCCTCCCAACTGGGCTCCTAAAGACAACAAAAAATAAATAGTAGTAATAAAAAAATAATTTAACCACCTAAAGACCAAACCTCTCTTTTTGTGATTTGTTGTTTACAAGTTAAAATATTTTTTTTTTGCTAGAAAATTCATTAGAACCCCCAAAACATATTTTTTTTTTCAGACGCCCTAGAGAATAAAATGGCGGTCGTTGCAATACTCTGTCACACCGTATTTGTGCAGCGGTCATACAAGCACAAATTTTTGGGGAAAAAATACACTTTTTTGAAAGAAAAAAATAAGACAACAGTAAAAGTTAGCCCAATTTTTTTTTTATATTGTGAAAGAATGTATATGCCGAGTGAATTGATATCAAACATGTCACGCTTTAAAATTGCACCCGCTCGTGGAATGGTGACAAACTTTGACCCTTAAAAATCTCTGATTGCAGCGATATCTCACATGTGTGGTTTGAACACCGTTTTCATATGTGGGTGCGACTTGCGTATGCGCTTGCTAAAATCTTATTTATTTTACTTTTTATTTTACACTATTAGTTTGGGTCACTTTTATTCCTATTACTACAAGGAATGTAAACACCCCTTGTTATAGGGGAAAAAAAAAGCATGACAGGACCTCTTAAAATGTGGGATCTGGGGTCAAAAAGACCTCAGATCTCACATTTACACTTAAATGCAATAAAAAAAAATTCCCTTTTAAGAACATTGGGCGGAAGTGACGTTTTACGTTGCTTCCGTCATCCAAAGTTATGGAGCCGAGAGGGGGCCATCTTGCACTCACTCTGCTCCATGCTACTGAGGAGACAACACCGGACTGTCGCCGCCACTACCGACAGCTCCGGTAAGCGGCGGAGAGGACCGAAGCGCTAGTGAAAAACTACTGACACCAATCTCTGCTCTACTGACATCGCCCACTGCTCTGTTGATATACATGCATGTGTGTGTTTGTGCTCTGGGGTGCACACTCTTATGCAATAGGCTGCGCACACCAATGCTGGTGTGTTAAAAGATTTGACACACATTGCGGTAAAGCGATTCAACCTCTAAAACATCTAAAAGCAGGATTCCATAGATGCTAGGATTCCTCCAGAGGTTGCTAGGGGTTCCAAAAGCTAGGCACAATCTCATTGTTTCATAGGTTCCCATTCACACCGTTGATTTTTTTTTTTGCCATCTGTAGGGGGTAATTCTTCCCAATGACCACAAGTGTAAGGAGCATTCTTCCCACTGACCATCACACTAATGTATCATGAGATGTAGATAGCCATTTATAGCAGGGGTTCCCTGAGACTGGACAGTTTTTTCAAGGGTTCGTCTGTGTTAAAAAGGTTGAGAAAGGCAGCTCTAAAGTAAAAGGGTCTGCTGCAAAGAAAATGTTTCCCCATGACCACAAGTGTAAGGAGCATTCTTCCCACTGACCATCACAGTAATGTATCATGAGATGTAGATAGTCAGCCATTTATAGCAGAGGTTCCCTGAGACTGGACAGTTATTTTCAAGGGTTCCTCTGTGTTAAAAAGGTTGAGAAAGGCAGCTCTAAAGTAAAGGGTCTGCTGCAAAGAAAATGTTTAAGGTTTACCTCTCCAGCTACCAGTTCTGCTTATCTCCGCTGTAATAAATAACATCTGAAGAATCTGACACTTCTGGAAATTTCAGGTCATGTATGGCTAGAACCACCAGCCCTGGACACAAACTGTCTGCATCCAGGGCTAGGGAGCTTTAAAACAGATTTTTAAAGGACAAATCGAGCTCAAACATTTACTAAAGTTTATTAGCATTAAATAAAGACAATAAGCTAAAATGTAAACAATTTCACAGATTGCTGTGATCAAGATAAAAGTTTCACAAATAAAAAAAAAAAAAAACTTTCAGTACATAATTGTGTACACTTCCGTGAAGACAAGTCTGCACTGTACACCTTACTACACAGCCACCAATGTCTTCTTAGGATCAAGTCATTACTAAAGTGTCTCTTTCACGTATGATTGGCGCTCCCTACTGGCCACAGAAAAAGATGCAGGCTTAGTGAAAAACAGTTTTCTTTAAAAAAAAAAAAAAAAAAAAATAGTCTTGTGTACATTGTCTCCACAAATCCAGTAGTGTAGAATGTAAGAATAGATTTATCTCTGTATAAAAAAGCCCTGAGAAGGGGAAGCATTTAAAAAAATAGAATTGTAACTTTCATGTGCATGTATTTGCTTTAAAAAGGCAACGACGAACGTCTCTAAATCAGGAAATTCCTGCCACGTGGATCAGTTCAGCTGCGTTACCGCCTAGCACAGCGTCAAGTGGAGCCCGTTTTTTGGCGCCAATGTTGCGTCCGGTAGAGATGAGGTCAGCGTATCCCCTCTGGTGGGAGAAGGCATAGGCGGAACGGCGGCCAGCGGTACCACGTCTGATTGTACTGGTCCGCGGCCTCCACAGGGCCTCTGCCTTGAGCTTCTTTCTGTTCTTTTGAATCTGGAAAAACAGGAAAATACAACCACTGTAAGAACAGGATATCAAACATTTTTAACATCTTCCTCAATCCTGAATGAGCCGAATATACATTAAATTACTAAAAGTATTGGGACACCTGCCTTTACACGCACATGAACTTTAATGGCATCCCAGTCTTCGTCAGTAGGGTTCAATATTGAGTTGGCCCACCCTATGCAGCTGCAACAAATTCAACTCTTCTGGAAAGGCTGTCCACAAGATTTGGGAGTGTCTCTATGGGAATGTTTGACCATTCTTCCAGAAGCGCATTTGTGAGGTCAGACACCGATGTTGGACGAGAAGGCCTGGCTCACAGTCTCCGCTCGAATTCATCCCAAAGGTGTTCTATTGAGTTGAGGTCAGGCCAGTCAAGTTCCAACACCCCAAACTCGCTCATCCGGGTCTTTTTGGACCTTGCTTTGTGCACTGGTCCAAATCAAATGGTGTAGGGTAGTTTTTCAAGGGTTGGGCTTGGCCCCTTAGTTCCGATGAAGGGAAAATTTAAGGCGAGCCAGGCCTCCATCAGTCCCTGATCTCACAAATGCACTTCTGGAAGAGTGGTCAAACATTCCCATAGACACACTCCTAAACCTTATGGACAACCTTCCCACAAGAGTTAAAGCGGTTATAGCTGCAAAGGGTGGGCCAACTCAATATTGAACCCTACGGACTAAGATACCATTAAAGTTCTTGTGTGTGTAAAGGCAGGTGTCCCAATACTTTTGGTAATATAGTGTATATGTAATGTGAGCTTGCACTATTTAACGCTGTAAAAAAAACAGGCATTTTTAGCAAAGAAGTTAAGATTAGTCTGATAAATATATGAAAATCTGGACTGCTAAATATAAAATACTCATCTTCACAAATAAGATTTACCTTCAGAAAAAAAACATTTTTTAAACTGTTGGAAAACATAGTCAAAGGGTATTCTCTGCACAATACACTCCAAGTGCTAAATTGCCAGTGATAATATAAAATTCACAAATAAATCCTAAAAAAATGATTTTCAGCATAAAAGGTTGCTGCTTACATGGTTATGTGTATTCCAACACCCTAGAAAATGTCAGATAGAAAAAGTTTAATGCAACACAATAATGAATTAAATATTTGAGTCATTATTGTGTTGTGTGACACTTTTACTA
The DNA here is from genome assembly GCA_037952925.1 of Lithobates clamitans. Taxonomy (NCBI): domain Eukaryota; kingdom Metazoa; phylum Chordata; class Amphibia; order Anura; family Ranidae; genus Lithobates; species Lithobates clamitans. Next base: position 3,696,834 of record JBBGZY010001151.1, read on the forward strand.
TCTGACATTTTTTAAACTGTATTGTTTTAGCTGTGAACATACAACACTGGCCAACAACACAGGAAAAGGGCCACTTTACCTTGTCACTCTCTGAGGGCCGCATAGTTTTGCACAGGAATCTGAGGGCAACAACTGGAAGGAGACACACCGCCACGGTCAGGACTATAGTCAGCCAGAGGTAGGGTTGGCGTAAAGCATTTGGCGCTGCTCCTGAAGACAAGAACCGAAATCGTATATTATTTTACAGATCTAATACCATAATATTATTATTAAAAATAATGATAAATAATAATAGATTAAATACATGGTTTAACCACTTAAGCCCTGGAAGATTTACCCCCCCCTTCGTGACCAGGCCATTTTTTGCGATACGGCACTGCGTTTCTTTAACTGACAATTGCGCGGTCGTAAAACTGATGTGCTTTCCCCACAAAATAGAGCTAATAAATCTTTTGGTGGTATTTGATCACCTCTGCGGTTTTTATTTTTTGCGTTATAAACAAAAAAAAATACCGACAATTTCGGAAAAAAAAGAAAAGAAATAAGATTTTTTTTTCGTCATACCTACCTGTAAAATCCTTTTCATTGAGTACATCGTGGGACACAGAGTTAGGCTAATATTCATTACCTACTGGGTTATACGCCATCTCTAGGTGAATGGACACTGGTAGACAAAGTCTTAGACAGGAAGTGATCCCCTATATAATCCCTCCCATACAGGAAGTACTTCAGTTTTGTAGCAAGCACCGAATCCTCAAAAAAGAGGGGAGGGACCTCTCTGTCACATGATGTACTCAAAGAAAAGGATTTTACAGGCAAGTATGATGGAAAAAATCCTATTTTCTTTTTCATACATCATGGGACACAGAGTTAGGCTGTTATTCATCACCTACTGGGATGTCCCAGAGCAATAGCCTTGAAGGGAGGGAGGCGCCCTGCCAAACAATAGCCGTCAGACCCTTTACGGCAGCCCACAGTACTCTGTGGCTGAAAGCCCATATTCTCGAACATTCAAATTTTGTGAACGTATGCATTGAAGACCAGGTAGCAGCCTTACAAATCTGAGCCACAGATACCTGATGGCGAAAAGCCCAGGAGGTCCCTACACCCCTTGTAGAATGAGCTCTCACCCTAAAGGGAGGAGCTTTACGTTACAGACCGTAGGCCTGAATGACCAATTGATGGACCAAATTGGCAATGGAAGCTTTGGAAGCTGCCTGCCCCTTCTTGGGTCCTTTTCATAAAACTAAAAAGGAGTCTGATCCTCGGATCTCTGCAGATCTAGACAAATAAAACTTGACTACTCGGACAACATCAAAGGAATGCAGTCGTCTCTTTTTTCTCCGAGAGAAAAAAAAGAAGGCAAAATAATGTCCTCTTTTAAATAGAAGGCTGAAACCACTTTTGGCAAAAAGGATAGAACAGGTGGTAACACGACCCTGTCGTGGTGAAGGATCAAATATGGTTCCCTGCACGAAAGGGCCACCAACTCTGACACCTTCTAGCCAAGGTGATGGCCATCAGGAAGGCTAGCTTGCGTGACAGCAAGTCTAATGGAATTTCCTTGATAGGCTCAAATGGTTGTTTCTGTAACACTGACAGCACCAAGTTAAAGTCCCAAGGACACATATGTGACCTAATGGGGGGAAGCAAACGAGTTGCCCCCTGCATAAAGGTTTGGACAAGTGAATGGCTTTGAGTACAGGCCTTTAGGCTCCCAATCTGACTTCCACAGCTGACTGTAGAAAAGAGAATTCTCCCAAGCATGTATTCGAGGGTGCCATTTTCTGGCTTCACACCAAGCAATATAAGTTTTCCAGACCTTATGATAGATCTTCCTAGTGACAGCTTTTCTAGCATTAACTAGGGTAGACACCACTGGTCCCGAGATGCCACAGTCCTTCAGCCCCCTGGCTTCAATAGCCATGCCGTCAAATTTAGAGACTGTAAATTGGAGTGGAATATAGGACCTTGAGACAGTGGATCGGGGTGACGTGGAAGTGTCCATGGCCCGTCTATTGTCAGTCTCACAATCTCCAGGGACCAGGGCCTTCTAGGCCAGGCTGGTGCCACCAGAATGACTGGAACCCCCTCTCTCTGAATCCTACGCAACAAAATGTGGAAGGAGAGGGACCGGGGGCAAAGCATAAACCAGGGAGTACTGGCTCTATGGAACTACCAGAGCATCTGCTCCGATTGCCAGAGGATCCCTTGTTCAGGACAAACTGCTGTAGCTTGTTGTTGAACCTGGATGCCAATAGGCCAACCTCTGGCCATCCCCAAGGCTGGTAAATTTCCTGAAACACCCCTGGGTGTAGGGACCATTCCCTCGGGCAGATCTGTTGGCGGCTGAGATAATGTGCCTTCCAGGTCTCTACTCCTGGGATATGGACTGCCGATAGAATCGGAACATGTCCCTCTGCCCAGGCTAGTATGTGGTCCACCTCCTTTAGAGCTGAACGACTCCTGCTACCGCCTTGGTGGTTTATATAGGCCACTGCAGTGGCATTGTCGGGCTGAACTCCGATAGGGCAGTCCTGAAGCTCCACCGTCCAGGACCGTAGGGCCAGACGTACTGCCCGTAACTCCAGGACGTTGATGGACAGGATCTGTTATGTCCTTGACCATTTCCCCTAAGCTGTGAGCCCCTCTAGGGTTGCTCCCCAGCCTAAGAGACTGGCATCTGTGGTCAGTGCTCTCCAAGTTACCGGGAGAAAGGATCTTCCCTTTCTTAGGTTCTGATCCTGCAACCACCAGTTTAGGCCCAAGTGTGCCTGAGGAGATAAGAACATTGGATAATCCAGGGCATGTCTTCTGTTCCAAGCCAACATGAGGTCTTGTTGTATAGGTCTGGAATGAAACTGGGCATAGGGCACTGCCTCGAAGGAGGACATCATCCATCCTAGAAGACTCATACAGAGCCGAATGGAGGGTTGTCTGGTGCCCCTCATCTGACGCACCTGATCCTTCAGGGCACAGATCCTTATGGGTGGCAGAAATACCCTTGCTTGGACCGTATCTAGGATCAGACCTAAATACTTTAGACTTTGAGCTGGTCTCAAGGCTGACTTTTTGGTATTTATGATCCAGCCTAAGATTTACAAAAACCGGTTATGCTCTGTTCTAGAGCTTGTAGTGAGTGATCTCTGAGCAGGAGGTCATCCAAATACCCGAGCACCAAGATCCCTTGGGCTCTTAAGACACCCAGTACTGGTGCTAGGACCTTTGTAAACACCTGGGGAGCTGTGGCAAGCCTGAAGGGTAGAGCCACAAACTGGAAATGACGTTCCTCTACTGCAAATCCCAGGAACCTCTGAAGAGGCTGAAAGATAGGTATGTGTAAATACCCTTTATATCGATGGAGGCTAGAAAGTCTCCCACCTGGAGTGAGGCTACTACTGAGGGGACAGACACTATCCGAAAGGACTGGATTAGTAGAAACTGGTTCAGGGATCTTAGATCCAAAATGGGCTTTGTGTCCCCGGTTGGTTTTTGAACCGTAAACAGGTTTGAGTAAAACCCTGCGCCCCTTTCGGATACAGGAACATGTATAATCACTCCTTGATGCACTAAATGATGTAGTGCCTGAAACAATAAGTTTCTTTTTGGAGGATCTGAGGGAACACTGGATCTTCTGTGGGGGAACCCCCCCGCAACTCCAGCTTATAACCACGGGATATAGTCGAGGTGAACCACTCGTCCTGAATCATTGTTCTCCCAAATGTCCGCAAAGTGCAGCAGCCTTCCACCCACTCGATTGTGGGGGGTCCCCTCAAAAGGAGGGCTTGGTGCTGGGTTTAGAAGAGTTTAGGACCCCGTGCTTTTTCTGGCCCTGGCCTTGCGGCTTGCCCCTGGCTCTAGCGCCCCGTTGGCGGCAGAACTGCCTTGGCGCTGAGACACCTGAGGCAGCAATCCCTGAGGTTTTAAACGAGGCACGCCTGGTGCTTTTCTGCACAGGAAGAAAATATTTGTCCAAATGATCACCAAAAAAAACGTTCCTCATGAAAGGGGAAACCTACCAATAACTTTTTACAAGGAAGCTCGGCTGACCAGTTCTTAAGCCACAAAAGTCTGCGCATATGTACAGACAAGAGAGCCAAACAAGAAACCTGCTGTATTGAATCCTTTAAGAAGTCAACAACAAAACACAGCACTCAAGGAATATCTGCCTTATTTTCAGGAAGATCATCCTCCTGGTTAAGCCTGTCAGGCCGTCTGACCTGACCCTTTATGGACTGGCAGATATATATTGCTGCAACAGCTGGCTGAATAGCTGAACTGGCCAAAGAAAAGGAAGCCTTTAATAATGACTCCAATTTCTTGTCAACAGGGTCTTTCAAGCCCTGTGCATTATCTACCGGACAAGTTAAATTCTTGTTTAAAGGAAGAGACTGCTGCCTCTACAGCTGGCATGCTACACTTAAACTTTTTATTCATGGAATATAAAAGGGAAAACCGCTTATGAGGGACAAAAAACCTGTCAGGATGTTCCCAATCAGCATACACCACTTATTTCAACAGAGGGAATAAGGAGAAAGCCTGTGCGGCCTGAAGAAGCCTCAGGGACCCCAAAGGGGGGCTCAGTAACCTCTGCAAGAGGCAACTTAAAGGCAGAATGAACCATCTCGGTAAGAGTCTGGATCAAAAGCCTCTGCGACTGAGAAGCAGACATCAACTGGATAGCTTCTTGTCCAGACTGCTCAGAAGCAGACTCCACAGAATCCTGAGCTTTTAGCTCTTCCCCATCCTCAACCTATTCCTGCTCCAAACTAGGAGGCTCCGGGAGGGGGATCTGTCCAGCTTCTTGCCCCCCTGTGGGATAGAGGCAATCATGCCAGCAATCCTGTGCTTGAACCCAGCTAGGGCCAAGGACAATTCATCCTTGGTGATAAAGGGTGAAGCAGCAGCATTGACTGTAGGCACAATACCAGACAGGCGCAGCGGCTCAGATTGCCCGAAATCCTCTGGTCTTTCAGGGGATACAACACCAGGGATACGACTTGGTTAATCAGGAACTACTGAAGACATAGGTGTGCCCTTTCCTGTAGAGTTAGCCCCGCCCTTTTTAATAGACATTTACAAGCCACAAAAAGGAGAGAGTACCTGGGTGTAGTATTAACACACCTCAGAAGAAAGACCCTTTAATATGGCTCACCAAGCCCCTATGCAACAATCCTGCTAAGCACCTTTATTTAGCCTGCCAAGCAACACCTGGCGACTCACGTGACCCGGGTAAGAAGAAACGAACTGCTGCAAAAGCCTGGTTCAGAGCCTGCTCTGTGTCCCACAGCTGTCTTCTGGAAGCACCGCATGCTTAGCATACACAGCTTAAATAAGCTAGCTGTGCTTCGGAACGTTCTTCGCATACGTGCATGATCCCGGAAAATGAGCGTGGCTGTATTCGCATACAACACAAATTTTCTTGTGCCCAGATAAAGGCTAGAGCGCATGTGTGGCTCAGCCACATGTGCCATGGCCGCCAAATAAACTGCTGAGCACAGCAGTGCTCTTGCAAATACATGTGCATCAAGGCCAACCTAGGCAAAATGGCACACCATCGTGTGCCATTATATAGGAAAAAGACAGCCAGACACAAGCAAAAAAGGTACACTTTGCAAACACACACAGCTGGCCCAAAACTCCTCCGTATGGTCACCGCACATAGGTGTCCAGCCTCTAGCTAGCTTGACTGATTGTTACAATCACTGGGACACCCCACAATAAAGGGGTTTCACTTTTCCCGTCCAGGTGCAGGGCAGCTTAGAAACTAGGAGCCCAATCTTCACCCATCACGGTGGGTTCCTGTCACTTGAGGACCTTCAAGGACTGGGTAACCTTTTCATGTATAGGGTCCACTCCCTTGGACCTGTACAGCACCCTGCAGGAAATGCCTTAGCGCTGTAGTGTCCAGGATTCCACTTCTCAAGGTCCAGCGCCCGGAGGTTACATTACAGGCAAAACCTCGCAGGATCTTGAGTCTTCTTTGCGAGGCTCGGGTACCATTTACCTAAGCATATAGAGCCTGTGTCAAATGGATCCGATCAGTCAATCCCTTGATTCATTTAAGAACCGTTTGTGGGACTAGAGACCTAGAGCTCAAACAAACGTGCTAATCCACCTTGCAGACACTGGTAAAAAAAAAAAAAAAAAAAAAAAAAAAAACTGATGTACTTCCTGTATGGGAGGGCTTATATAGGGGGATCACTTCCTGTCTAAGACTCTGTCTACCAGTGTCCATTCACCTAGAGATGGCGTATAACCCAGTAGGTAATGAATATCAGCCTAACTCTGTGTCCCATGATGTATGAAAAAGAAATACGTTTTACTTTCTGCTATAAAACTCATCCAATAAAAAAAATTTAACAAATCTAATTTCTTCATAAATTTAGGCCAAAATGTATTCTGCTACATATTTTTTGTTAAACAAAAACCCACAATAAGCGTATAATGATTGGTTTGTGCAATTGTTATAGCATCTACAAACTATGGGATAGATTTATGGAATTTTTATTTATTTTTTTCTAGTAATGGTGACCATCAGCGATTTTTAGTGGGACAAAATTGGACACTCAACTGACATTTTTTGGGGACCAGTGACACTAATACAGTGGTCAGTGCTAGATAATTTGCACTGTCACTGTACTAAGGACACTGTCAAAAAACGGGTTAACATCAGGGGCGATGAAAGTGTGCTCACTAACTGTGGGGGGAATGCTGTGACTGGAGGAAAACAGAGATCTGTGTTTCTGCTTAGCAGAAACACGAGGTCTCCACCTTCCTCCCTCACAGAACGGCGGTTTGCCTTGTTTAAATAGGCAGACCGCCGTTCTGCCTCTCCCGTGAACTGGTGGGTCCCAGGGGCCATCGCGGCCGCTGGACCTGCTGATTTGATCCCACTGTGATTGGCCTGCAGCACACGCGAATAACACAGACCCACTACACGAAATCACGTACCTGTACGTGTTTTTGCACAGGAAGGCCGCCCTGCTGCAGTATATATGGGGTGGTCCTTAAGGGGTTAAAGAGGGCCAATTAAACACTAGGAAATCTTTTAAAATGCAAAGTTCCTGTAACCGCTAAATACAACATTTAACAAATCACCAAATAATTCTCTTCTGATATTTGACACCGGTACAGGCTGTTAATCAAAGTGACAAGGCTTGTGCATCAGTAGTGAGAAAATCTCCCATAGCACTTGAGGTGGCTGAAGATAAAAGATAATTGCTAAAACTAATGAAAAACAAAGAAAGCCGGGTCATGCAGCGGTGTGACGTCAGGACAGAGTCTCCACCCCGACTTGTTTAGTCCAATTGGACGTTCCCAAGTGGACCCCTAATCTGTACTGGTACTGCATTGATGCCCATTATTTTAATAAAAATACTGCACTATTACTGACATCTATTTGGCTCCTGGGTGAGCTTTATTTACTGCAGTTTGGACCGGACCATGGTGCCATTAAAAGGAGGCGGCCTGAGACTGGTGTATACATGCCCTGAGAGGATCCTTTCTTCAATTTCATGCTGTGGCTGCTGTATTCCAGCATATAATTTTGGTTAGTGTTCACTTTATAAGATGGCGGTCCTCTGTGATTTCTTCTCACAGGAGGATAAAATAACTTTTGTGCTAGCAGCTACATTTCTATCACAGCGCGGATTCATGATTATTGTGTAAAACACTTTGGATGCAAATCCCAGCTTGCCTCCAGTAGAACCATCTACCTGTAAATATGAATTTGGAAGGAAAGAGGACATGGATCCCAGCACTCTGCAGGTCAAACGTGATTCCAAAGTAGATGGCAATGCTTCCAAACACAGAGAACGCATTCACAAACGTCCAATAGGATGTGTCCAGCCCAATCTGTTATAGCACAGAGGAAGAAAGGTTAATTAAAGAAATACAATTCTTCAATTCTGCAGTATTAACTTCCAAAAACTATGTCACCAACTTTTTGTAATATCCAATGCAAATATATATTCCTCCAAAAATGATGGATGTGCAATTTATATTTTATTTTTAAAGCACTGCAGTCTTTAGTTTTTTTTAATAAAAAAATAAAAATAAAACATTTCTGCAAGTTCCTAATACTTTTGTACTCTTTTAGTAGTGTTATACAGTGTGAACATTATAATTATCTGGATAGAGTAGAAAAAGGTTAGAAGGTCTACCAGGTCCTTGATGTTGTCCCCTTAGGGGAGGTTTCCTCTCACTTCACCCAGGAGGAGCAGCTGGCCTGGGCACTATGGTATCATGTGAGGTGGGAGGGCATTGTGAAGAGGTTGAGAGGGAGGGGATTTGTGTTGGAGGGGGGGGGGGGTTTGGGGAGTGCCAGGGAGTAAGAATTGAGGATAAATTTGGAGGTGTGCTAGGAGTCGTGAATTAGGGGGATCTGTGTTGGGAAGGGGAGCTGTGCTAGAAGAGGTGTTATGAGGGGGGAGGCAATGGCATTGTGCTAGGAAGGGATTTTTATTGGGGGGGGGGCTATTTGTGCTAGTAGGGATGATTAGGGGGTATTTGTGCTCGAAGGGGGATGGGGGGGCAATTTGTGGGAGAGGAGATTTGCAGTGGGGGAAGTGGAGGTGTACTTCTACTTAGTGGAAATTTTAGGGGTAGAGGATTAGTGCTAGGTGGGCACAATATAAAAACACTTAGTGGGATTTAAATACCCCTCCAGTGGACAGAAATACATAGGATAATGTTAAAAATTGGGGATTGGTTTTGAACTAGCATATATTTATATCTTTTGATTGCAGTGCTAGGCAACCATCCTCCACCTATGTTTGGAGTGACGTTCAATGGGTCTGACAATTTAAAAACACCTATTCCATATGTCGTGATTTTTGACCCTTTACTTTTTAGGTAAGCCCCATGCTTCTGGTACATAGTTCACTCTACTGTTTATCTTATTATAATCCATTAATTATCAATGAGCTTATTTTTATCCTGAATTTTAACAGCCATATTGCAAATACCATTTTCTTTCTCCATTCCCCTACAGTATTTGGCAACTCTCCCACGGGCCGGCAAGACTTTATCTACACCGGTCCTATATTTTTGCTGACACTTATTGGCATGTTCACCCCAGGCTCTATATGACCTTGTCCCAGAACTGGTGGTGACATTGACAGAATTGAGGGGTACAGGCTGATTGCTTTAAAAACTCCCAAAAGACATAAGCACTCCAATTTTCCGCCATAAAAATCACAAGGTCATAATTATAAATGAAAGTGCGTTCGTATGAGCTCAGCTTGCCTGGAAGTTGACGGTAAAGATGAGTGCGGTGGCCGTGGTCACAGCAAATGACTGGTAATCAGAAGGGGCCTCTCCATCTTGCCCCATGGTTAACAAGAACGCTCCGTACGGTATGAAAAAGATGATCAAGGAAGTCACTAATCCATGGAACAAACTCAAGAAGAATTTCTTGTAGTTAAACAGCAGATCCTTCTGGCCCGGTATATACAAGCGAGGAAAGCGAAGGCTCAGTTTGTCACTGACATCCTGCAACAAAAATATTTTAAAATCAGGGAAAGAAGCACAAATCTGAGCTGTACTACTGAAACTCCAATGTCTAATTTGTATGTTCTATGAAGGCACTGACCTGATCCATAAGGCCAACGAGAAGGACAGGCAAGCTGGAGTACAGGACATTGTACAAGGCAATAAACCAATCTTCATACACCGTCTGAAGTGTCAGAGAAAAAAAAATGTTAATATTTGGGTTTAATTTTCAGCATCAAAATCAGATTCAGTTAGTGTTTGTAAAACAGTAATTATTGAATTGTCACGGAACAGGAATAGAGGGGAAATCTTCCAATGGGAAACCTAACAACGAAGAAAACACCCTCACTTTGACGACATCTCCTACTTCCTGCTATCTCTATGTGGCAAGGTGTAAAGGGAAATCTCCCCAATGAGACAGACAGACAAAAAAGAAAAAAAAAAAACCGGGGTCCTAAAGAATATGTAAACCAGGGCTCTTCAAACTTTAACAAAGGGTCAGTTTACAGTCCTTCAGACTTTAGGGGGGCCGGACTGAGGTTATTGGGCGTAGAAATTGTCCTGGCATCCGTAGGAGTAAACAATGCATCTTTGGCATTATGGGTAGGAATAGTGCCTCACTGTTGGTTTCAGTGGGAGGAATAGTGCCCCATCATTGGTGTCAATGGGAAAAATGACCCCCCCCCTGTTGTTGATGTCAGTAACAGGAATTATGCCCCATTTTTGGTGTTGGTAACATTAATAGTGCCCCATTATTGGTGTCAATGGGAGAAATAGTGCCCCATTGATGTCAGTAACAGGAATTATGCCCCATTTTTGGTGTCAGTGTGAGGATTAGTGTCTTGCATCAGTGGGAAGAAAAGTACCGAAAGGGCCAGAAAGAAGTAAGCAAAGGACCGCATCTGGCCCCTGGGTCACAGTTTGGAGACCAATGATGTAAACCCTCACCTTGTAAAACAACCGATTCAGTTTAAAGCAGAAATGAAAGGCAAAACATTTGTGTATCAAAAAACAAAACAAACAAAAAAAAAAACTATCCAAGTAACTTTTTTCCACTTTTTATAAATGGTCACATACCCCATGTTCTCATCGGTATAAGGCGCTCAGGGATGGGAAACAGCAGTACAATGAACTTTCCAGCGAATGGCTGTGCGGTGGGGTGTCAGTACAAGTCTGTTCATTGGAAGAGAGCAGGCTGAGTTCTCAGCACTGCTGGAACACTGCCCATGCTGTGCTCTTTTGCCTAGTGTTGTCAGTTTTTAATAGGAAAGCAGAGTGACTGGCAGGAGCACCAGAGATTTCACACAAAGGAAGCAATACAAAGAGAACAGGATACTTTTTCATATCAGTACATGGTATAGCAAGCACATCAGGAATGTGACATGTAGGGTTGACATTTTTTAACCATTTCCTACTATGTTCTAGATTAAAGAAAAAAACCCACGTCAATATATGTTAAGTAACAAGATTGCTGAAGAACGTAGATAGTATGTGGCAAGCATACAGAAATTTATTTAGGCATACAGCCCACATAGAAAAAGAACCATCAATGGTTTCCACGCAGCTGTAGAAACCAATGATGGTCCTTTTTAATTTGGTGAAGTAATTCCTAGATCTTCCAGCCATCAACATAATTTTCTCAACTAAAATGACTATGATAGTATTCCAAGTTTAATCAACTCCTTCTAGATCTGCTGCCCAACAAAATAATTATTCAGCCCTGTGTGACCCAGCCCCTCAACACTTATACAGGCTGCTCTGCTTACCTGAGCAGAAAATCCATTGAAGAACGAGTACCAGAAGTGAACCAACGTGAATGCAAAGTTTTTGTAGAAGAAAAAACCCAGGAACTTGCACATGCGGATGTAGGACCAGCGGCCGTGGACCAGGATCAACCTCTGCAGGTATCGGAACTGAGCGAAGGAGTAGTCACTGGACATCACTGCTTGCATACCTTCCTGTCCACTGATACCAACACCTATATGGGCAGCTGAGACAGAGGAAGAGAGAACTGTAAGGCAAAAACCATTCCAAGCCATCTTCAGAGTTTTCTAAATTCCATATCTCTGTTCCTGACAATTGTCTTTTTTGGAGGCAATTTAGGAGTTCCAAGACAATATACTCATGATTTGTATATATTTACATTTGCCAGGACTAAAGTAGATTTAATTTTTTTTTATTTTGAGTAAATATGAAATACTACAGCTGCTGTTTTATTGCAAGAACATTGGGTGGAACAAACAGGAACAGCCACGAAACGTTCAGAAAATCTCTACAAGCAATAATAAAAAGTGATGAGGATGTAAAATTGGTTGTATCATTTGCAAGTATTGGGTCATGTATGACTGCTTTCAGTTGGAAGTCAAGAATTGTTGAATATGGTTGACTATTGCAAACACAGATCTATATTCAGCTCCAATTAGATTTCCTTCTTACTTTTAATCATGTTGACATCATTGGCACCGTCTCCAATGGCCAAGGTGATGGCCTTCTTGTATTTCTTCACCAAGTCTACCACCATGGCCTTCTGTTTGGGGGTCACTCTGCAGCAGATGACGGAATTGCACTCACACGCCAGGTCCACAAAGTTCTTCTGTCGTTGCTCTTTAAGGGCATATGCTTTCTGTTTATCCACCAGGTCTTTCTGCTTCTCTTCAGCTGTTCTGGGAAATTTGAGCTTCAGGCGTTTCTTTTTCTTTTTTTTCTTTTCCAGAAGGATTTCATTCTGTTAAAAAAGAATCAGACAAAATTAAAGAAAATTTATTTTAATACAGCAAAGTGTAGGTTAGGTATTATGTGGTAATATTCTGGTCATTTGAGTGTGAAATCCTGTTCAAGAGTGGTCATGTGCTGCTGGTTGGAAGCTAAACAGTGGGGACCTTGAGTGGAGAGTGTGAACAAGTTTTGCTTTTTTGACTGCTGTTGATTGCTTGTTTGCATTTTTAGGTTCTTTTTGGGGCTTTTCCTCCTTGTAGCTTTTTAACACCTTTTTCTGTCACTTTTTAAACAGCTTTTTTTTTTCTTTGCTTCCTTCACCCTACTAAATAAGGGGAGTGGTTAATTGGTCACAGGTGCTTGAGGCCTATATAACCTTCTGTAGAACTCATTGTGAGCCTGCTCATCTTTGAGCTTGCTGGAACTTAGACCGAGTGGAACTGGACTAAGTGGTGAGTTAAAAAACCAGAGTTGGAAACAAGAGGTTGTAACAGGGGTTGAATACCTGTGTAGGGTGAGTGTGTACCTGTGTATTGTAAGTACATGAGTGCTGCGAGTGCACGTGGACTATATTGAGTATTCGTGTCATGTAGTACCTGTGTATTTTAAGTACCTGAGTGTTGTCCGAGTAGTGTGTGTGTGGATCGTTAGTACTCGTGTATTGTGTGTGCGGGTGCACGTTGGTCAGCGAGTACCTGTGTACTGTCTTGTTGAGTATTAGTGTCAGGAAGCTAGTCGTGGGGTATAATCCCCAATCCTCATTAAATTAGTAGGTATAATGCACAATGGGTGTGGAGATGCGACTCAGTGTACATCTTGCGGCATGTATGCGTTCCTTGATCATCCGATCAAGGGTGAATACTGCTGTGCAAAATGTAAGCACGTTGTTTCCCTGGAAGCCCAGGTTCTAAATCTGAGGAAGCAACCGTCAGCACTGAGAAGTCCCTCCATACTAAAGAAGAGCCAGGAACGTACATGGCAGGTGCCGGCAGGGGCCAGCACAGAGGCGGGTGGAGACAGAGGTGCAGGCACTAGGAAAAAAAAGTAGATGGGTGACAGTCAGGAAGGGTAGAGGGGGAAGTGCCAGGGAGGCCGATCCCTAAAAGTACGCTCCATTGAGTTACATTGGTGAAACCAGTCAGGGACCAGCACTGCTGGAGCTGAGGGACTCTGCTAGCTGCCGGGGAAGAACTCCTCCAGTAAGAGTGGGGAGGGGGAGAAACAAAGGGAAAGGAAAGACAGATTCTGGTGGTAGGGGACTTAATTCTTAGAAGGACAGAAAGGGCAATCTGTAACAAAGACCTGAAGCGCCAAACTGTATGTTGTCTACCGGCGCTCGGGTTCGGCACATCACAGATCTGGTGGACAGAATACTGGGAGGGGCTGGGGAAGACCCGGGTGTCATGGTGCACATTGGCACCAATGACAAAGTCAGAGGCAGATGGAGTGTCCTAAAGAACGTTTTTAGGGACTTGGGTACTAAATTGAGGAAAAGGACCTCCAAAACATTGTATTCTCAGGAATACTACCGCTACATCTAGCCACACCAGAAAGGCAGAGGGAAATTAGCGAAGTAAACATGTGGCTGAGGAGCTGGTGTAGTAAGGAGGGGTTTGGGTTTCTGGAGGACTGGGTCAACTTCTCAGTCGATCACCAGTACTATAGAAGGGACGGACTGCACCTAAATGAGGAGTGTGCAGATCAGCTGGGAGTAAAGATGGCCAAAAAGTTAGAGGGGTTTTTAAACTAGGCGATGGGGGGAGGGCCCAGAGGTAGACATAGTCAGCGCGGAACATAGATTGAAACCTGGCTACAAGGGCGAGTTCAGAGGGTGGTAATAAATGGGGAGTGCTCGGAATGGTCAGAGATGGGTAGTGGGGTCCCCCCAGGGGTCTGTGCTGGGACCAATCCTATTTATTTTGTTCATAAACGAACTGGAGTAGGGGGTAAACAGTTCAATCTCTGTATTTGCGGACAATACAGCAGGGCAATAACTTCTCCGCAGGATGCGGAAACCTTGCAAAAAGATCCGAACAAATTAATGGGGTGGGCAACTACATGGCAAATGAGATTTAATGTAGAAAAATGTAAAATAATGCATTTGGGTAGCAAAAATATGAATGCAATCTATACATGGGGGGGGGGGGACCTCTGGGGGAATCTAGGATGGAAAAGGACCTGGGGGCCCTAGTATATGATAGGCTCAGCAATGGCATGCTACTAACAAAGCAAACAGAATATTGGCATGCATTAAAAAGGGTATCAACGCCAGAGATAAAACGATAATTCTCCCGCTTTACAAGACTCAGGTCTGGCCACACCTAGAGTATGCTGTCCAGTTCTAGGCACCGGTCCTCAGGAAGGATGTACTGGAAATGGAGTGAGTACAAAGAAGGGCAACTAAGCTAATAAAGGGTCTGGAGGATATTAGTTATGAGGAAAGGTTGCGAGCACTGAACTTATTCTCTCTGGAGAAGAGAGGCTTGAGAGGGGATATGATTTCAATTTATAAATACCGTACTGGTGACCCCACAATAGGGATAAAACTATTTTGCGGCAGGGAGTTTAACAAGACACGTGACCACTCATTAAAATTAGAAGAAAAAAAGGTTTAACCACAAACTACGTAGAGGGTTCTTTAGTGTAAGAGCGGCAAGGATGTGGAGTTCCCTGCCACAGGCGGTGGTCTCAGTGGGAAGCATCGATAGTTTCAAAAAACTATCAGATAAGCACCTGAACGACCGCAACATACAGGGATATACAATGTAATATTGACATATAATCACACGCATAGGTTGGACTTGGACTTTTTTCAATCTCACCTACTATGTATCTATGTGACCGCTATCACTTGGTCCTGGACTATGAAGAAATGGGCTGGGGGCCGAACAGGGCTGCAGCAAACTTCTACTCCCTTCCAGAGCCACTGTCAACAAGGCAGAGGGCGGTAATGGCTGGGCAGAGACACATGACATAGCAAAGTTGTGCTTTGCCATGTCAGCCTGAGGGAGCTCTCATGTAAGGGTGACAACACTACTACTACATTGAAAGTAGGGCAGTAACTAGCGTAAGCCTTGTAGTTATGGACTTGAAGGCTGAAAGAGGAAGAAATGTTCTTGTCCCCAGGGAGGTCTTGATGGAGTAGTCAAGTATAGGTTCTTACAGTTGTGTGACCTACATACCAGCCATGATCCAGTAATGATCAGAGAACATTTTTGGTCAGTCTGGAAGTAGGGTTCCGAGTTATACTGAGCTGCTCCAGGATTGCCTGCTGCTCGGTTTTTCTGATTTTCCATTCTTGTCTGGAGGAGGGCACTGAAGTTAAAAGAAACCGTAATTTAGATTGATTTCAGTATACATGAGATGAAAAGTTTTGTCCCCACCTCCCTCAGTCCACCACAATTATGGCAAGTAGAAGCAAGGACACATTTATGAGGATGTCTTAGCAGCTAAAAGTGGGGACCCTTAGTCTGGATGGATAGACAGATAGATAGACAGACAAACAGATATAGATACATTTTGGAACGTGATTATTTTTATTTTTAAGTATGATGTCATAAGGCAAGGGATCAAACAAAACACATCTTCTGATGCATCGTCTTTGCTTACTTGATGTCCTCCCCATAGCAAATCTTGGTGTCATCTGTTAGGAGTTCACAAGCAAAGCCAATGTTCTCTGCAGTTTCTGGGAAAAAATAAATATTTATTTCTGTGTGAATACATAGAAACTGGATATGAAACCTGGTATACACAGTACATGCATGAATAATTTCTTAAAAATGCCACCAATGTAAAAGATTTTTTCACTCTCACCATTTGCTTGTTTTTTGTTTAGTGTTCTGCCTATCACAGACGAGGAGGAGGCGCGGCTTTTGAATAGTGGAATTGCCGCCGAAGTATTATCACACGCTGAGATGGAGATCGCCACAGGGAGGATGGAGATCGCCACAGGTAGGCTGCACAGGGACACATACACATGTACAGGACACATGACACATGCACACAGCGACGCATACACATGTACAGGACACATGCACATGACACATGCACATGACACATGCACATGTACAGGACAATTGACACATGCACATGTACAGGACAATTGACACATGCACATGTACAGGACAATTGACACATGCACACAGGACACAGGCGCACAGGACACATGTACAGGACACATGCACATGCACATGTACATGTACAGGACACATGCACATGCACAGGACACATGCACAGGACACAGGTAGGCTGCACAGGACACAGGGGAGGCATGCAGCTGCAGATAGGCATTGTTGACCCTCTGCATTTCTCACCCTTGTCTTACACTCGGGTCAATAAGTTTTTCCCAGTTTTTTGTGGTAAATTAGGGGCCGACTTATACTCAAGTATATACGGTAATTCATTCTCGGATAATTCGTTATTATTCATAGAGTGTCGATATTCGTTATACTGAATCTCGAATCACGTCGAATCCATTAGTTATATCTGCTATAATTTCTTTTGAATCAGTTGAAATTTGATATTTATGTATGTATATTGATTTGTAGTTTGGAAAGTCGTTTGTTTATTGAACCTATTAATACACACAATGACAAGATCTCTTCTCCTCTGCTCAAATACAATACAATACCCTTCTCACTCAGTTCTCAGGAATGCACTTTGCCAGTAATCCAACCTCCAGCGCAAAATTAATCAACTGATTGGACTGTAAGATTTACTTTGAGCTGACCTTTTGTTTCATTAGATCTTTAACGAATTACCGAATTCATTCGTTATATCCGCTATAATTTCTTTCGTATTACCGTATATACTCGAGTATAGGTCGATCCGAATATAAGCCGAGGCCCATAATTTACCACAAAAAACTGGGAAAACTTATTGACTCGAGTATAAGCCGAGGGTGAGAAATGCAGCAGTTACTGTAAGTGGAAAAGAGGGTCAACAATGCCCATCTGCAGCTGCATGCCTCCCTGTGTCCATTGCAGCCTACCTGTGCCAATCTGCATCCTCTCTGTGTGCCGATCTGCAGCCACCATTGCACCAATCAGCGTGTCATAAAAACATACGGCGGCCATTCCAGTGTTCAAAAGCCGTGCCTCCTCCTC
Organism: Lithobates clamitans; assembly: GCA_037952925.1. Classification (NCBI taxonomy): domain Eukaryota; kingdom Metazoa; phylum Chordata; class Amphibia; order Anura; family Ranidae; genus Lithobates; species Lithobates clamitans. The sequence goes on from JBBGZY010001151.1 coordinate 3,714,149, forward strand.
GTCTGTGATAGGCAGAACACTCAATTTCCCAGCAGTCAGTGTGCAGCCTATCACGGACATCCACTCATCCTCATACCAAGGACAAGGATGAGCGGATGTCCGTGATAGGCTGAACACTGACTACTGGGAAATTGAGTGTTCTGCCCATCACAGACGAGGAGGCGGCGCGGCTTTTGAACAGCGGAATGGCTGCCGTATGTTTTTATGACACGCTGGCTGCGGTCTGTCTGCATGACACGCTGATCAGGTAGGCAGACGGCGGTGACTCTAGTATAAGCCGTGGGGGGGGGCACTTTCAGCCTAAAAAAAGGCCTGAAAATCTCAGCTTATACTGGAGTATATACGGTAGGTGAAATTTGTTATTTTTTTATTCGGATGCATCTGAATGTCCAAAAGATGCAACATTCGTCTGAATTTCGATTTGTTACGAAACTGATTGCACATGTCTAGTGCGCATGGGATGCACACAAGAGAGATCCATGGGATGCCAATAGAATGCGAATGGGATGCATAGTATACATGCATAAAAGATGAATGGAAAACCAGCGGAAAGCACATGGGATGCATACGTGATGCATATGTAGCAAGGTCTGAGACCTCTAGAGGCCTAATGGTGACCTCCAGGAACAGCTGACATCCTTCTGTGAAGAGTGGGTTACAAGGCATGGTGGGTGTACTGCAAGATGAAAGGTGGGTGCCAGACACTTTTTGAATGCAAAGGGTTAGGGCCAGGACACCCTTAAGTAGATGAAATGATAATTGGCAGACTCTGAGACTTCTATAGGAAGACAGCTATACAGGTGAAGGCCTCCAGCCGAACACCACTTCTGTATAGGCAGGATCGCCGTCTCCTATGGCAACAATCTTGTAGGTTACTAACGATAGTTGTATTCAACTATTGGCAACACAAACAGTTCTCGGCTTACTCCACAGTCACTCACTGTGGGTCTTTACGAACTCCCAGTCTTTCACTAGACTTCGGATCCAATAGCCACTGGATCCCCTGCCTGGTAGGCTTTATTGCACTTTGTTGCTTTTTTCCTGAAGCTGAACTGAAACACGTATGAAGGTTCTCACACAGGTTGTGTGCCCTGTGATAGACTCAAACAGCTTTTTCGCCATGATTGGATGCACCCACTATACTGGTTGCAAGGTCTATAAAACAAATACTTGAGCACATAGTCTGGGACCTGTTTGTAATTGTTGCAGCAGGTGTGCAGTCCTAGGAAGCTAAGCGAGATACCATCACAAGAAGAAGCCATTGGGGGAAGAATGATTCAACACCTATCAAATTGGCCTAGCAGTTTAAAGTGGTTCCATCTCTCTTCATTAGAAAGCACAGGACCTTCACTTCTTGTACTTACCTTTTTTATCCCCAGTCAGCACCCAGATCTTTATATCTGCTTTGGCAAGTTTAGAGATCGTGTAGGGTACGCCATCTTGAAGTTTGTCTTCAATAGCTGTGGCTCCCAGCAGCTAGAGGAGAGAAGTAATAGATGTAATTATGTCGATGTAACATGCAGCGACATCAAAGTACCTTTGATTTAAAGTGCACGCATCCATAGACAAAAACAACAAAGTAGTAGCAATCTTGAGAGCTTGACTAGAAGATACAGACTCTCAATTGCCTAGGTTCAAGCGATACTGTAACAGCAAAACACATTTGTGTCACCCCAATATAGTAAATTGATATTGGTCCAGTCCAAAAAGGCTCATTGTGTTGAACAAGGCAATGTTGTCATGGCACATAAGGCAAGTTGAGAATGTTGTCCCATGCTACATGACTAAATGATCTAAAACAAAAATGTCTCACATGGTCTCAAAGATCCAGCATTGGCTCCAGCCCAAAAAATGGCTTCCTCCACTTAGAAAGCCACTTTCCATTATCTGACCACACACTCACCACTAGGTTGGTTTCAATTTCTTCATAGACTTTATCCAGAGCTTCATCCCGGTTAACCATGGCCACACTGGCAGCCATATACCTCTTACTCCACTTCTCAAATTCTTCTTCAGTGATGTCCTTGTAGGAGAGACATAAGGTCCTAAGAGTCTCATTGGCAAACACCTGATGGAGGTAAATCACGAACACTTACAGTATATAAAAACATTAAAAGAGGACCACTTAGTTACTTTAAAAGTCTACATGAATTCCTGACATAGCACAGTATACTTTGGCAAAAACTTTACCCTTCAACAAAAAAAGCAGTCCTTGAGTTCCAGTCAAGAGACTGTGAATATGCCTGAGGGAAGGATTAGTCACAAGTCAGCTGCAGGTAGATTAAGCAAATTTTTCAGTCTCCTCTCTCCCCAGTGATCACCTACCGGTATGAGAACTTACTCTGAGCGGTGATTTGTAACATTTAGGGGCCAACTTATAAATGGAGAGCAGATATCACCAACCCCTCCCTGGTAAACTCTGAAGGGTTACGCACATTGCGGCACAGATTTTGCATCTCATTTACAGAAGCCTGCAGTGCCCCACTACTCTTCTGATTAGAAAAGAACTTTTTTTATGATGAAAGAAATTAGAAACAAATTACTTTCATGGTGATGACAGACAAATCTACAATGTAGTACATTATTAGGCACAGAACTGAATGCACACAGAGCTAAAGTATATGGTATGTGCTGAATGGTGCACACAGGGAGCCAGAGACTGATGGCACAGTCCACAGGTATAGTGCATGGCAGGTTATCTGAACCGTATTAGGTGTGTAAAGCCAAGTCTGTATAGTACCTCCTGGCACGCTTGTACATTCTATACTCCAGGGTTGAATGGATGGAACACCACATACAGCCAAGTAGTGTAGATGTTATCATTTATAAGCACAGCACAGTATATACAACCTGAGTGGAGTACATCATTAACAGCTCACTTAATTTCTGGTAGGAACAGACATTTTTCTGTGTTTGCAGTTTTTATTTTAAAGAAACAAAACATGGAGAAATGTATTTATGTATGCATGCAATGCAGAAATGCTAATTTTTTTTTTTTTTAAATCTTGCCCAGACACAAAATTTAAAAAGGGATATTAAAGGCAAGTTTATTTAAAGAAAAAAAAAACAAACATGTTATACTTACCTGCTCTGCGTAATGGTTTTTTACAGAGCAGCCCAGATCCTCCTCTTCTCGGCTCCCCCATTGACACTCCTGGCCCCTCCCTCCTGCAGAGTGCCCCCAGAGCAAACAGCTTGCTGTGGGGGCTCCCAAGCTGCTGCTCTGCATGTCCATTCAGACACAGAGCTGTGGCTCGCCTCCGCCCCCCCTCTCTTCTCATTGGCTCACTGGCAGCCATTGGCTACTGCTGCTGTCTCAGCCAATGAGGGAGAGTCCCAGGAAAGCCAAGGCTCTCGTCCACATCGCTGGATCGCGATGGAGGTCAAGTATTTGGGGGGGGGGGTGCTGAGGGGGGCCACTGCACACTGAAGGTTTTTTACATGAAGGTAAAAAAAAAAAAAAAACCTTCAGCCTTTAGAACCAACCACTTTAAGCAGTTGGCCCCCATAGTAAAACAAAATCAGTTTTGGATGTAGGTGCCCTTCAAAAACCAAATAGTGCCATTTTGACACCCACCCATACTTACATCTAGTGCCTCCTGAGTTTCTTCTTTAATGGGATTGTTAGGATGAAGACGTTCATATATAACGGTGTCTGCCCCCTTGCAATACAGCCTAATGTTACCATTGGGTTCACGCACTAAGGAAGCAAAAAAGATAACAATAACATTTATAGAAGGATAGAGATTAATTACATAAATCATATAGTCTGCAAAGTAAATTAACATATTACGTCTAAATGCATTTACTCCAGCACTAGCTGCACAGCATTGAGGACTAGGTCTGCTCAATGTGTGTTAATACGACACTTGTAGTCTCTAATAGAGGTTCTGTGTGACAACATAGGAGCACAACAGAGACAGGGACGAACTGTTGTCACCTTATAACAGGAAGGTTCTTAGCAAGTACCTTCGTGGCAGGATAACCAGATATTTTAATAATTAAAGTTACAAATAAAAAAAATAAAATAAAAAAAAAGTTATAAAAACCTTTACAATTAAATTATTAATTATGTCTACGTACTTTAAATATTGTTTAGTGTATGTGACAGTTTGTATGAGCCTAAAAATTTACAATATGTATTTTTCCTTTCACATTTCAGGAAGACAGCCAAGCTGATTTCCGGTGCTAGAGGTGTGTCAGCACTGAAGCTCAAGAAGCCTTGGTAAGAAATGTGTTCCTATAGAATTAAAGCTGCATCATCTGCATATCATTAGTTAATAATGCAGTATATTCCTTCATTTTTTATATGACTTGCTGCAGCTCCAGGCCCCCTCCTTATGATAGGCCCAGCCAAGTGGTGCGAGTCACTAATGCTGGCATTGACATGTAAATTGTTATGCCCCGTACACACGGTCGGACTTTGTTCGGACATTCCGACAACAAAATCCTAGGATTTTTTCCGACGGATGTTGGCTCAAACTTGTCTTGCATACACACGGTCACACAAAGTTGTCGCAAAATCCGATCGTTCTGAACGCGGTGACGTAAAACACGTACGTCGGGACTATAAACGGGGCAGTGGCCAATAGCTTTCATCTCTTTCTTTATTCTGAGCATGCGTGGCACTTTGTCCGTCGGATTTGTGTACACACGATCGGAATTTCCGACAACGGATTTTGTTGTCGGAAAATTTTATATCCTGCTCTCAAACTTTGTGTGTCGGAAAATCCGATGCAAAATGTGTGATGGAGCCTACACACGGTCGGAATTTCCGACAACAAGGTCCTATCACACATTTTCTGTCGGAAAATCCGACCGTGTGTACGGGGCATTAGAGCATTCATGGATATGTCAAACTCCCTGAGCCCTGGTCCACCATCACCTTTGATGAATGCTGCCGACATTGGGGCTGTACAACAAACCCTGCCTGCCATCAGCCTGTACTGCAAAAGGTGAGCAGATGGATTTGGGGGCGGGGCTGGTCCAGAGGTAAACAGAGAAGGGATTACAGTTTGGAGGGCAAACGTGACCAAAAAGAGGGGGTGTGCGGGGGGGGGGCTGGAGTGCAAATATGAGCAGAGGCATGTGGAGTTAAAGAGGAGCTCCAGGCTCCCCCTAAAAAATTAGTAATCAGCATCTACAAATACTGTAGCTGCTGACTTTTGCTATTAGGGCGCATACATGTCCAGGCATCCAGCGGTGTCCTCACTCGAGCCGGTTCTTCAATCGGCTATCAGGTGCTGGTCCCGCCATCCTGACGAAGGGAAAGCGTCAGTGAAGTCTTGCAGCGTCACAGCTGCTTTCCTTCTGTGCATGTGTGAAGCGTGCTGGGTCGCAGTGTTCTGGGACCTGTGAAGTGTCCCAGAAGGCTGAGGAGGAAAGGGGGGGGGGGGGCTGAATCTGACTCTTAACCCCCCCCCCCTTCCTTTGCCACATTTGGCACTTTTTTCAGGGGAGGGGGGACTGGGTACCTGGTTTTGACAGGTACCAATCCCACTTCTGGCTCAGTTCACCATGGCAAAGGGGGGGGGCAGATAAGCGGAGCTTCTCTTTTGGGGTGGAGCTCCACTTTAAGCAGAGGTGATGGGGTTTGGGGTGCAGAGGATAGCAGGGGGATTTAGAATGCACAGACGTACTGAGAGGAGGTGGAAAAAGATGCAGATATTAGCTGAGAGGCAGGGAAGGGTCTGTCGTAAATACACATGTTTTATGGTTGCTAAGTGTAAGGCTCCATTCACATCCTGCATATGTGACAGATGTGAGAGTGCGCACGTTCCCATGCATCGCATGAAGGGCAGCCCCTGCCACGCATATCGCAATGTGGCTCCACCCACAGTTGGCTCTGGCTTGCTATAAGCGCCACATTACTACCCAACTAAAATGACCCAAAGACACCACATCACTCTCTCTCTCTCACCCCCCACTTTCTCTCCACCCAACTCTCTCTCTCACCCCCCAATCATATTCATATTGTATATCATACTTTCTTCAGAGTCTGGTATTAAATTCATATTATGCAATCTTCTACCCAGCCAGTGGATGGAGCTCTAGTCTCTATTTCTCTTATTCAGCCTTTTAGCTGAATGTGTTTTTAGAGCGATACCTCAATACCTTATAAAACAGCTTAGTCAGATGTTTCTATCAGCGAGAGAAATCCTCAAATCAAGCTGCTTTGTATGCTGTTTAGCTAGACCACAGTGCCATGAGATTCCATTTTAAAGAAAGAAATAACACTTATACACAGTATGGTTTCTTTTTATGGTAAAATCTAGGGAACAAGGAACCCTACAGTTTGGGAAGAGCACCTCACCTATAATAGACATACGCTTGCGGTCACTGTTGAAGTCAAGGATTGCGAGCACTTCGTATGTGGCTTCTTTCTCCAGCTCGCTTATGGTGATGGTGCTCTGAGTTCTCGTTAGAAATACAAAGCCGAAATTCCTTGCCGCTGTCACCAGAGCCCCTTCATCCGGCGATGCCGCTTGGTAGATCAGTTCACAGTCTGTAATGAAATGTAAACTTTAAATCATTCAAGCGGGGACGAATAAAGTTCTATGTACAAAGAAGGGTGGTGAATGGGAAATCTCAGCAGCCAATTAGAATTCTTCTTTCATTAGTTTGCCCATTCTAATCTGCATTGTGTTTAAACTGGATTACAGCCCACTACGTGACATAAACTGGCAATCAAATAAGATCTATTACCCCCTGCTATGCTAAATGGATAGATGCAAATTTTGGCTTTATTCAGGAATGTTGGCCCCATCCTCCCCTCCTTTCTTTTGGACATTAATAATGCCCATTAAATTGCTGGACTAATAGAAAGTTGTAGACAGGGATGAGGCCAACTTGCTATATGAAATCGAAATTGGGTTCCAGAGGGAGTGTAAGTCCACTGGTACAGCTTGCAAGCACGTACAGCAGCGGCCTCCAAACTTTCGAAACAAAGGGCCAGTTTGTTGGCTTTGGCTAGTGGTAGTAGAAAATGTCTGTTTGTCAATGGAAGTAACAATGCTTAAGGCTTGGTGGTCAAGAGGAGGAACAGCGCTCTGCCATTGGTATTGGTGGCAGGAATTGCGCCCCGTCACTGGCGTCCGTGGCAGGAATTGCGCCCCGTCACTGGCGTCCGTGGCAGGAATTGCGCCCCCGTCACTGGCGTCCGTGGCAGGAATTGCGCCCCCGTCACTGGCGTCCGTGGCAGGAATTGCGCCCCCGTCACTGGCGTCAGTGGCAGGAATTGCGCCCCCGTCACTGGCGTCAGTGGCAGGAATTGCGCCCCCGTCACTGGCGTCAGTGGCAGGAATTGCGCCCCCGTCACTGGCGTCAGTGGCAGGAATTGCGCCCCCGTCACTGGCGTCAGTGGCAGGAATTGCGCCCCCGTCACTGGCGTCAGTGGCAGGAATTGTGCCCCGTCACTGGCGTCAGTAGCAGGAATAGTGTCCCCAGTACCAGATAAAGGCAAGTGAAGGGCTTCATCTGGCTTTCGGACTGCAGTTTGGGGAAGGTTGACCTAGAGGAACAGCTATTACAAGAGGAGCTCATTCATAAAGCAGAGGTATTTCCCAACTCCTTGATTAGGCTTCTTCAGGATGTATCGCTGTGCGCTTTATATATGTACTTTGCTTCTATTGGGACGCTAAAGCATGCAAAACCCCACTGATTTGAATGCATGGGATAAAAGGTCATGTGACAGGGCACTCCTCTTATCCATTAGCATTCGCTGCAGCGGACATCTCAAGGCTTCACACTACGCTCTGAATTAAAACTAAAATGTAGGCACAGTGTGGAAGCGAGTGTAAACCGTGCTCTGGTACAAATGAGCCACTAAGATTTATACCAGTACATGCACACTTTAAAGAAAAATCGGAACCTTGGATCAGATTGGATACAATTCTAATTTCCAGGGTACTCCCAAAGCCAACAAAACCAGACTGGTAACATGACAGTCCAAGCTGTGCCAAACCCTGCAAATCTTTGTTGAATATTTGCACATACTGAAGTGGTGGTGGAGTGGCAGAACTGCAACTTCCATACTGAGATGCCAGCCTTTGCATTAAAGGAGACATATGGAGACAAAGCTCTTTTGGCCATACTTCTCCTGGGGATCATAGGAGTGCAATTCGTTCTGCACTCCTGTTAATTGTTTTCAGCTGACAGTGGGTTAAAGCCTGTGGTTGGCTGACGTTACTCTTCCAGTCCAGGAGAGATCATGAACTTTGTCAGGATCCACCCAGATGCCTGACCGGCAGCTGGCTCAGCCTCTCAGTGAGCCCCTGAGAGCCCGAGTGAGCCCCTCCCACCCCCTCCACAGCCGAGCACTCCAGTGAGCGCCGGAGGGGCAGAACAGAGAGACGGTGACTGACCGTCTCCAACTCTCTGGTCACTGCAATTAGAGATCTGCAGTCTTTGATCGCTCAGTTCTCAGTCTTAGAAGCGGGAGGGGACAGATGCATCCACCTAGGTGAGTATATATTTTTTTAAGAAATCTCTTTTCTTTTAATTTGCACACATCACTATCTAGGTCCCATCTGTTATGGTCTACTGACAGCTGGATAACTATATGTATAGGTCAGGTGTAAATACCAGGGTGTTTCCAATGGGTTTTTTTTTTTTGGCTACTTTTAATTAAACATTCCAACTGAACAACTTAATATAGGTTTCCCGTCCTATATTTGATCATCAATATCTCACATTTTTAAGTACCACAATGACTGCAGCATAGTAAAGTTAAGCACTTACCATCTGTCTTCTCTACCATGACAGTGTGGCACAGAGAGAGCAGCTTGAAGAAGAGACGGACATTAGGATCTTTTCCTGATCGGATCTGTTCTATTAAGTAATGGTCACCAAATGTAAACTTGGAGTCTGCTAGTGGATTCCAGCCAAAGTCTACCGGCTGCAAATAGAGAGATCAGATAAATACAAAATCCTTGCACTTCCTATAAAATTTTATATTATAATATATATATACACACACACACACACATACATATATACATATATATATACACACACATATACACACACACACACACACACACACATATATATACACACACGTCCAGATTTTCCACAACTGAAATTGCAACAACAGAAATCAGCCTTTGATGACCTTTTTGAAATAGCTCAATTTAGAATATTTGGCCCATATTGGTTGGGTAGCCGAACTGCAACTCCCAAACCGAAAAGCCAGCCTTTGCATTAATTTGCACACACATCACTATGGAGGCGTTTTTAGCTTCTACTGTCAGCTGGATAACTATATCCAATCCCCAAAATTCTCTTATCTGCAGTACTTACAAGAACTTGGTCTGACTGCAGTTTTATTTTTCACCAGCAGGTGGCACAGGCCTCTACAGAGAACCATGCCTTTTTATCCCATCTCACGGTACCCATGCATAGTGGCTGTTGTAGCTTTGTTGCTCCTCTTATGTCTCTCTGGCAAAATGAGAGATTGTGATTTTTGCTTGGATTTCTACTTATTCTATGCATAGGCCATTTTATTTAATTTATTTTTTTTTCATAAATTTTTTTTAGCTTTACCAGAGAACAACATTACAAAATCTGATGGCCATTTTATTTTTATCCTTTAGGAAATCGCTTGTCTAATCGAAAATTTGTCCATAACTGCACAAAAACTGCACATAAACACACGCAGGATAAGTCTACTTACCTCACTATAACCCGACTTCTCCGCACCAACAGGCCTCTGCTCACCTGCAAAAATAGGAATTCATTTTTTCAGAAATGCAAAGTAGGAAAATCTCTCCAAAAGACCAATTTAGCACTGAAAGAATCATCCGGGGCTAAAGGTGTATGATCACTTCGGGCCCCTTCATACCTTTCTAGTGCAGTGTGTTTGGGGGGTGGGAGTGTGAACCCTCAGATAAAACAAAAACATTCAGTTTAAAATAGAAATTAAAGAATGAAAAGGGCATAACTGTGTGTATTATATATATATATATATATATAACGATAACACCCCGCCCCTTTTTTTTTATTTTTATTTTTTTATAAGTGATCACATACCCTTTGTTCTCACCTGCATAAAGGAGCTCAGACAGCAAGGGGAGGAGGAGAAACAGCAGCACACTACTACTCCTGTGGGGGGTGACAAGTCTGATCATTGGAGAGCAGGCTGAGTTCCCAGCACAGACAGAACACTGACCATGCTGTGCGCTCATGCTTAGTGTGGTCACTTTTTGATAGGAAAGCAGAGGGATCTGTGTTCTTTGTTCCTAAGATTTTATCCCAATTTGTGCCTTCTAGCAAGGTTTGTAGTTTAGCGAAATTGGCTCTTTTGAAACTCAGTGTCTTTGTATTCCCCCTTATGTTTTCTATTTGTACGATTTATACTGAAGCCAATTGACCTGTGATCACAGTTTCCTAAATTTTCCCGTATTTCGACATCCGTGATCAGGTCTGTATTGTTGGTAATCTGTAGATCCAGTAACGCTTTATTTCTAGTTGGTGCGTCTACCACCTGAACTATGAAAATGTCCTGCAAGACATTTAGGAACTGACGAGCCTTAGACGATCAAAGGGAAGAACTTCGGTCTGTAAATGAGGCCAGTTTACCCATTTAAAGACTAAGCCTTTTTCTGACACTTGTTGCTAACAGGTAAAAAACAGTATTTTTTGCTAAAAAAATTACGTAGAACCGCCAAAATTATATATTTTTTTTAGCAGAGACCCTAGAGAATAAAGTGGTGGTCGTTGGGAAAAAAAATAAACATTAATGGAATAAAAAATAAAAAAACTAAACAGTAAAGTTAGCCAAATTTTTTTGTATAAAGTGAAAGATGTTACGCCGCTAGAATCGTGATCTTTATTCTAAGCAAAAAAATTGTGAGTCATTTTTTCCAGAATCGTGCAGCTCTAATTCAAATGTTACTGTTAATTTTGTTCACAGAAAAGTGTGCACCTAACCCCAAGCTAGGCAGCAAGAATGGAGTTGAAAGAGGATCCCTTGTCAGTTGTCAATAGTTAAAATAATTTCAGATGGGGGGCCCACTCTGCCCCAAAAACCCAGAAGAAAAAAAAAAAAAAAAAAATCTATAAAGTTGGGTTGCAAAATGTCGGCTGCACAATAAAGTCTCTTGATACTAATTTGGTTGATGTCAAAGGTTCGGAACACAGCAAGTAGATTTCATCCAGTACATGGGATGATCGTATATTCTGAGCAATGCCACAATCTCTGAACTCACCATAGGTCTCCCCGTTAATTGTGCACTTTTTAAAGGTCATTACGTTCTGTGTCAGTGTGCCGGTCTTGTCGGAGAAGATGTACTGGATTTGTCCCAGTTGCTCATTGAGGGTTGTGGTTCTGGCTTTGGCTGGTGTGTCTTTCTCGGCATGGTACATCTGCAGATCCCAATTAATAAAGTAACTCTGACCCAGACGAATCACTTCAACACTAGAATAAGAGAGAACAAATGATCCTGGTAAATCAGTTCCTTATTCTATGGGCACATTTCTGCAATATTAAAGAGCCTGATATTCTGCGTGACATCGAACTATGTTGTGGACATCAATATGTGACTTAACTGTAAAAACCCTTTAATAAAAATAATTATAAATATGTGGAACTGTCCCACTATGTTACGTCAAACATAAAAAGCCAGTGGGCTGAATTCGGCCCGCCATGCCTTATCGCGTGGCCCTCACACCCAGTTTTGCAGCTGGTACTCCATTCTGCCACCTCCAACTCTCACCCTTCACTCCCGCTACCACTTGTAAAACACAGAAGCCTTGTGTTTACAAAGGGACAGCTTTATTCTCAGCGGTTCCTGGAATCCAATAGACTCCTGCATGCACTCATGGCAAGGCACATCAGGGACAGATTCCCAGAATCAGAGAGAGAACACTTTCCCTGCAAGGCGAGGCAGAGTCGCCTAAAGAGGGAGGTACTGGAGTTGAATACATGGGTAGTAGAGCTGGCTACACAGAAAAGTACTAAAGCCAGGCCAGATAAGAGGGAGATGCAAGGAAGCTGTACACAGCGCACCCCTGCCTCAACCCTGCACACAGCGCGCCCCTGAACCCTGCGCACAGCGCATCATTGAACTCTGCACTCTATACACAGCGCATCACTGAACCCTGCACTCTATACACAGCGCATCACTGAACCCTGCACTCTATACACAGCGCCTTACTGGACCCTGTACTCTATACACAGCGCCTTACTGGACCCTACACTCTATACACAGCGCCTTACTGGACCCTGCACTCTATACACAGCGCCTTACTGGACCCTGCACTCTATACACAGCGCCTTACTGGACCCTGCACTCTATACACAGCGCATTACTGAACCCTGCACTCTATACACAGCGCATTACTGAACCCTGCACTCTATACACAGCGCATTACTGAACCCTGCACTCTATACACAGCGCCTTACTGGACCCTACACTCTATACACAGCGCCTTACTGGACCCTGCACTCTATACACAGCGCCTTACTGGACCCTGCACTCTATACACAGCGCATTACTGAACCCTGCACTCTATACACAGCGCATTACTGAACCCTGCACTCTATACACAGCGCATTACTGAACCCTGCACTCTATACACAGCGCATCACTGAACCCCGCACTCTATACACAGCGCATCACTGAACCCCGCACTCTATACACAGCGCATCACTGAACCCCGCACTCTATACACAGTGCATCACTGGACCCTGCACTCTATACACAGCGCATCACTGGACCCTGCACTCTATACACAGCGCATTACTGGACCCTGCACTCTATACACAGCGCATTACTGAACCCTGCACTCTATACACAGCGCATTACTGGACCCTGCACTCTATACACAGCGCCTTACTGGACCCTGCACTCTATACACAGCGCCTTACTGGACCCTGCACTCTATACACAGCGCATTACTGAACCCTGCACTCTATACACAGCGCATTACTGAACCCTGCACTCTATACACAGCGCCTTACTGGACCCTGCACTCTATACACAGCGCCTTACTGGACCCTGCACTCTATACACAGCGCCTTACTGGACCCTGCACTCTATACACAGCGCATTACTGGACCCTGCACTCTATACACAGCGCATTACTGAACCCTGCACTCTATACACAGCGCATTACTGAACCCTGCACTCTATACACAGCGCATTACTGAACCCTGCACTCTATACACAGCGTATCACTGAACCCTGTAATCTGTACATAGCACACTCCAGAGAGGCCTAAATCAAAATTTTAAAAAATGATATAAATTGTCAAAAAGTCAAATTTATATCATTTGTATGTTTTATTTGTATTTGCATTTTGCGCTGCACATTTTATGCTTTTATTACCTATTCAGGTGTTGTGATTAACCTTCAGTGTTCAGCTGGCAAACTATTGTTCGTTTACTATTTGCGCTGATCGCATTTTATACCTTCTATATCGGTTGTAGTGTTATGGCGGTTGCGGTCCTTGGAGGCGTCCAAATTTTGCTGTGTAAGACCAGAGTAAGGACCCGTCTAAGGTATGGTGTCCTATGGTTAAACCCAGTTAACGGTGGTTTAACAGGATTTTTGGAGATGGAGGTGTCAGCGGGAAATTTGGTATTGCCCTCGAGCCAAAGTTCTGCAGCTGAGGATCTTCAAGTGGTTCCGCAGATACAAAGTTTGTGTTGGTTTCGGTAGTGCCTCCAAGGATCGGCAACCTGGGGTCATTATTTTTATTGTTCTATATTTCTGTTCTGTGTGTCCTTCTCCCCTCCTCCCCTCTCTGTCTGTGTGTGAGCCACCCCTCCCCCCTCCTGCTGCTCCCATAACACTAACCCGTATACACCATCAGCACTGCCTCCTATTGCAGGGTCCCCCTCTGAATGATTTATAAATACTGTAAATTCCTAATTTATGAGCCGAGATTGTGATCACATGACCAGCCAGCTCTCTCCTCCTCCCCTCCAGGCTGACATCAACAGAGGAATCTCAGCCCAGCCCGCTGCATCTCTCAGAGGAGGAAAGGAGAAAGATGGCCAGTCATGTGATTGCAATCTCAGCAGTGAAATGAGGTATTTGCAGCATTTATTTTAATAAATCACACACAAAGGAGGATAATACAATGGTACAATAGTAGCTGATGGTGTATACAGGTTAGAGTGGCCTAAACAACCATTTTAAGGCTTTACATCTAAGCCACAAAAAATTTTGCATAGGGCATATTTAGGCAAAATAAATAAATAAATAAATCAATACACCTCTGAAATACGGTAACTTGTTTTCCCACTCTTAAAGCAAAGGGCAAATAAAAACCTGTTAATCCTAACAAAAGTCCAGTGAGCACCCAATTTCTTGTAATGAGCCAACAATGCTTCCTCTTCTGCACTGATAACCCTTAATGTTATAAGTCCTTCCCAGTTCTTTTCTGCTGGACTACAACCCCTCAAGATATATAGAGATGAGGAGTGTTCTGTAGTCCAGTAGAGAAATGAGCAGAGCTGATAACACGGCTTTGAATTTCAGTACAGAAGAAACAAAAGTACCTCGCTTAAGGAAGTTTGGAGCTTTTTTGGTTTCGTTTTACCTTGACAAGCACTTAAAAAAATGAAATAATAAAAAACAAAAAAACAAAAAACAAAAAAAGGATTAAAACCTTTACTCAGTATATTCATTCTTTAGGTGTTGCTCACCTCACATAAAGAGAAATGGGCACCATGGTGTTTAGGACAATAATGTACCCCCAAAAAGCTAAAAATCCACGATAAGAAGGAGAATAGTCATTCCCATCGTACAAATACCAGGATACATTTGCTTGTCCTAAATTGGCTTCCCAGAATGTCTGACCAATAGCAAGGCCTGCCGATGCCAGGATGAGAAGAACAAATATCTAGGAAAAAAAAAAAAAAAAAAAGATGTAAGCTAAAATCAATCATTGGTTCCAGGGAATGCATAGGGGCTCATACATTTTAATTGCATTCTTTATTATCTTCAAGTCAGAGCATAAATCAAATCATTTAATCAGGCAAATATAAAATAATGTACATTCATTTTTATTTTTTTTTAAGTGGTTGGAGCTTCAGGCTAAAAGCAAAAGTTTATCATAAAGGCTCTGGCAAAAAAGATGTTTAAAGTTAACCTGTGATGGGCACATACAGGACAAAAACAGGTGCTCACAACTTACCTTCTTCCCCAGAAACATATACTCTGACCTCTTCATACGATTCCCCCCACCCTCACCACTACCATTCAGGCACTAGGAGTGAAGAGAGTTAGCCCTGTGTAAGTCCCACACAGGACTGAGGAAGCTCTCCCCGCCCTCAAGAAGCAGAACTGAGTGCCTCAGTAGCCAATCACCAATGCTTACATATTGGTGGAAAAGGGAGTGGATCACATGTTCCCATCAACCTGGAAGTGCTGGATATTTTATTTTGCTCCCAGGGGCTGAAAGCAGGGGGGGGGGGGTGTTGTTGCTAACAGGGGATCTATTGGTGCAGGGGGGTGGGGTCTTATGTTGCTAGGGGGTCAGTTGTTGCCGATTATTGCTGGCTGCTAAAAGATCTGTCGTTGCTGCTGGGGGTCTATTGTTGCTGAGGGAGGGGTGGTATTTTGTTGTAGGTGGTCCATTGTTGCTGGGGGAGGGGGTCTACCGTTACCCGAGGTGGTGGTGGGGGGGTCTATCGATGCTGGCTGTGGGGAGATCTGTTGCTGCTGCAGGGGGTCTTTTGTTGCTGGGAAGGGGGATCTATTTTACTGCTTTTCTTGTTATCATTGACAAGCTTCATACAAATTACAAAGTTAGTACCACAAATGTTACATGCTTCTGTATTCGCTAAAAGGGGTGGTCTTGAGAGGTGGGTAGGGGGTGGAACCAATGAACGGTGCTCGGAAGTGGGTAGGGGCGGAGACAAGTGGTGACTTGGAAAGGGGGAGTTCCTGCACCTAGTCTGAGGAAAAAAAAAAAAAAAAAGGTATGTATGTGTACATGACCATTCCTCGGCCGTGGTGGTAGGCCCCAGACAAGCCTCTGGACCCACCCCTGCGCCGCTGTATCGTGGGCCTCCCGATCGGAGGACCACAAGGTAGCTCCTTAACGCATACCTGTCGGCCAGGAGGGCCAGCAGGTGGCTGTAAAAACGACCCTAGAACATGGCGTCTGTCCCATAAATACCCTCTTCCCAGAATGCAACTCGGAGGACCACCTCCACCGAGCTTGTCTCCGAGACAGAGGAGCATCTATACACTTCGACATGTTGCCTTTCCAACACTGACCAGTAGCAACAGCAACACCCACCGGTCAGCACAGAAGCACACACAACGTCAGCCAAGCTGGAACAGAGGCGAACTTTTAACCTTCCTAACACACAATTTACTAAATTTACCTAACCTGTGGTAGATTGTAAATGTACCAGCGCTACATACTCCCCCCACTACAATAGACGTTGTCCCAAACGTCTGTCCCAACACAGTAACAGTAACTCTCAAGCCTGAGAGTAGCATTTGAGTTTCTCATTACCTATCTAGAGTTAAGAGAGAGAAAGGACAGTTTAAAGACATTATGAGACTTATATCTTATAAAACATTATGTTCACAGCC
The DNA here is from genome assembly GCA_037952925.1 of Lithobates clamitans. NCBI lineage: Eukaryota > Metazoa > Chordata > Amphibia > Anura > Ranidae > Lithobates > Lithobates clamitans. Next base: position 3,730,705 of record JBBGZY010001151.1, read on the forward strand.
GCGAACAAAACCACAATATAATTTTACACAACCTCACTAACTAACTAGCTGAAAAGCCTCCCAGCTATACATATGATCCGATGATCTCTGAAAAGGAAACATATTTAAGCACACATATATACATTCTGCGCAACACCAGGAGCAAAGCCTCATTTAAATTGAGACTCTCTTCCTATGATTTGTATTAGAAAGAATATGCACTTTTGGAGTCCATCCCTGCATAAGAACTTTTCTTACAAAAGAAATCCGGCTAGCAAACAGAAGTCCTTGGATTTAAACACAGAACAGGATCTGTAGATCTTGACCACGCAGATCTCTTTACCCTGTCGCTATCTAACTAGGTAACTTCAAAGTGATAGTGTCCATAATTACCAGTAAAACCGAGGATCTGGCAAAGTCACATATTTTCCTTTATTATCCACAGTGGTAATAAAATATACAGCATTGTCCTTTCCCGGTCTGCAGATTACCACTTTCTCAGCATAGATATGCCGACCATAGTTCCAATGTTCAAATCATCCGTTGAAACATTCATCCATCCGGACAGAACATCCAGTCTTTCTAAAGGGCTTAGGCACAGACAAGTAGTCCCAAATAGTGTCACTGTGCCAAAGCTCCCGATTAGCTTCAATCTCCCGCATGACATCCTGGGGCACATGGGGGAACTCCAATCCATACTCTGCGGCCACACGCTTGTTTAACATCCTTTGCAAGTGAGCAAGTTTTGGCAAAGATCTGTCTCTCCCCATACCAGGCGGTTCACAGGAATCTAATGACTTTTTCACCATAGACCCAGCCGGTGTCTGTAGCGAATCAATAACTTTTGACAAAGTCCCAGCAACAGCACTGTGCGTCTCCACACAGGGTGACGTCTTCCCAGAACTCATGGCAGTCCATTCAGGAAGGGTCATTGTGGAGGCAACATCCTCGCCTTGTGACCACAATAGCTCTTGCGACATGGTTTCAAATAAGTCATCATCCCCGGAAAGATCCGACATGGAATCTATTTCAGAGTCTCTCAATTCTTCCGCTCGCAAATATTTAAGTCCCCAACAGTGGCTTACCCGTTCCAGGCGTAGACTCTGGTAGCTCTGGCTCAGGTAACCTCTAGGGTAGGCCTCGCCCACGGCAAGCCTTCACATTGCCCACCTTCTTCTGAGCAGGCACCACAGGAGTAGGTGTAGTGGACTCAGGAATCAAGGTAATGTCCCCTGATGAGACGGCAGCAGCAGTGTCTCTTACTGAAACATTGTCGGTAGCAACAGGCAAAGTGGCGGCCTGTCGCTCTCTCTCTCTGTAGCGGTAGCAGCTTCCACTGTAGCGATACCTGTCACCCAATCCATCCGATAGGCACGGGGGGGCATAGTAGGTGGCTCCACCACAAACAAGTACTCTCCACACTGCGGACATTGGCCGAATGGGCGAAGATGCACGGCCAATCCTCCACATCGATGGCAGGTCATGCCCAGTCCCTCAACATCTCCCGAGGTATACAGGACAAACTTCCCCTGCGGCTTCATTCGAACTCCAGTACCCGTGAGCAGAGTTCCAGATTGCACAGTATTCATCATGGTGCTTGCAGGGAACACTCTGGGTCCCACAACCTATTGCAACGCCGGAAAAGACATGGTCACACACTGATCTTTTCAGCACGATCACGAGGCCTCTCTTCTCCTCTGGCGCCAAGCACACTTCACGCGTCCCACGTGGTAGCAAGTAGAGTAACTCCTCCCACTTGTTCTTTCAGTCACGTAGCTCCTGGGCCTCCTCTGGCGCCCAGCGTCTACACACTCAAAAGCAAAGTCCCGCAGTTTAACCTTTCCTCTTCCTGAAAACTTTTTCTCAAAGTCCAGCTCTCTCCGTAAACTCCCGGTAAAACACTCCACTGGGTTGCAACAATTGAAGGTCAACAAATCCCGGACGACACCCCCACATGTAGCACTAACTCATGGTGGAGCTGCTGGTTTAAGCGGGTCTGTTACCTTCACCTTGCTTCCCTCTGTTTCACCGCCACCGGGTCTAGGGTTCCATTGAGTTTACTTCTGGACGACACACGCACCAACACTGGAGTACGTTTTCAATGCTTTATTGAACAGACAAACTTTAGGAAGTAGCAGGAAAGAGGCGGAAAAGGAAACTTTCAGGAGAAACTCAAATATTTTCTTATAGAATCTTAGCGGCAAATGTCCTGGTAGAATTCAGATAATTAGGTTGAATGCGCTCCCCTCGTGGGACACACTCCTTGCTCGTCTGGATAGGCCTCTCTCACCGGTCTAGCAGCCAGCACGCAGCACGAATCGAAAGCACGAAAAGTCTCTGCCACAGACTTGTTTGGGGGGGTAAATCCATACGATCCTCTGCCACAGGATGTATCAGATTTTTCTGCAGTGAAAGTCAGTCACAGTGCCTGAACCTTTAAGCCGAACCGGCAACACTATGCTGTATAGTTACTTCTTTTGGATACGTCCTTCAGCCGAGTCACCAGACCCCTCTATAGACCAGCACGCTGCATGATCTCTCCAAGACGGGTCCTCCCCTGGGATCTCCTCGGCTGTCCAGCTTCGTCACACAGGACTGACAGCTCAGGACCATTCCTCGGCCGCGGTGGTAGGCCCCAGACAAGCCTCTGGACCTACCCCTGCGCCGCTGTATCGTGGGCCTCCCGATCAGAGGACCACGAGGTAGCTCCTTAACGCATACCTGTCGGCCAGGAGGGCCAGCAGGTGGCTGTAAAAACGACCCTAGAACATGGCGTCTGTCCCATAAATACCCTCTTCCCAGAATGCAACTCGGAGGACCACCTTGCCTTTCCAACACTGACCAGTAGCAACAGTGACACCCACCGGTCAGCACAGAAGCACACACAACGTCAGCCAAGCTGGAACAGAGGCGAACTTTTAACCTTCCTAACACACAATTTACTAAATTTACCTAAACTGCGGTAGATTGTAAATCTACCAGCGCTACATATGTATGTATGTATGTATGTATGTATGCGTACAGTGCACTCGTGCATGTGTAGGTAGATAGGTACAATCTTCTTTAGATTTACCCAAACTGTGTAATAAAAAGGATCTACCTAAACTATCAATAAATCTGTATCCAAACAAGCAGGTTATTTAGTTTTTAAGAACGAAAAGATTTTGTAGTCAGATTTGCAAAGTTGGCCATACACAATGTCATCCGACTCCTGCTAAAATCAGTCAAAATTCGATCCATGGGTGGCCCCTGTTGGAAAATTACCACCCAAAAAGTTACCACATTCTACCAGCTGCAGTTACTGTTCGGGTATTCAGGCATCAGGTTTCAGAGCTGTCAGAATACCATAGCCAGCAGGAGATGCTGTTTAGCGTGGGTGGAGGAATCCATTGATTTTCTCCAAGCAGGTCGAAATCTCTAAGAAATCTTAGGGGTCTATTTATAATTATATATTATAATATAATTATATATTATAATAAATGTGGCATTGCGAATAATCTCCATAATGCGCCTAATATGTGTATTTGCGCTAAACATCAGCTCCACCTAATGGCCAATCCCTAGAAGTGGGCTGGCAGTGGGCAGAGACAACCCCATAAATAGACATGAATCATGCCAGCAGGGGAATCAGAAATGGCCTAGAAGGATCCCACCACAGGAGGCAGTTGGAGGAGAACCTATACTACTTTGCCAAGGAACTTAAGAGTTCCTGTCTGTGAAGGGCCTTTGCTGAGCTAACAAAATTAGTTCCCTCAAGAGAGCAGCAGGTACTTTGCTGAGAAACCCAAGTTTGTGCAGGAGGAAGGAAAAGTGAACTTTTTGTAAATAGGGAGGTGCGGTCTTTGTTCGTAGTTCCGGATATTTTTCAAGATGGGCATCCCATAATTCCCTAGTTATCATCCCCTAATAAAACAACATCAAAAACAAGCCAAGGACTAATTTCTGCATTGGAGGGCATGAAGGAAATGCTGTGACTGGCTGTACAGCAGTGGGGACCCGGGACACTAGTCACTCCTTTGGGGCTAGTGCTACAGAGGTAAATTACTGATTGGCTGTACTTCTCCTGTGGATCACAGAAGTGTAGTTCATTCTGTGACCCATTGGCAGTGGGCTGAAGCCAGGCTGGGGAAAGGTCACAACAATATTGTCAGGACCTGCCCACAACCCTGGACCAGCACCCAAATCAGTCTCCCAGTGAGCTGTTGAGAACCTGAGCCAGCTGCTCGCACCACCGCCACAGCACAGCGCTACAGTGAACACGGGAGGGGGCAGAGCAGAGAGCAGGACACTGACAGTCACCAGCTCTCTGCTCACGGAGCTCTGAGACCCAAGAAATCAGCAGTGTTTGATCGCTTGGTTCTCAGTCTTATGCCGCGTACACACGATCGGACTTTCTGCCAACAAAACAGTGGATTTTTTTCCGAAGGATGTTGGCTCAAACTTGTCTTGCATACACACATCACACAAATGTTGGCCCAAAATTCCGAAGAACGCGGTGACGTACAAGACGTAAGACAAGCTGAGAAAAAGGTAGTTCAATAGCCAGTGTGGCTCCTTCTGCTTGATTCCGAGCATGCGTGAATGTTTGTGCGACGGACTTGTGTACACCCGATCGGAATTTCCGATAAAGTGAAGTTGGCGGAAAATTTGAGAACCTGCTCTCAAACATTTGTGGCTGGAAATTCCGACAGCAAAATGTTCGATGGAGCATACACACAGTCGGACTTTCCGACAACAAGCTCACATCCAACATTTCCCGCCGGAAAGTCTGACCGTGTATACGCGGCATTAGAGTTGGCGGGGGACCACCTAGGTAAGTAGAGGCCCATACACACGATCGTACTTTTCGACAACAACGTTCTGACGGACCTGTTTTATCGGACAATCCGTATACAGTCTGTACGCTCCATCGGACAACTGTTGTTGGTTTTTCAACGGACAGATGTTCGCTGTGCATGCTCTCAAACTTTGACAACAAATGTCCGATGGAGGATAATACGCATGCTTAGAACCAATGCTAAACATCAGCCAACAATAGCAGAAGTTGCCCAAAGGGTGGCGGTAAAGAGCTGAAAAACCACGTGATTTGGTGAAAGTTGGCTGAAAATGTTCTGCCGTGACTATGCAGAACAAGTTCACGACCAACGCCCCTTCGGACAAAAATCCACATAAAAGTCCGATGGAAGTCCAATTGTGTGTACGAGGCTTTAGATTTAAAAAAAAAAAAAAAAAAAAAAAAAAAACTTTAAAAATAAAAATCCCTTACTTCTCTATTAAACGCTTTCCGACCGCCTCATGCAGATATACTGCGGCAGAAGGGCACACACAGGCAGATTAACGTACCTGTACGTTGTCCTTTAAAGAGGCGGCTTGCGGGCGCCGCTGGCGGCACGCGCGCCCGCCGGGAGCACCGCGACCGTGGGTCCCGGGGACTCAATGTCCGCGATCATCTCACAGTGAGGAAGAACGGGGAGATGCTAATGTGAACAAGCATCTCCCCATTCTACCTAATGACACTCTCACTGATCACCGCTCCCTGTAATCGGAAGCGGTGATTAGTGATGTGTCACACACAGCCCCTCCCCCCCCCCCACAGTTATAATCACTCCCTAGGACACACTTAATCCCTACAGCACCACCTAGTGGTTAACCCCTTCACTGCCAGTCACATCTACACAATAATCAATGCATTTTAAATTGCACCGATCGCTGTATAAATGTGAATGGTCCCAAAAGTGTCCGATCTGTGTGCCATGTCGCAGTCATGACAAAAATCGCTGATTGCCACCATTACAAAGAAAAAAAAAAATTAATAAAAATGCCATAAAACTATCCCCTATTTTGTAGACGTTATAACTTTTGCGCAAACCAATCAATAAACTCTTATTGCGATTTTTTTTACCAAAAATATGTAGAAGAATACGTATCGGCCTAAACTGAGGGAAAAAAAAAAAATTTAGATATATTTTTTGGGGGATAAATTATAGCAAAAAAGTAAAAAATAATGCGTTTTTTTCAAAATTTTTGCATTTTTTTGTTTATAGCGTAAAAAATAAAAATCGCATAGGTGATCAAATACCACCAAAAGAAAGCTCTACTTGTAGGGAAAAAAAGGACGTCAATTTTGTTTGGGAGCCACGTCGCACGATCGCGCAAATGTCAGTTAAAGCGGCGCAGTGCCGAATCGCAAAAAGTGCTCTGGTCTTTTGCCAGCCATATGGTCCGGGGCTTAAGTGGTTAATATATTTCACCACAGTACAGCCACTAGATGGAGGGGACGATCATAGAAATTACACAGTATAGACACAATATGGGTATTTTTCATGATGGCTGTGCGATTGCTGAGGCATTCCCACAGCTAAATAAACCCTTTAGCGTGTAAAGTTCGCTTAATGTGCTTGGTGAGCTTTAGAAGAGATGACAGCAGATGATGCAGGCAGTAATGAAAATCATTTTTAAGTGTATTCTTCGTTACTAGAAGCAATTATTTTTACCGTGTACACCATGTAGTTCATCAAGTAATCTATTTTGGTTCTTTTTAATCTGGTTTTCCCACTGTTCCTCATAATTTTAGTGTCAGCACCTGAAATACAACAAAAAAAAAAAAAAAGAAAGAAAGAAGTGGTGAATTTTAGTACACAGAACTATTATCTGCATGGGGTTTGTGTATCCTCCCTAGGTTTGTAGGAATTTAGTCCAAAATTTGCAATCAAACATATATTCGTAGATTTACTGGCTTCCCCCCAAACTTGGTCCCATGGTGGTGATGATTGTAGTAGGGAACAGGAACATCCAAAACTTACATCACGAGATGAGTTACTAAAGGCAAATAGACTGCGCACTTTGCAAATGCAGTTGCACTCTGCAAAAGCATTTGCTCCAGATCTTTTTAAATGAGGGGAAGCTCTGACTACCATCATCCAATCATGCGCAAGAAAAAAATCATTTTTTTTTCTTCCTTGCATGCGATTGGGTATTCTTTGCAAAGTAGAGCTTCACCTCATTTAGTAAGCTCTGGAGCAACTGCCCTTGCAGTGTGCAACTGCACTTACAAAGTGCACAGTCTTCTTGCGTTTATTAAATCAACCCCAAAATGTCATCTCTGTATTGAGGAATAGGCCCCCATCTTCCCCAGGATTCTGAGACTGTAAAAGCAGTCAGGAACTTGCTATAGGACCCAGAACAGCCAAGTCAAACCCCAAAGTTCCACCATGGACCAGATACAAGATCTTCCAAAGGGTGACCACGCATCCTACCTGCAAACAGGACCAGCCCATGGCAGTAGGACGTATTGCGGATGGTACATCCGCGTAGTAAGATTTTATCAGCATCTAACGCGTAGCTCATCCCTCTCCAACACAGCGTCCCAATAAACTTATCCAAGCGATTGTTGGGCTCTTCACATATTACCATTCCTGTAAAGAGAAAAGTAATTTCACTTTGTTACTAGTGTGTTCAATACAAACACTTCATCACAATACTGGAAAAAACAAAAAAAAACAAATCCGCACTGACCCGGTACCTAGTTCATGTTCCGTACTATTTTTAACGTAGGATGAACCATTGACTTTTTGGCAGGTTCTTGGTTCTTGTTTTCGGGTTTTCCTCAAAAATCATGTGATATGTATGGGGACAAAAGAAGAGGTCTGCATAGGACAGCACAAGTTCTATTACTGGCCATAAAAAAGGGACGAGTAGAGGAAATTTTCCAGTAGGAACTATAGGAGACTATAAATGTATTTTATTGGAGGCTATTTACAGTGCTGACAATTTTATACAGTGGTGTACATAATGTACATTGACATCAATCCATGCCCTAGGTCCCTTCCGCACATACATACACTAGAACCAATTAAAAAAAAAAAAAAGTATATGATAGAATAGAAATTCAAACCAATATTTGGTGTGACCACCCTTTGCCCTCAAACCAGCATTAATTCTTCTAGGTACACTTGCACAGTTGAAGGAACTTAGCAGGTAGGTTGTTCCAAACATATTGGAGAGCCAAGCACAGAACTTCTGTTGGCTGCCTTAAATCCTTCATGTAATCCCAGACAGACTCCATGATGTTAAGATCAGGGCTCTGTGGGGGCCAAACCATCACTTCCAGGACTCCTTGTTGTTCTTTACTCTGAAGATAGTCCTTAATGACATTGGCTGTATGTTTGGGGTCATTGTCCTGCTGCAGAATAAATTTGGGACCAATCACACTCCTCCCTGGTGGTATTATATGATGGATAATTATCTGCCTGTGTTTCTCAGCATTGAGGATACCATTGATCCTGACCAAATCTCCAACTCCATTTGCAGAAATGAAGCCACAAGGAACCTCCACCATGCTTCACCAGTTGCCTGCAGGTACTCATTGTACTGCTCTCCAGCCTTTCGCCGAACAAACTGTCACCTGCTACAGTTTAAGGCATAGGGTAGTCACACAAAATATTGGATTTGGATTTCTCTTTTGTTCATTTACTTTTTTTTTTATCATTTTATTCATCTGATAAAAAATAAAATATTAAACACTTCTATTTCTGAATGCATTCTTAATTAACAGCATTTTTAACACCTGCCTAAAACATTTGCACAGATTATATACACACAAAAAAAAAAAAATATATATTATAAATATATCCATCTCTCTCCCTATCTCTCTCCCTATCTCTCTCTCCATCTCTCTCCCTATCTCTCTCTCCCTATCTCTCTCTCCCTATCTCTCTCTCCCTATCTCTCTCTCCATCTCTCTCTCCATCTCTCTCTCCATCTCTCTCCCTATCTCTCTCTCCCTATCTCTCTCTCCCTATCTCTCTCTCCCTATCTCTCTCTCCATCTCTCTCTCCATCTCTCTCTCCATCTCTCTCTCCATCTCTCTCTCCATCTCTCTCTCCATCTCTCTCTCCATCTCTCTCTCCATCTCTCTCTCCATCTCTCTCTCCATCTCTCTCTCCATCTCTCTCTCCATCTCTCTCTCCATCTCTCTCTCCATCTCTCTATCCATCTCTCTATCCATCTCTCTATCCATCTCTCTATCCATCTCTCTATCCATCTCTCTATCCATCTCTCTATCCATCTCTCTATCCATCTCTCTATCCATCTCTCTATCCATCTCTCTATCCATCTCTCTATCCATCTCTCTATCCATCTCTCTATCCATCTCTCTATCCATCTCTCTATCCATCTCTCTATCCATCTCTCTATCCATCTCTCTATCTCTATATGTATTCATTATGCTCAAGACATTGTTATAATTTTTAGGGGATTTTTCATACAACTATAATATACTGTATATGAATATTCCATATAGCCACAGCAAATCCACATGTTTATCAGGCTAACTTTAATTGCATTGCTGAAGAAGTCTGGTTACAGAGCTGAATAGCTAAAGCTAAATGGGTGAAGACTTACTCCCCCAATCCCCATATTATTGCTCTCTGTATAGCGACTTCCAGTCAGAGAGAGACAGGCTAAAATTCAGCAGCAACTGCTGTTTTCCGACTATAGAAACAAAGCATAGGTCACAGGTGCACTCTGTATAAAATGTATGTCAAATAATTATTTTACAATAATTAAAATAAAGAGATTATAGACAGTTTGGAAAGTTGAAAAACATAAAACAAAGCTCCATTCAAATTAGCGCGTCTCCAAAGTCGCAAGATTTCCAGTGCGACTTTGAAGCATGACTTTGATGTGATTTTTGGTGCGATTTTGATCCGAATTTACACTCTATGGACCAAAGTTGAATCAAAAAGTAGCACCAAAGTAGCGCAGGCACCGTTTCAAAGTAGTTGCGACTAAGTTGCACCGAAAAGAATGGGGTGTGTTTTGACTTGCGAATTTGATGTCCAAAATCACATGACAAATTGCACAAGTGTGAATGGAGCCTAAGGGTAAGGGCTACAAGTGTTGATTATAGTACAATTTTTCTATTACAATTTTTTTCTATGAGGTCGTGTCCTGCTGAAGTGTTTAAGCTGCACGAGGGAGTTAAAATTGGGGGTCCTCCAAGATGCTATATTAAGGGGTTAAAATCATCCAGGCAGGATGTGGTACCTTTTACTTTTCAGCCAACTATAATAGAATCCCTCCCTACAAGGCTTGAAAAACAACCCCACACACTGTATTTAAGTCTTTATTGGAATTCCTCCTTCAAACTTTTAAAACAAGCCAAGCTGCACATAGCTGAAGTGTTTCAGGAACATTTGTCTCGCCTCAATGGTTATCCAGCAACACAACGACTGTAAATGACCGGGGCTGGATGATGGTTACCTTCCAAGCTTTCCTAATGGAGGGAAAAACATGACAACAACTGGATTCCTTTCACCTATACACCGAGATAAAAGGCGCAACTCCCTAAACTAGAACGTGGGCATTATTTCCAGAGAGAATGACCCTAAATGATTTCTCAAGTTTTATTTGTCCAGGTTGGGAAAGTAGATAAGCAGACTTTATAGAGCCTACATGAAAATATACACTATATTGATTGGGTCTAGAACACGTGTCAAACACAAGGTTGAATCCGGCCAGCTAGGCCATTTCATGTGGCCCTTGCACCTCTCCTGCAGCTGCGGCTCCCCCCTCATCTCCACACCCACTTTGTCTCAGCAGCACGCTGCAGAACGGAGGACACAACTCCTTAGTCTGATCTCTGCCCCCCCAGCCCCCCTTTGACACCTCCGTCTCAGCAGTCAGCATCAAAGAGGAGAACACAACTCATCCACCAGATCTTGTGCTTTTCCAGGCAGCCATGGAAAGGCTCGTCTCTGCAACCCTCCCCCCTGCCTCAACAGTAGGCAGCAGAGAGAACAGAACTCCTTCTACAGATCCTGTGCAGCTGCAGCAACCCATTGTCTCCGCCTCCCTTGGTCTCAGCATTAAGCAGACTCCGGAAGCTGACCCCAGCCCTCCTCTGGTCCTCCCCCAGAACCTGCACTTTTTGCTTCCCAGCAGCAGCACAAGGTGGGGGGGGGGGGTGCACTGATGTAAGGGAGGGTGGAGGACTCTTGCCTTCTGATGGTGGGTGTCTTGATATCTGATGTAAGGGGGGGGGGGTGGAGTGCTCTGAACATCTACTTATAATTTTTATGGGAATAATACTATTCTATGCCAGTTGAAAAGGAGGGTCACACTGCTGGAATCATACAGAAGAAACAGAATAATGATATATTTTATTTATAGGCGCCTTTCAGAACACCCAAGAACACCAACAGAGCAACAAAAAAATAAACATCATAAATATACATAGCATAAACAAATGATAAAACAAGTCGATATGCTTGTTTAAAAAGATAAGTTTTGAGATGTGATTTGAAGATATGTAAAGAAAAAAAAAAAAATCTATATTGCGGATTTCAGGAGGCAGGGCATTCCGAAGTCGAGGGGCAGAGCCGCCTAAAGGCTCTCAGTCCCCTAGTGGTCAGTCAGGTGGATGGAACCTTTAAGATGAATGGAGGAAGAAGACAACCTGAGAATGTGGGAGGGTCAGTTAATATGCAGGAGTTCAGAAAGGTACGGAGGAGCGAGGTTGGGAATGACCTTATCGGTAAGGAACTTTATTGGAAACTGCTCAGACAGGACACCATGGCAGAACCTAAACAGTTTCTTGTGGATGATACTACTGATGTGCGACCCTCCTTTTTAGATTTACATCATCTGCCACAGGAATGTGAATCCTGCTGGTCTGCACCTGCCCAATAAGTCATTACTAAAACCAATAATAAATTGAATGCAGAGGCAATTTTTTAATATGATAAAGTGTAGATAGTTTTTTTTATAATTGTTATACAGGATTTATATAGTGCCAGTGCTTTACAATATTAATATTTCCTAATTAGGACATGAATATAAGAAAGAACATGACATCATTTAGCATATGTAATATTAGTTTAGGGTGGAACATGAATGCCTGTCCCCCTTTGTATTATATTGTTTATCTGTAATCATTTGCTATTGTGTTATTAAAACACTTGTTATATTTTAATATAAGGAAGTTCTAATTTTTGAGTGTGTCTCACCCTTTAAAAAGATATGTAAACTCAACATTTCATATTCCTGATATGTGGCTGCTGTACCATGTACTATGTATAAGAAAGTATCCTGTTCTCTTGGTACTGCTTCCCTTGTGTGAAATCCCTGGTGATCCCGCCAGTCCCTCTGCTCTCCCATTAACAATTTACAGCCTTCCCAGAAGAGTTGAAGCTGTTATAGCTGCAAAGGGTGGGCCAACTCAATATTGAACCCTACGGATTAAGACTGGGATGCCATTAAAGTCCATGTGTGTGTAAAGGTAGGCATCCCAATCATCCCAATACTATGACAACATAGTATGTATGTATGTATGTATGTATGTATGTATGTATGTATGTATGTATATATATATATATATATATATATATATATATACCGTATATACTCGAGTATAAGTCGAATTTTTCAGCACATTTTTTTGTGCTGAAAGTGCCCCCCTCGACTTATACTTGAGTCAAGCTTTTCTGCAGCAAAAAATTTCATTTTCCGAACCGAATTTGGGGCCCCGTATCTCAGGGCCACGTGGTGCTAGGAACTCCAAATTTGGTGTGCAAACCCAGTAGAACTGGTACCATAACATATCCAAATTTGGGGTTCCTAGCACTAAGTGGCCCCGAGATACGGGGCCCCAAAATCGGTTCAGAAAATGTCATTCTCTGCTGCAAAAAAGTGCTTGACATTTGCTGAACGGACTTTGGGGCCCCATATCTCAGGGCCACTTAGTGCTAGTAACCCAAGCTTTGGAAATTTTATGGGGCTAGTTGCACTGGGTTTGCACACCAAATTTGGGGTTCTTAGCACTAAGTGGCCCCAAGATACAGGGCCCCAAATTCGGTCAACTGTGTCCATCTGCAGCAATGTCATTTCGGGACCCTTTGGGTTCAGAGACCCCAAATTTTGGCTGCAGCTAGGGGGCATCTAGGAACCCTTAACTACCGAGTTTGAAGTTCTGGGGACCTATGGCTGCAAATGGGCACAGTGAGGCATGCAAATGGGCACAGTGATGCTGCAAATGGGCATTGTTGACCCTCTTTTCCACTTACAGTAGCTGTGCATTTCTCACCCTCGTCTTATACTCGGGTCAATAAGTTTTTCCCATTTTTTTTGTGGTAAATTAGGGCCTCGACTTATACTCGGAACGACTTATACTCGAGTATATATATATATATATATATATATATATATATATATATATATATATATATATATATATATATATATATACACACACATATACACACACACACACACACATGTATATATACATACGTACACAGTTGGCCTCATAAGTTTACATACCCTGGCAGAATTTAGGCTTTCTTGCCAATTTTTCAGAGATAATGAATAACACAAAAACTTTTCTTTCACTCGTGGTTAGTGTTTGGCTGAAGCCATTTATTATCGAATCAACTGTGTTTACTCTTTTTAAATAATAATGACAACAGAAACTACCCAAATGACCCCGATCAAAAGTTTACATACCTCAGTTCTTAATATCATGTATTACCCCCTTTAACATCAATGACAGATTGAAGTCTTTTGTGGTATTTGTAGACGAGACTATCTTCTCGGATGGTAAATCTTCCCTATTCCTCTTGGCAAAAAGCCTCCAGTTCCTGTAAATTCTTGGGCTGTCTTGCATGAACTGCACGTTTGAGATCTCCCCAGAGTGGCTCAATAATATTGATGTCAGGAGACTGAGATGGCCACTCCAGAACCTTCACTTTATTCTGCTGTAGCCAATAACAGGTCGACTTGGCCTTGTGTTTTGGATCATTGTCATGTTGGAATGTCCAAGTACGTCCCATGTGCAGCTTCCTGGCTGAGTAATGCAAATATTCCTCCAATATTTTTTGATAACATACTGCATTCATGTTGGCATCAATTTTGACCAAATGTCCGGTGCCTTTGTAGCTTACACATCCCTAAAACATCAGCAATCCACCTCCGTGTTTCACAGTAGAAATGGTGTACCTTTCATCATAGGACTTGTTGACTCCTCTCTGAAGCGTTTATGGTTGTGGCCAAAAAGCTCAAATTTCTGTCTCTTCACTCCAAATGACTTTGTGCCAGAAGGTTTGAGGCTTGTCTCTGTGCTGTTTGGCGTATTGCAAGCGGGAAACTTTGTGGCATTTGCGTAGTACATAGTTACACAGTTAGTCAGGTTGAAAAAAGACACAAGTCCATCCAGTAGTAATGGCTTTCTTCTGGCGACTCGACCATACAGCCCATCTTTCTTCAAGTGCCTCCTTATTGTGCATCTTGAAACAGCCATACCACATGTTTTCAGAGAGTCCTGTATTTCACCTGAAGTTATTTGTGGGTTTTTCTTTGCATCCCGAACAATTTCCTGGCAGTTGTGGTTGAAATTTTAGTTGGTCTTCTTGATTAGAGTTTGAACACTGCTGATTGGCATTCTCAATTCCTTGGATATCTTTTTATTACCCTTCCCTGTTTTATATAGTTCAACTACCTTTTCCCACAGATCCTTTGAGAATTCTTTGGCTTTCCCTATGACTCAGAATCCAGAAACGTCAGTACAGCACTGGATGAAAGATGCAAGGGTCTGTCAGGAGTCCAGAAACTCATTGACCTATTGACCTTTTATACACTCACACTAATTACAAGCAAACAGATCACAGGTGAGGATGGTTACCTTTAATAGCCATTCAAACCCCTTTGTGTCAACTTGTGTGCATGTTATCAGGCCAAAATCACCAGGATATGGAAAACTGATCATTTGGGTAGTTTATGTTGCCATTATGATTTAAAAAGAGTAAACACAGTTGATTAATAATAAATGTTTTCAACCAAACACTAACCATGAGTGAAAAATGTTTTTGTGTTATCATTCATATTCTCTGAAAAATGGCCAAGAAATCATAAATTCTGCCAGGGTATGTAAATACACACACACACACACTATCTCATAAAAGTGAGTACACCCCTCACATTTTTGTAAATATTTTATTATATCTATTTATGTGACAACACTGAAGAAATGACATTTTGCTACAATGTAAAGTAGTGAGTGTACAGCTTGTATAACAGTGTAAATTTGCTGTCCCCTCAAAATAACTCAACACACAGCCATTAATGTCTAAACCGCTGGCAACAAGAGTACATCCCCAAGTTAAAATGTCAAAGTTTGGTCCAATTAGCCATTTTCCCTCCCCGGTGTCATTGACTCATTAGGGTTACAAGGTCTCAGGTGTGAATGGGGAGCAGGTGTGTTAAATTTGGTGTTATCGCTCTCACTCACTCATTCATTCTGGTCACTGGAAGTTCAACATGGCGCCTCATGGCAAAGAACTCTCTGATCTGAAAAATAGAATTGTTGCTCTACATAAAGATGGCTTAGGCTGTAAGAAGATTGCCAAGACCTTGAAACTGAGCTGCACCACAGTGGACAAGACCATACAGTGGTTTAACAGGACAGAATCCACTCAGAACAGGCCTTGTCTTGGTCAACCAAAGAAGTTGCGGGCATGTGCTGAGCATCATATCCAGAGGTTGTCTTTAGGAAATAGACGTATAAGTGCTGCCAGCATTGCTGCAGAGGTTGAAGGGGTTGGGGGGGGGGGGGTCAGCCTGTCAGTGCTCAGACCATATGCTGCACACTGCATCAAATTGGTCTGCATAGCTGTCGTCCCAGAAGGAAGCCTCTTCTAAAGATGATGCACAAGAAAGCTCGCAAACAGTTTGCTGAAGACAAGCAGACTAACGACATGGATTGCTAGAACCATGTCCTGTGGTCTGAAACTTATTTGGTTCAGATGGTGTCAAGCGTGTGTTGTGGCAACCAGGTGAGGAGTACAAAGACAAGTGTTTCTTGCCTACAGTCAAGCATGGCGGTGGGAGTGTCATGATCTGGGGATGCATGAGTGTTGCCAGCACTGGGGAGCTACAGTTCATTGAGGGAACCATGAATGCCAACATGTACTGTGACATACTGAAGCAGAGAATGATCCCCTCCCTTCAAAGACTGGGCCGCAGGGCAGCATTCCAACATAATGACCCCAAACACACCTCCAAGATGACCACTGCCTTGCTAAAGAAGCTGAGGGTAAAGGTGATGGACTGGCCAAGCATGTCTCCAGACCTAAACCCTATTGAGCATCTGTGGGGCATCCTCAAACGAAAAGTGGAGGAGCGCAAGGTCTCTAACATCCACCAGCTCCGTGATGTCGTCATGGAGGAGTGGAAGAGGACTCCAGTGGCAAGCTGTGAAGCTCTGGTGAACTCCATGCCCAAGAGGGTTAAGGCAGTGCTGGAAAATAATGGTGGCCACACAAAATATTGACACTTTGGGCCCAATTTGGACATTTTCACTTAGGGGTGTGCTCACTTTTGTTGCCAGCGGTTTAGACATTAATGGCTGTGTGTTGAATTATTTTGAGGGACAGCAAATTTACACTGTTATACAAGCTGTACACTCACTACTTTACATTGTAGCAAAGTGTCATTTCTTCAGTGTTGTCACATGAAAGGATTTAATAAAATATTTTCAAAAATGTGAGGGGTGTACTCACTTTTGTAAGATACTGTATACACACAGTATAAATATATTGTTTTTGTGCCTGGATATCAGCTTTAACCGTTTCAAATGGTATAGCAAGTTGTGGCAATGTGTTTAGACTGATTAAAACAAAGCTTTTCATAAGAGAAAAGTCATGGTTTTAGCTGTTCATAGACAGCTGAGGTCTCATCTATGACAACAGGCAGTGACAGATCTCTCTGCTGTCACCCTGCTCTTTCTGGGGTGACTTTCCTCCCTGACTCAGACTACATTTGGCTGTGGCTCAGCGCTCAGTATTTCTACACATTATGACCTGGTCAGCAGTCACACTGTTCATACCTCTGCATTCCTTCACACTCAAAAGGATTAACACATTGTTTCCAATATTACTTATTTCATTTTTAAAAGGAACGCAGGCAAAAATAAATAAAAAAATACCAGTACTTTACAGTATATTCTATACACCTATTTAGTTTTTTTTTTACTTGCAAGTTACATAAAAAAAAAGTGTCTGTATGAAAGCCCAATTGAAGTCTTACACCCTCTTACCTCTTAACCCACTACACCCATATTGTAATTTGTGATAGATTTGCACATGTAAAAGGTCTTAAAGTCATGCTAAAGCCTGATTTTTTTTCCTTGCACAGTGCAGCAATCTATTCCTTTATAAATTGCCAATTTAAAAAATAAAAACATACTTTTCTGAAATTATGCAACAGTAGCCACCCCATTCCAGTTCACCTTTTCACTGAACTGCCTGTTGGGGAATGCTTACTTGTATGCTTAGTGTTATTCATTAGCTTACATGTCCCATCATGCATAGCGCCAATGCGCATCTATGCCCGGCTTTGAGAAATTTAATTGTTGATGTGTGAATGCTGCCTGTACTCTGTAGTCCTTCCCTAGGAATGCACACTCCAGGAGTCCAAAAGACCCTGCAAGGAGAAGGAGCCACCCTGAAAACAGAATGTGCACACAGAAGACCTGTATAAACTGAAGCAAAAGGAAACTTAACAAAAAAACAAGTGCAAGTCTTAACATCTGCTGGATAAATTGCGCAAGAAAAAAAATATATAATTTTAAACATTTTTTTAAAATGCTGTCTGCAGAGAAAGGGTGTGTCTGACCAGGTCTGTTACTGAGAGCTGATTACCAAAAGCACTGGGTCAAGTTCTGCAATCTATTGCACAGTCATATTTAGACACCAAGCATAACTGCTGTAACAGGGAAGTGGTGGTATGACTATGAAAACAGAGGCACATAGTAAAAGGTCTCTCAGAAAGCATATCTATTTTATTGGCTGCAGGAGGTTACGGAATGTTGCAGTTCACCATTGCCTTGTCTAAGCTTAGAAGACTTACCATCAAAATCAGCCAGCGACTTCTCATCCTGCAGCAGCTTGTCAGTCACTTCAATAGACATTCTGAACTTCAGATTTGTTTCTCTAAAACATATTAAATGAGTTTTCATTATATTACACTGTGGTCAACGGTTTATGATTCTAAATAAAGTGCAAACAGGTTTTTGAGGACAGTCTTAGGACTGATGCACATGGGAAATAAAAAAGACAAGAAGGTCAACTGGGTGGCCTGAAGAGAAGACTGTGCGAGGACCATGCCAAATAGGGCTCAGTATTGGTCACTAATAAGCGTATTTAACTGTCAGGTCAGAGGCATTCATCTCCACATACTGAGGCCAGTCTAAAGGCCTACAGACAACAGGAACATCTCTTATTTCATTGAGAAAAGAAGGGAACATGTAACTGCATGTGTAGGCTACTTTGACCAAGTAACAAGCTACAAAGTGTTGGGTCCTGGTGGATTTGGGAATGAGCAAATGGCTCATCACCCATCAATTGCTAGCAGACTGCTGCCAATCTATAAAAAGAGGGGGGAATTGTGGGACTTTATATGAGGCCAGGGTATCCGCCGTAGATAGCCTCCATCCCTATTGAATTGATAAAGAAAAGGAATTGGGACTTTATATGAAGCATGCGGCCGAATTGAACAACATGAGCAGAGAATGGGCTACTTTGACCAAGTAACAAGCTACAAAGTGTTGGGTGCTGGCGGATTTTGGAATGAGCAAATAGCTCATCACCCATCAATTGCTAGCAGACTGCTGCCAATCTATAAAAAAAACTTCAGACACATTACTTTCAAAGTGCTAGAGTGGCTTCCACACTCTAGGTTGCACTATAATGAAAAAAACTGATGTCAGGAACTGAATCAGACTTCAGGCCCACAGACCAATGAAAAAACTTCAGTTCCTTAAACTGGTAGGTATATCCACAGTGGGTCACCTTGGCTTATATGTCTCCTAGGGTTCTCTGTAAAGTGTGTGCTAGGATATGCTGCTGTCACCTGGTGGCTAAACTTCATTAATTCAAAATTTAAACTTTCATAAAATCTGGAAATATGGTAGCTGCCATTGTTGATATCCTATCGAAGATTAAAGCTCCGGAACGATAATCCTTATCCTTTCGCCACTACTTGATAAGTCGCTGACTTGGAAGTAGCATGCGCATTCAGCAGTGGTGGCTTCCATATTTCTATTTTGAGAGGTTCCTTGTATTGCTGGGATATTAGAAGAATGACACCCGACAGAGCAGGTAGGGGCCGCACAGGGAGGATAGACAAACTATTCACATATCTTCCTATGGAGACACAACATTTGATGGCTCAGATAAAACATTCGTACCCATCCAGTTCTGCAGTCTCTACATAACACAAGCTGTTTGGCTCAGAGCTGGACAGAAGCAATACATCCGCCTAGGAAGAAGAAAACAAACAGATGGATATTTGATAGTGTTGATTCAATGCTTAAAACCACGTACATAAATCATCTGGGATCACCTTGTGACACCTCTAAACCCATAAAAAGGAACACAACACTAGTCAGACAGGCTCAACAGCCTACCTGCCAAGTGTCTCCAATTACCTTCCACCATTCACATGCTCTGCTCAAGCCCATAGTCTCTAGTTCCGTCTTCTGAACAAATCTGAAACTAGTGGAATTGCAGACCTCATTCTAAAAACCAGATTTGATTTTAGAACATTTGAGGCCCTGACCTGAAACATGCATGCAGAAGAACCATCTCTCTATGCTTGATCCAGGTCAGTGATTAAAAAACTGGAGTGATGAGATTATCATGATAGGAATGTGAAATCAGCAATGGCAGCCTCCTGTTCAACTTAGGACAAGTTCCTTTTAAACCAAAGCCAAAATGTTCCCTGATCTCCAATGTTGCTTGCTCACTGCCAGAACTGTACCTTCTTACAACCAGATGCTACAAACCTATTATACCTCATGGAACCTTTGACTGCCATGATGTATTCTGTCCTTGGTTAGCCGGGAAAGGAACAGCCATAACATGACACATACCTTTGGCAATTAAAAGATGACTCAAAAATGTTATATTCACTGAGCAACTTAATATGAACACTACACTAGTAATGGTTGAGAACTCCCTTTCCTGTCATAACAGCCTTAGTTCGCATGGATTCTACATTCCACAAACATTCCTCTCAGATTTTGTTACATGTTGACATGAATGCATCATGCAAGCTTTGCAGACTGGTCAGCTGCACATTCATACTGTTCTACCACATCTCAAATGTGTCCTCCTGGATTTAGATCTGATGACTGGCCTACCATCTGTGTACTTCATCAGAAATCCAGATTCACCAGACTAGCCTAGATTTCTTTCCATCTTCAACTGCCAAGTGAAGGAAAATCTCTCCAATAGAGCAGAGAGAGTAAAAAAAATAATAATAATCACATACGCTTTGTAACCCTTCCTTACTTTATCAAAAAAGGAAAAAAAAAACATACAGTGGATATAAAAAGTGCACATACCCCTGTTAAAATGTCAGGTTTCCGTGAATTAAAAAAATGAGCCACAGATAAATCATTTCATAACTTTTTCCACCTTCAATGTGACCTATAAACTGTACAACTCACTCAATTGAAAAACAAGCTGAAATCTTTAAAGGGGGGGGGGTAAAAATATATAAATAAAATAACATGGTTGCAATAGTGTGCATACCCTATTATAACTGGGGATGTAGCGGTGTTCAGAATTATCACATTCAAACTCATGTTAAATAGGAGTCAGTACACACATGCCATCATTTAAAGTACCTCTGATTAACCCTTATTAAAGTTCAGCTGACCTAGTAGGTCTTTCCTGACATTTTCTTAGTCGCATCCTACAGCGAAAGCCATGGTCCGCAGAGAGCTTCCAAAGCATCAGGGGGATCTTATTGTTAAAAGTTATCAGTCAGGAGAAGGGTACAAAAGAATTTCCAAGGCATTAGATATACCATGGAACACAGTGAAGACAGTCATCATCAAGTGGAGAAAATATAGCATAACAGTGACATTACCAAGAACTGGACGACCCTACAAAATTGACGAAAAGACGAGAAGAAAACTGGTCAGGGAGGCTGCCAAGAGGCCTACAGCAACATTAAAGTAGATGCAGGAATATCTGACAAGTACTGGCTGTGTGGTACATGTGACAACAATCTCCCATATTCTTCATATGTCTGGGCTATGGGGTAGAGTGGCAAGATGGAAGCTTTTTCCTATGAAGAAAAACATCCAAGCCCCCCTAAAAATTGCAAAAACACATCTGAAGTCTCCCAAAAGCACGTGGGAAAATGTGTTATGGTCTGATAAACGCAAGGTTGCACTTTTTGGCCAAAAATCCAAAAGATATGTTTGGCGCAAAAACAACACTGCACATCACCAAAAGAACACCATACCCACAGTGAAGCATGGTGGTGGTAGCATCATGCTTTGGGGCTGTTTTTCTTCAGCTGGAACAGGGGCCTTAGTCAAGGTAGAGGGAATTATGAACAGTTCTAAATACCAGTCACTATTGGCACAAAACCTAAAGGCTTCTGCCAGAAAGCTGAATCTTTAAGAGGAACTTCATCTTTTAGCATGACAATCCAAAGCATACATCCAAATCAACAAAGAAAAGGCTTCACCAGAAGATTAAAGTTTTGTAAAGGCCCATCCAGAGCCCAGACCTGAATCCGATTGAAAATCTGTGGGGTGATCTGAAGAGGGCTGTGCACAGGAGATGCCCTCGCAATCTGACAGATTTGGAGTCTTTTTGCAAAGAAGAGTGGGCAAATATTGCCAAGTCAAGATGTGCCATGCTGATAGACTCATACCCAAAAAGACTGAGTGCTGTAATAAAATCAAAAAGGTGCTTCTACAACGTATTAGTTTAAGGGTGTGAACACTTATGCAATCATGTTATTTTATTTTTTTATTTTTACTTCCCTCCACCTAAAAGATTTCAGTTTGTTCTTCAACTGAGTTGTACAGTTTATAGGTACCATTAAAGGTGGGAAAAGTTCTGAAATGATTTATCTTTGACTCATTGTTTAACATCACAGAAACCTGACATTTTAACAGGGGTTTGTAGACTTTTTATAGCCATTGTATATAAGGGTCTATTTAAAGCCCAACTGCTTGTTTTGTCTAGGGCAGGGATCCTCAAACTACGGCCCTCCAGAACTGCAACATCCCATGAGGCATTGTAAAACTCTGACATTCACAGACATGACTAGGCATGATGGGAATTGTAGTTCCTGAACATCTGGAGGGTCGCAGTTTGAAGACCCCTGGTCTAGGGGTTCAGAGAAAGCTTACTCACCCAATCCTTCGTTCTTTTGGAAAATGGCGCTCCTCCATAGTCGAGCTGTGGACTGTTTCTTTTCTATGGAGCCTGCTCTAGGCTTGATGACATCAATAACAGTCTACACTTTAAGACTGCTGGAGCCTGGGTGGTGGGTGGATCAAAGGATTAGGTAAAGATATCTAATTTCTCCTCTCCGCTAGACAAAAACAAGCAGATAACCCATGCAGTGTGGGCACAGCCCCACTGCTTAGGTAAAAAAAAAAAAATGCCCAGAGATGAGCTTTAAACAGTGCCTGAATGGCTTGAACACCGCTATAACACGTCTCAGCACCCGAATGGCTTGAACACAGCTATAACACGACTCTAAAAAGAAGACAATCAAGAGAATGCTAAAGGACACCAAGATCCACCCCATGGCACGTATTTATTAAATGGACTAAAAAAATATTTTAAAAAATCAGGCCAAGGTATACAGTAAGTTTGCAGCATATAGTGGATATCTGTTCTCGGTTATTAATTGACCCCTAAACTAAAGTTTTTCTATAACACTACCAACAACAGCCTTAATACCATAATGGTAACATATACCAACCGGAATAAACTCATTCTTGTTGATTCTTATGATGTCCCCAACTCGTATGTTCTTCCACTTTGTTTTCTTAAACCTAAATTAAGACAGCAATAATATCTTGATCAACTATCAATAACTCAAACAATCACACAGATTAAGGCATGTCTAAAACAAATGTCACTGATTTGGGTAGATTTCAGGAGGCATGCTACTTCTAAAGTAAAACTCCAGACTTAACAGGAACTTTTCTATAGTTTGTATTGGTTGATGTGCTTAAATTCCTAATTATAACCCATGGAAGCCTATTTTGAGCTTTGTTTTTGCAGCCCTACTTAAAAACATTGCGGTAGTGTCTGTCCCTGCCATCAACCCTGACAGTAGGGACATAGCACAGAGGAAGGATAAAAAAGCTCCTAAACTTTTAATTTCTCCTTGTTTGACTGCTCAAGCTATGGGAACATCCAAAGCAATTACTGTCTTTTACACATAAAATGTTTTTGTTTTACTGAAATTACATTGGGGTTACATAATGGAGAGTTGAGGTGCAGAAAGCGATTAGGGGAACTCTTCAGGTCCAGGGCACAAACAGGGAAATTAATTCTCAAGAGTTTCTTGACCCACAATCTGCTCCAAGTCCTCTGAATGTGTAGCCTAAAATAATGAAAACAGAACCACTGAAATGCCCCTCACACCTATGTCAGTTGGATCGACATGTGAATAGACTGGTGCAAGACAGACAGGATTGGCTTGTCAGGCTCTAGCAGACTTCAACGTAATGGTGACCATCTACACCCAGATAGACTCCATTACATAAATGTAAATGAGATGGGTAAAGATGGCTTCAGCTCCAGTTCTCCAGCTGTAGAGAGCTCCGCAAACGCATTTTGCCCTTTTTGGGGCTTTAGCGTAGGGGACTCTACGATCAAGCCCCAAAAAGGGCGAAACGCATCTGAAGAATTCTCTACAGCTGGAAAACAGAAGCTGAAGCCATCTTTTAAACCATTTCACTTCCATTTATGTAACAGGGAGCCAGTGTTTGTGTGCATACTGCCAAAATTTTGATGAATTCCTCTATCCAGTTTTATTTCTTGGTTTCAGCCAATTCAACTTTCCATTCCTACGATGAATCAGGGACCCGATTCTCTCTCCACTTGGCAATGGCGTAAGGAAACAAAAGCCTTTGAAGCAGGTCAACGTATATATTGGCAAGTAGTTCACTAAACAGCTGAAATACTCAATGAGAAATCACAAAACACATTGTCAAATATTCACCACCAAGTTTTCAAATAATTTCTTATTTGGACTTTTAAACTGCATTACCTTCCATCCTCTATAACTTCTGAAGGTCGATTATTAATCTCATTATCCATTTTATGCCGCGCCTTTGAAAATAAAACAAATAGCCAATTAAATGCAGAATTAAATGTTCTAACAATTTACAGCTCATGATAAAGTCAAAACACTTGTCAAACTAGCAGGCTTGGAAATGCCCAAAGCAATGGGTGCAGTGACATGGTAGGACATTAAAGAGGTCCTGTCATAAAGCAGTCAAACCCTTAAGCATATAAACTGTTGCTGCTTCTGAGCTAAGTGGCATACGAGTGAGGGAATGCATCTTTCCATAAACTCTGTTTTGGTTTTCTCAGCTGAAAGCAGTCTAATCAATCAGAAAATATCAACAATGTGTTTTTGCTTTAGTTTTTGTGTTAAAAAAATTTAACAAAACGTTAAGGGGGATTTTTACAGAAAAATGTAATCATTAAATTTAAAAAATAAAGGAGTTAGTGATCAGTTTATTAACCCCCATGAAAACTACGCTTTAAAATACATTTTTGGGGCTACCCTTGCGAGCCTTCTGCTAAAAATGGTGCTGAGCAACTAGCAAATTTTAGAAGGAAGTACCAGTAATGGAAATATATATATATATTTTTTATTATTATTTATTTTATAAACATGCTGACTAGTTCTTACGAAACCTTCCGTCATTCACTTTAAACAGCTGTACCTGTTTTTGGTTACCTAAAGTAGAACAAAAGACAAAACTTTTGCTCATTTTGGATGGAGTAAGGAAGGGTTATAGAACCACCTGTTAGTTTTGCGAGAGGAAGTCCCTCTAAAGTGGTGGAATCCCAGCATGTCACAAGAACTAGTATAAGGAAAGGGATGGTTGACACGCAGGATGACATCCCAAAAAATTGTATTCCTTTCTTTAAAAACAGCCTACGCGTTTCGGACATTAGTCCTTAGTCATGGCTCATGAGGGAAGGTTGTAGCGCCTACACACCTGTTCTCCGGAACTAGTGTACCCTTTGGAAAATTTCCTCTATTACTTTTCTGATGTCAACCCAAAATTTGAGGATTTTCTTTTACCTTTACTTTCAATAACGCTAAATAGAACAAATAAAGAGAGCGAAACAAAAAAAAAAAGAAAACTTACAGGTGTCCTAATCCCACTCTACGCAATCCAAAATTAAAATAAAGTTTTGCCTTTAATTAAACCCATGGAAATCACTAATGAAAATAAACTTAACTCTTTAGCAAACATCTGACAGCAAAAGATGTTAGCAAAACCCTTTTTTTCTGAATGTGCCCCTCTAACTCTAGAATCTAGGCCTTTCTTAAAGCAATCTAGTGAGCTGGCTAGAA
Organism: Lithobates clamitans; assembly: GCA_037952925.1. Classification (NCBI taxonomy): domain Eukaryota; kingdom Metazoa; phylum Chordata; class Amphibia; order Anura; family Ranidae; genus Lithobates; species Lithobates clamitans. The sequence goes on from JBBGZY010001151.1 coordinate 3,756,100, forward strand.
CCACCTCTGGTGGTTCTTGTATTGACATGTCACTTTCCCAAATAACATGGTAATGCCTTGAGATAGGTCACGATCACTGGACACTGCACTGTGGGATGCAGGTGGAGCCTATCACCCACTATGGGAAAGTGAAGACACTTTAAGGGGATGCCTGGGAGTTCAGGCTATACTGGAGGGAGAATATCACAAATAAAAGGTATGTGTCTGTAGCCCAAAATTATCACTATTTAATACAGCCTTTAGTTTATATTACCGGTAAGTTTTCTTTACTATCCAAACTGCTCCATAGCTCCTTATCAGAAACAAACTTTCAAATTTTAATGTTGTTTAAAAGAAAACCTGTAATGAAAGCTTTCTGAGCTCCTCTTCTGAAAATGTCATTTCTATAGCGGCCATATTAAGCAGCTTCAGTACTTTCCAGGTCACTAAACTGGAACATGTATAAAAGATCAGCAATGCTAACTTCATTGATGCGAGTGGTGAATCTTTAAACTGCCAAGTACCCAGCATTTTCTGAATTAGGTCAGCAATGGTAGAAGCCCAAATTTGCCAAAGTACAGGTTTCTTTTAATTGAGTTAAATTCTGCTCGATAAGATTTTGGAAACGCAGACAAGGTAGACCATACAATTTTGGCCTAGTCGCCCAACCCCATTCCTCCATTTAAAAAAAGTAAACTTTTGCACAACTTACAATATCATCCACAAGATCTTTGATGGCAGTGATTCCCAGTACTAGCAGCAGAGGTATAAGAGTGGTGGACCAAGATACTGTGGATATTTGAGGAATAGTCTGCAAAAAAAAAAAAAAATGCACATTACAAATTAATTTTAACAACTATATTATGTGGGCAATATAACATTACTAAATATTGGGCCCCATTCACACCTCAGTGCTTTGAAGCTTGAAGCTTTAAAACACTGGAGTAGGAAAAAAAAAACATCTATTATTCTCTATGGAGATAGTTCTCCACGCCAAGTCGCCTGAAGCACAAAAAGGTTCTGGAGCTTTTTTTTGTAGCTCGAATCAGGTAGATTTGAGTGTTTTTGGCGCATTATTCTCAAAGAAATGAATGGAAATGAACCATTCACATGTTTTTGTGCAATTTTCTGCTTAAATGAAAACTGTAAAAACGTTATTGTAATATATGAACAAATACATGTAAAATAAATACACAACTAAAAAACCTCATAAATAAATATGTAATACATAAATAATAATTAACCCCAACCTTAAAAAACAAAAAACAAACATTGAATGATAAGGAATAAAAATAAACACCCGAACAAAACAAATTATTAATAATTTATTATCTGTTAGGGTGTTTGGTTATTAATTTTTATTGGGTTAGGGGTTTTTTTATTGCCACCTAGTATTCATTTATGATTATTTTTATTTATAGT